>CM034148.1:757562873-758116482 GCA_019776745.2 Taxus chinensis | reverse complement strand
TTCTAAAAAGAAGACATATAGAGAAAAGTGGCAAACTATATAGGAATTCTTACTTATTCCTATATACAGTGCCATTGCCAAAGGGGGGCAGGGATTTTATGCAAGAGACAATCTGTTATTTTACTGGTGGGGATTTATGAGAATGTGAGCAAGTGTTTGCATCTATGGAAGATGAAAACCCAGTTCTAAAAAGAATATATATAGAGAGAAGTGGCAGACTATATAGGAATTCTTACTTATTTCTATATACAGGGTTGTTGCCAAAGAGGGGCAGAATATAAAGCATTATTTGGGGATGGGGTTGGGGACTGTCAAGTCAGTTATATATATAGGGTCGTTGCCAAAGAGGGGCAGAATATAAAGCATTATTTGGGGATGGGGTTGGGGACTGTCGAGTCAGTTATATATATAGGGTCAGTGCCAAAGAGGGGCTGGGATTTTACACATGAGACAATTTGTTATTTTACTAGATGCCAACCATGCAGTTGAAATTATAATAAGAAGTGTAATGCATAGTATTGCTGAAATGGAATGAAAAACTGAAGAAGGAAGCATCAAAGACTAAATATTAAGTATACATTTACTATAATCCATCAAAACCCACCATCTGCTTGCAATTTTGGATCACCCAAAAATATTATCAATCAGATTCCTGGGTTTTCTTGGCATTTTAGTTTTCATTATCAGTCAGAAGGATTTTTAGTAAAATCATCTCTGAACCAGGAGAGGATAATCTACAGTTGAGATGTTTTTTGGGGTTGTTCTCCTAAAAACAGAACTAGTTTATCTGCTTTGTTTTTGAGCACTGCATGAACACAACTGTTGTACGGTATGATGATATACATAAAAGAGATGCATGGTATTAGGCACAGAGTATTAGTTATTAACAAAAGCTTGTTTTTTGTACACCTTGGTTTAGATAGATATTATTGAATAAGAAAGAAACTGTTAATTTGAGTTCTATTGATTTCTTGTTAACTTTTTTTCTCCTCTTTTTCTCTCGGCAGATTTCTTTTACCTGTCTTCTTTGTCTTTCATTCATAACAACAACAATTTTCAAATGAATCAGTTTCCTAACAAGTTTTTAGCAGAGCTGCTTAAATTCGTACCAAACAGGGGAGGTTGCAGGATTTGCCTACATCAGATTTGAGGTTGCAAGTTTTTAGTAGGGCTGCTGAAACTCGTGCCAAACAAAGGAGGTTGCAGGATTTACCTATATCAGATTTAAGGTTCGAGGGTTGACCGACATAATATTTTCTAGAGGCAACCATTTATTAATCATTTGACTGGATGCAATCCATACACTCGAAACTATAAAAAAGATTGTTGGAATGGAATGAAGAGGGCTTTGATTGAAGAAGGAAACATTAAAGAGTTAAGATGACTTATCCACGAGGGTTCTGTGTTTTTGTGTGTGAGAACCAGAGAAAGAGTTAAGATGTTGCATCAAACTCCAAAGTATATTAACAATAATTACATCGTTATTTTAGTTAGGGCATTGTATTCATCAATCAGTCTAGAAAATTCAATGGCATATACTTTTCTCTGTATAATCCATATAACCTAATCTTAAGGCTTTAGTTGTTGAAAATTTCAAAGTTATGACAATTAGCAATTTTTCCAGTTTCATACCTTGACAGATTCTGCATACAGTGGCAATAGATCAGGGGCCTCTTAAGCCACTAGCTACAATCAAGCCCTCCTACAGTTCTAAGTGTATTGCAATAATGAGGACAATATCAATAGCGTCCTCCACAAAGAGCATTGCAGATAATGAAAATGTAGCTGCTTCTTGAAATATTTGCACATGAACAATACAACAAATTGGAAATTGGTTACCATATTCCGGAGGGATGGGGAAAAAGTAAGCAATGGATCTATAGTTATACAATAAAAACAAACTTATATAAGCAAGCCTAAACATTTGGAGATTTAGCTCCTTGCTTTGTACTGTTAAAAACTTCTGGAGATCAGAGGAGAAAATCCCAGGAACAAAACGAATCAGTTTCAATGTAACCTTCCTCAGGTCTGAGTGGAGCTTTCTTGTCAATCTCAGGTAGAGTGTGTTTTCCTCAATGGTTGAACTAATTCAAATCACCAACTACACAAACAACTATATATATATATATATAACTAAGGGTTTCAAATATATATATATACACTTCAAACCCTTAGTAAAATTATAACTATAGATAGACAAACATATACACAAGGAGATTATACTTCAAACCCTCTTCCGAAAGAAAATCTCATGCATGTTACCAATAGTACAGTTAGGATACATTATATGTTAAATACCTTAGCATATTCAACTTTCTATTCTCCCGGCATACGTTAATCAGGAGAGGGAATCTTTGAAATTATTGCAGGGAACATCTGACAGGTTATTCCATCTGGATATGGGCAGTGTGGCCACTTCCATCGTGGTTGAACACTTGAAGAGATCATTTCCATCGTGGTTGAACATTTCCATCGTGGTTGAACACTTGAAGAGATCAAGTTATTCCATATGGATATGGACAATGTGCCCTGTTCTCTACTTGAATTCTTCCTCCACGTCATTCATGAACGTGCCCTAGCAACCAAATCAATTCTAAGGAGAAAAAAAGCCATAACCGAAATACTATGGAGGTAATTACAGTTCTCACCCCTCTTTTCCGACCAGAAATAGCACAACATCAATGTGCTTGACCTCTGTGTGGTAGCCATTAGCCCACTCCGAACCCAGACATGGTTGCAGAGATAAAGTGATTCCATCTGGGTACTTCTAAATTCTGATTCCTCACACTACCAGCAATACCATAGAGGCATGGGGCCATTCAAGTTCTCACCCTCTTTTTTGACCAGAAACAGCACAAAATCAAAGAGGTTGATCCCACGTTTGAGTGGAACCCGTTAGCTCACTCCACCATGATTACAGAGATAAAGTGATTTCATCTGGGTATTTCTAAATTCTAATTTCAGACACTCTTATAATTAGTAGAAATCAGCCTAAATGTTTCCTGCATTGTTCCTTCTTTTAAAAACAACAGCAGATTTCATGATTTGAGTTGTAGTAGTCAACCCTCTGAGGAATAATCCTTTGGGCTACTTATCCCCAAGACTCGGATTAAAAAAACCCCAGGTTTTGTTGAAAATTTGAACCAATAAAAAATGTAGAATATACCAAATGGTGTTTAAACCATGAAGAAGCGATAGAAATATCATGTGCATAGACTGTTTAAACCAGAAATAGATGTAACAGTAGAATAAAAATGAACAGTAAATCAAAACATTACAGTCAATGATCCGTACCTGAAATTGGAGGATTACACAAAATTCACCGGACGCTACAAAACTCTAAAACATTATTGAATTGCTATGAGAGCTAGCATTGAAAATTGAAACCAAATTAAGAGAAACCAAGTAATCAGCGGATCCATTGCAAACTAACCGTTGGAAATGATCAATGGACGGCTGGGGATAACCGTTGATGATGATCAATGGACGGTCCTAAATTAACCTTACAAGCTATATATGTTGCTTTTTTTGTTGTTCTCGAGAAATGAAATGGTATGGTTTTAATTGAGACCATAAGACTGAATGGTCTTTAGGATCATTGAAATTTTCAATTGTTTAATGGTTTGCAAGTTTAGAGGCGAATGTAATTGTTTGTATTTAAAAACAATAAAAACAAGGCCATGATATGGCAAATACTGCAGAAGCTAATGGTTTTTGAGATATGGGGAAATATATATATATACATATATATATATTATATATATATATATATATATATATATATATATATATATATATATATACAAAACAATTAAACAAATGTAAATTAAAATGGTCTTGTTAGTTTTTGTTTATGAAATGAATATTTTACATACACCAAAATTTAATGAAGATGGGACGAGAGTTTTATGTAGATATGTATGCAAAATTTAGAAGTATGCAATTGGAATGTGAATTGTTGTATGTGTTATATATAGGGTATTTTTAATTGCAACATGCAGATGACCAAACTCGTGCAACCATCAAAAATTAATTGTATACAATTATTTGATTCCTCATATAAACAAATTTAAGAATTGTATTATTGATGACTTTGATTTCGTTACAAAAGTGATTTTTTTATAGAAAATATTGTAATTATATATGTTATAAAGGCTTGGCTAAATACACTGAAGAATATAATCAAACCAAAATGACAGATTTAGAAAAAGGTCTAAGATCTACACAAAATGAAAAAAATAATACCAACTATTTATAGAGATACATTTTGTCAAAGGGCACTTGAATATGTTCAAAAATACTTGAATACAATGAAGAAGATTTCAACCTGAGTTACACAAAACTTTATTCAAAATTAAAAGTAGGAGAAAAGCTTAATACAACAATTCAACCTGTAAATCTAACTTCTAAGTACATGTACTATTTCAGTCAGGTTCTTATGAGGAATCAAATTACAAAATTATAGTTTAAAATCTATAAGTGTGTCTCCATATGCAAAATATTTAACTTATAAAGGTATATGATACCCCACCAATGCAAGAAGTAAAAATATACAGAGAAAATGATTCACATGATAACTTTATAGTCTTAATCTTACACAAGATAAAAATTGCATGAAGTAAAAGCATGCAAAGAAACTGATTCAAATGAGAGGTCTGCAATCTTAAATCTTACAAAAGATAAAAACTAGGTCCCCTGTTGTGTACTTTTCTCTATTAGTAAATTGTAATTTTTTGTGAAATAACATTTTTTAGATAAGTTATAGTTTTTCCACTGTTAGATAACTCAATGCATGGAAAGCTTAAAGATTTGAATGGAATTTCTGTGCTTAGTATATTAATTTTTGTTTGTTTGGTAGAAGTCGTAATACATGTTAACAATATTATAAGTGTATTTCATTATGCCAAAGATCTCCTGAATTTTTGTTAATCTTTCTAAATTTCCCTACAAGTAGGGTTAAATAAAGTTGAACAAGTAACACATTTAACATTTGCAAAAATAGTAGCAAGAAGTTATGGATACAAAGGCATGAAGATTCATTGACCAATAAGTGGAGGGATATTTTAATTAGTTTTTGTAGTCACTAATATTGGGATACAATGTGGAACTATACACACAACAAAAAAAATGTTTGACCATATGCCTCACAAAAACGTGGTGTCATGGAATGTTATGACTGTAAGAAAAATTTGACATAAAAAAATTATTTGTAGATAAACGGCCAAACTTTGCAACTTTGGCTTCAAAATATATCAATGACAAGTTTCTCCTCTAAATCATTATAGATGAAAGGAGACGAAATATTAAATTGCCTAAATAAGCTGTTTTAAGATCTTTTTTTCCACAAATTCCTCATTTATATACTTTTGGAACTGTCTAGACAAACAAAAAATAAAAAGATCTCCCTCGCAGTTATAACCGACTTTAACTAATACTACTTAGCTTTAAGCTATACGATTCAACAAAAGATTTCAAGGCTCAAGTTATTTTCATTTTCAGAATCATACCTTCAAAATCAACATTGTATATGCTAGCTTAAGTTCAGCCTCTAACACGTCTGATGTTCAGAGCCCTTTACGACCTCTAGTTGCAATATATGCCTTCAAATTTCACTGACTAATAAATCAAAGATTTTCTGGTGATAATAATAAGATACTATAATAATAAGCAAAAACCTAAAATATTCCAGCCTACTGAAGCCTCCATATTGCTAAACACAAAACCCACTTGCCCAAACTACACAATAAAATTAGCAACGCTGGACACAATTTGAGAATAATAGAGAATCTATAAAGTGTAGTTCCTAAATGAAGTAGAGGACAAAACCACATTTATTGAGCATTACTAGGCACAAAATGAGGATTAACCAAATTTCCTTTTAAATTGCCCTTTGCTATATACAAAAACACTCAGAGATTTGTGCTCATAACCTAGGATCAAATAGCCGTACAAAAAATCTTAATTTAACACAATCACACATAAAATCTTAATTCAGCACAATCATACAAAAAATATTAAATCAACGCAAATAAATAAGCTCCTTCAATTCATATTTAAAACTGCACAAGCACATAAACAATACGCTACATAAATGAATGGTACCTACCACAAATGAGTTTGGCAATTAAAAAACAGTATAGATCTGATGACAGAAGTTCAACTGATCACATATTGATACAATATCTTCTCGAGTATGTCTGTGATATCAAAGCATTGAAGGGACTAAACCGTTATAAGGGACAAATCCGTCAAAACATGTAAAAATTTTGTTCGAAATCACATTTTATATAATAACATAAGTGCTTGTAATTTCACCTGATGCTGCAGTTTTTCTCTATTTTCCTTTGCCCTAGAGCCTCAAAACATATACTTTAAATAAATATAATCCGTCAAAATACAAACAGATTTCTGTCATTTTTAGTGTTCAGATACATCTTAAATACATCAAATTACGGGAAAAAAATTCTATTAGTAGTCAAAATACAAAAAAAAAAAAATTGTTTCATTTCCAGTGATTTAAAAGATTTAAAGTTTGTCTAAAATGATGTAGAGGGTGCACAACTAACTCAATATGCCTCTCTAAAAAAACATAAAACAAAACCCAAAATTTTTGCAGAAATATTTTTCTTCATTTTTCCACTTAAATCCTTCAAATATTCATTGTCAAAGCTTGTAAATGAATAAGTAATGAAACAACATAAGTACCATTACATCAAGTATTTCAGCTTCACTCAACTGAAACAAAGTGGGAGATGTAGCAAACAAATTAGAAAACTATCAAAGTATATCTAGTGTTGGACTTGTCCGGGGGGCCACTGTGCCAATATTAATTGGGGGCCTGTCAGTATTGCCACCTCTGACATGGACACGTTGTATGATTCTCCAACATACAGCCGCCCTTCTCCAACAGGGATTCCTAATCAATATAATTTTTAGGGAAAAACAAGCCACGGCTACCAATGTCTTTACACTGTGAAGAATAAAAGCTAAAACCAATAGAAATCAAGGAAAAAACAAATTTGCAACACGAAACATTAGCTAAATTTCATTTAAATACACATGGCATTGTTTGATTTGATTTTATCAAAAGAAGTATTTGCTCTTGTGAAAACAATATAATTGCCTTCGGCAGTATAAAAATAGGTAAGATCTACGTTTACTTTGGATCTATTGAGAAAAACATACTTCCACGTGGAAGTAATGGGTGATTGTTTTAAGGTCCACCATCCATGTAGATTTAGTGGCATCATGGAATTGCTCTTAGTCTCAAATCCTTCATCTTTCAAAAATAATAATCTGACATTAATTGGTGGGCTAGGCTCATTGTAGATTTGGGACAATTGAATTGACTCTTCTATAACCTATTATTGATTAGTTGTGGATAAACATGTATAATTATTTAGCTTGCACTCTATTTTGGAATTTAACTTCTAGGGACTCTAAAATTCTCATCCACTCATTTTTGGAGAAAATAATCCCAAATATATTAAACAACAAGAACAATCAAAGGTGACTAAGGTTCATTCAACTTGACACCCCAAATACCCATCATATTAAATGTTTTTTTACATCCTTCATTTTTGTTAGATTTTTGTTTATCTTCTTGTTTCTCATACTCCCTGGTCTGAGAAATGGCAAGGGAAAGGCAAGGGAAATTTCCTTGTGGTAATTTTGCTCCCCCTATAAGAAGTTAGGAACCATATGCCCAAAACTACCACCTCTATTGTTACAGTTAGGAGAGGCTATCAAGAATGTGGTGAAGAACTTTGCTAGTTACAAGATGGAAGATGCCCACAATCCCCTTGACCACGACTTTGAGAAGGTTATTTTCATTTGGGGATTCTAAGTGATATCCAACTCACGACACAAGGACGATTTCCCTAGTGATCTAAAAGGGACTGTAAAAGTTCCACATCCAATTTAACCTTCTCAACTTGGACTTGAATCTAAAGCATGACATTATAAATAACAAACACTTTGTTAAAAATTAAAAAAAAAAATCCATGGATGGTAATTTATGATTACAAATTACATTGTTTTGTTTTTGTTTCCATAACTAAAGTGAAATAAAAAAGAGAAACATATTTCAAATCTAGTTGTATTTTGCAACACAGTTGAATCTCCTAGATGACCCATCTTCCATGTAAAACAATCAAGAATAAATTGTTGAAAGCTAGTGTGAATTCATTTACAAGTTGATCGTGCATGAGTTCAAATCTAGAAGAGATTTTTGAAAGTCTAAAATTGTAGGCAAGCAGGAAAAAGTGTAGGAAACCCCCATGTATAGAAGTCAAGTCTCCTGTAAGTGGGCCTCAATAAAGAATGCACAAAAGGAAATGAATTTTATTGGGCTCACCGGTGCCTTTTCAAAGGTAGAAAAATCTGATATTCCAAGTAGTAGCCTCAACTACGCAACCTCTTGCAAGAATTCATGGTTTCAAATTCAATGTGCTTAAGAGTTTAAATTTGATAAGAAAACTGACCTTTTAATGCCAGAAGAGGGTCTCAATATAAGACCACTTTTAATTGAGTCTAAGGGTAAGCCAACAGCGTTGATTCCTAATAATCTTGTTAAATTGGTAGTTTTCTTCATCGAATTAGAAGATGAATAAAAGATACCACATAAGCTCCATATATACCATGGCATCATAAATTCGACAACGCACAACATAGTAGTTCCTGGTGGTATTATATGGTGCTTCATAGTGATCGTGAAGCCCTCAAATGCATAAAAGACATCATTTCATAATTATAATGTATGTAAACAATACTTATATCACAAGTAGGATGCATTATAACTTGTAATAATGTGTGTGTGTAAGAGATGAACGCATAGTCATGTAAGAGCGGAGCGCTTGTGATAGTAAGGGAAGAGCGCATCAAATGGATATATATATATATATATATATATAGGGGTGCATCAATGCCTTTCAACCATAATGTCATTCCTTCCTCTCCGTTAATCCGTCATGTGCATGAATGACCTGATGTCAGTCGAGAGCATCGTCCTATCGGTGCATCGTCATATAACCCCTCTTCTCATACCACTTGCAATATATAAGGGAGTATCAATTCAAGAATTATTATGTATTTGATTTAGTTTTAGGGAGAATTTAAATTAGGGAATATCTTGTGTCATGTGCTTTATGTTATGTTGGAATATAACACCCACTTAATTTTTTTTAAAGATAATATGTAATATATTCTCGTATGCATGATATCAACTTCGGTCTACCTACGAATTGCATAAACTAATAACCAGCATCTAGTTTATGTCCACATTTAGTAGTGTTACCTTAGTCTTGGTTAACTAAAGTCCTTGAAAGGAGGATGTTCTTTAATATTCTAGAAACCAACATTGATGGAGATAGAAATCTAGTGGGAGGATGTTCGTTAATATTCTAGAAACTCAAATATTTCCCATAACATGATGATTTTATTGCTCAGAGGAGATGATTTGGCTCTGCTAGGGTTTTCTTGCATGCTTTTGTTCATGTTAGCTTTTTCCATTGGTCTTTTCAAGCTTGTATCATGTCACTATTAACTTTGATAGCGCTTGCCTTTATAATGGTCTCTAACCTTCCCCTTGCAACTATAGTTGCAAACGATGGTGATGATGGCTCCGAAACGCATGAGGAAATTTATCCCCAAAGTTTACGACGAGGTAATGATTTTGAAAGCCCTCCAGATGTTACTATTGATCTTGCTTATGTTGACCATGTTGTTCTATTTTATTGTAATAATTATTTGGTAGTATATTTTTGTGGTCACATTCCTTCTAAGTCGTATTTACAAAACTAGATTAAGAACCATTGGGAGACAACCGACATCTAGGTCACTAATGTTTAGAATCTTACAAAAGGGTTTTACCTTTTTACTTTTCGTGATCCATCACAAGTCCAACTTGTATTTTAGCGCTCTGCCTGTTGATATATTGGAAACACTTTGTTTGTTTTGTCTAAATGGGACACTTGAATTTATCCCAGGGATAATTTTAGCGGCGAATATCGCAATATGGCAAAAATTTCATTTTAGGAAAATTTGAAAAGTCGAATTATTCGGAGTGGGTCGGTGTCCTGTTCGCCTAAAATATATAGTATATTTTTTTGGGGGGGTCGGCTTCGCCTTCATTTAAAAACATCTCCTATAAAAACCTAGGTGATTCGCCGCGTAGTATACCTCAAGTAGCTTACCAAATTACCAATACTGTGAAATTTGAACTCGCATACCCTTGAGCACCAGAGATTCATATTACTGTTAGCCTATGATTGTTGACACGCGACAGGAGCTGTACTGACGCGTGACAGGAGCTGTACTGACGCGCGATAGGAGCTGTACTGACACGCGACAAGAGCTGTATTGACGCACGAAAAAGGTGTTCTGACGCGCGCGACCAAGGAAGTGTTGATGCGCGACTTGGGCAAAGAAGTGACGTGTGAAAGAGGAAGTATTGACGCGCGACTTGGGCAGTGTTGACGCGCGACAATATATTAAGAGAGTGGATGCGCGACCTCAGACAGTGGACGTGCGACAAGACCTCAGACTGGACAGAGTCGCTACTTGGTTCTTTTGCTGACGCAGGACTCTTTTCAGAATAATGGAAGGTGCCAGCTCAAAGAATACGAATAACCTAAAAGTAAGTAAGAAATCTCAGAAATCACTCTTCAAGTATTTTGGAAACTCTGCGGATACAGATATTGTAAATACCAATCATATAGATGCCACCATAGAGAATCAGAATACTGACTGTGTGGAAGGAATTATTGAGGTGGACATGCATTCTGCACAGTATCAAAGTCAAACAAATGAAACCTACGATAATATGCCAGATCTTGAAGATATTGTTCTTGTTGGGGTGCAACCAGAAGTGCAGCTAGATATCACAGATACAAACACTCAGCAAAATGGAAGACAGAAATCAAAATCAAACTCCGGTCCAAGAAAGAGGAAACCAGGTGATTGTGATATTGCTCAAAATTCTACTCAAAAAAAGTAAAGCATTAAAAACGAACAAGAATATGTGGACCATTGGCAGGACATACAAGTTTGATTGGGCAGCTAAATTTCCGTTTATTGAACCTGTACAATCATCTAATTCTGAAGAAATCCCATCTGAATGTACATGTAAAATATGTATGTGGAAATTGGGAAAGCAACAAAAAATGCAACTGAAGCTGGACGCTATAGAAAAACATTGTGGAAAACAATATTTAACTGTAACGGGGGCGGATGGCCAGAAAATCAAAACACATAGGTGGAAAACTGAAAAAGAATGCATGCATGTTAGATACGCAGCAGAATATGAGGCAGAGTAGAAAAAACACAGACATCTGTTGGAAAAGGAGGAACGATCACATCGCATATATTGGTAAGATGAAAGAAACAAATCTACATGCAAAATTCATACAATTCTCTACTCTTTTTCAAATACTTAAAAAAGGAAGAGCGATTTCAGATTTCCTCGATTTCAAAGTTTTGTATCAATTTAACGGAATGTTGAATGTACCTCAGTCTCATTGGTCTGAGAGTAGTGGATGGGAAATGGCAAAATGCCTCTCGATGATAGAGAAGGAAGATTTGAAAGAGAATGTAAAAAAAGCAAACTTTATCTCTCTTTCAATTGATGAAGTGATAGCAGTCGACAACACCGCATGGGTATGTATCCACATCTAAACTTTTATAAGGACACCTCATCTGTTGGGTGTTATGAAAATGGTTGAAAACTGCAATGCCGAAAACCTATATAAAATAGTTGTTTCTCATTTGAAAGATGTTGCTGGTATGACTGATTATGAAATTGCTACGAAGTTGGTATGCGTTGGAGCAGATGGTGCATCTGTCATACAGGGTCACCGAATAGGGCTCTGTGTTAGATTACAAACAACAGTGGCCCCATATATGCTACCAATTCACTGTATGGCTCACAGAATGAATTTAGCGTATAAAATGGTAAGCAACCACGAAAATGTTGCTAAATTAGAAGACCTTATAAGAGAACTTCATGCCTATATGTCAAGTAGCCCAAAGCGTTTTCTCAAGTTCCAAAAATTTGCAATTGGAATTACAGATGGCAAAAAAACTTCTGAAGGATGTGGAGACTAGATGGATCTCTTTGTATGAACCTGCATGCAGAGTTCGTGAGGAGTATCCTTCATTGGTTGGTTTCATGCACAAATACCATCATGAAGTTGATAGGGTGAGGGACTTGTTGTTCCGTTTAACTGATTTGGAGACATTGCTTACATTGGTTGGTATTCTTCCAATGTTAAAGGAGATCAATACACCGATGAAGCATGCACAGGGTAGATTAATCTATATTGTGGATTTTATACGGAGGAGGAAAATGGTATGTCAAAGTCTTGATATATTGTATTGTTCCAATGATAGTTTTGATGCACCTGTTTTTGAAAATTGGAGAGATTTATTAGATCTTAAAAATCCTAACACCTTTTTTGAGATTTAATATCCACAATCACCTCTGCATCACTGTTAATGGGAGGGAAATACCTGTGCACATTTTGCAAAAATGTCAAGCTATTACAGGATCGGAACGAGAAGATGTTCCCGTGACACGTAATTTTTGAGTCTATTATAGTTGAAACAAGAATAAAGCTTAAAAAAATTTCAGAAACCTTGTCATCAGAAATTAGGGAACGTTTCTGTAAAAGATAAAATTCAAAGATTATAAAATTCTGGAAATTACAAAGCAAAAACATAAGGGTGTGATGAATCCTAATTTTTGGAATATTGAAGGTGGCCGTGCAGACTTTGTCAGTAAGCATTTCCATAAATCAATGGGTACAATAATGGAACAATTTACAAAGACGTCAGAGCTCAAGGGTGTGGAAATCAAAGGTATACTGAATGCCGATTTATTAAAGTCTCGGTCAACAAATTTTGCAACAACAATGAGGAACCAATATAAGAATTTAGATCAACCTTCTGAAAGTGGAGCTATTACAAGGCTGTGGTGAGGAATCTATCAAAGTTCTATTTTACAAGAAGATATCAGTGAATACTTTAGATTATATGAGTTATGCCAAACAATGATTTTGGGGTCTGTGGAGGATGAAAGGGTTTTCAGTGCATTGTCATTTATAAAATCAAAACTAAGAAACAAGTTGGATAAAAATCTAGAAAGCTACATGATGAGGTGTTATGTTTCTCGATACTCCATCGAAACCTTTCCATTCGACAGAGCAATTGCGCACTGGAATTCCCTTTGCGAAAGAAGAGGTGTGAATAATACAGCTACAAGTACAAATATTCCCAACCTTGAGAGTGTAATTGGCTCTTCGTCACATTCTACAAAAGACAACATCGACTTTGATGAAGCTATTGATAATGGATTGTTTCAACTTTAAACAGGTATCTTCTTTATCTATCTTTTATCTTTATCATTAAATATGTTACAGGTCTATATATTAAAAATGTCAAGCAATTCACCCATCTATCTACTAATACATTTCTCGTGTTGGGTTTTTTAAAACACAGATCTAGCTCATTACCAGTGGCAATGATGATTTCAACTTTAAGGAGGTATCTTTTTCCCTTAATCTTATTGTCTGTTACTATTCATTTATTCAGCTCTGGTTATCATTAAAGATGTTACAGGTGTATGTATTTACATTTAGTTAAATACAATATTTTTACTTTTTGAAAATGTGGGTTGACATCCGTCTGAGGAAGCTGTTACTTCTCGGGACTGACAATGTCAGGCAACTCACCCACTTATCTACTAATCCATTTTTTGTGTTGAATTTTTTTTAAGACAAAGATCTAGCACATTACCGGTGATGATTTCAATTTTAAATAAGTATCTTCTTCAACATAATTTTATTGTTTGTTACTATTCATTTTTTCAGCTCTGGTTATCATTAAAGATGTTACAGGTGTACATATTTACATTTAGTTAAATACAAACATTTTTACTTTTTGAAAATGTGGGTTGACATCCGTCTAAGGAAGCTGTTACTTCTCGGGACTGACAATGTCAGGCAACTCACCCATCTATCTACTAATCCATTTTTTGTGTTGAATTTTTTTTTAAGACAAAGATCTAGCACATTACCGGTGATGATTTCAATTTTAAATAGGTATCTTCTTCAACATAATCTTATCGATTGTTACTTTACATTTTTTTCAGCTCTTTGTTATCATTAAAGACGTTACAAGTCTAATTCTATATATCATTAATTATCAATTATCATCATTCATCATCTATGTCCACATACAATTCATGACAACTCTCAAGTAAACAAGAAACATACATATAATTCATGATAATCACCATCTAATGCAATTAAAATTAAAGATTGTATATAAATCCATATAATTAAATTCAAAAACCATAGTACATACTCAATTGTAGAAGTTTTTCAAATTCAATATTTAAAGTTTCCTCAATAATAAAAGTTTCTAGTTTTCAAAACCCTCTCTTTCTTTATCCAATTCTACTCTGCACTCTTCCCCAACGGCTTCTTCCACTGTGGCTGTACTTCCTTCCCCAAAACAAGAAATCTCCATGCGACAGCAAATTTGGATCAGCTGCAGCGTTCAAACTATCCCGTTGCCAATAATTTTCATAACGACTAATAATCTCATTGATAAGAACCTTAACCCTTCTCTCCCATTCTATAATGAGCTGAATCTATCTTTTTTGTGCTTGTCTAGTTGTATGAAATACTCCTTGCCCTCTTTAGAAGTACTTGTGCCAAAACCCTATATGGTCCAAGCAACAAGTGATACCTAATCAGCAAGTGAACAAAACCAGAACTTGAAAACATATAAAGAGAAAACAAACTAGCATTACTTTGTAGTACTATATGGTCCAGCCAGTTATCGATCCACTCAATGATGCTCTCCAAGCTTCATACTCAGGAATTGTGTAAAAAGATAACACATTTCCATTTTTTGTGAGTTGCCCTACATCAACATGTGCCAAAATTAGACATGGAGATAAATAAACATCTGGAGGCTTAAAAACAAATATAAAGAGTCTCAATACACTCAACAAAAATATACAGGGGTAACAGTTACACTGACAATAGGAGTGATAAATTCCACAACAAATGAAGGAATTTTAAGCAGTGATGGCCAGGCATGGTGTATGAAATTGATTAGCAATCCTTTGATGTGGGATCCATCATGGTCCTTTAAGAGACAAAGGACAAGTCAAAGGATCTCACTAGAAAGGATGTGTCAGAATTAAGCAGAAACTAAACAGCGCTATACAAAGATCATGTACCTGGTCTGTCATTAACATCAGATGGCCATATCTTAAAGATTTAATGCTGTCATATATTTTATCTTCCTGTAGACCAAGGATTTTTTTTATATTTACTATCTCTTTATTCTCCATTTGTTGGTGAGTGGTAGCTTCCCTGACATTGAGCAGCTTACCTCTGAGAGGAAACACTCCATAATAATATTGACCAACAATAGATATTCCCTACCACCTGATAGAATAAAGATAACTAAAATAACAAAAAATTAAATTGGAAAGTGATGTCGAAACATGTCACAATACTACCAAATTCAGTATTCACATTTCCCTGATTCAAGGCACAAACACTTACAACAAGAGCCTTGGCTGAGTCACCCTCTGTTAATATTAAAGTACATTGATTAGAATTCTTCCCCCTTGATTGATTTGCATCATCAAGTTTGGGAACATCAATTAATTTCCCCTTCTTGGTTCCATCAGTTTTCTTAAGATCTTTTTTTTGTTTAAAATTTTCCACTGCACTCATCAGGTCAATCAAAGTTACAAAGCTCATCACCAAATTACATGTACTCTGAAATGTTACATATTAGACACCACACCTTTTATTTATTGACATGGTCTGCAAATGCGAAACAGTGAAAATTACTATAAATTTATAACAGCAAATTGTATTAGAATAAAAAATATGAATTAAAAGGAATTATACTAACAATCAACATGGAAACCGAACGTTGATTCGAGAAAATTCTTTTCTTCCACGAGGTGTTGCCCTTGGTTGTAACAATTGGTAAATTTTTGAACGAAAGGCCCGTAAACCGATGGATGTCATTTGCTTCGATACTGAATTGAAAAATTTCGGCCATCGTTCGGAGTCACATAAAAAATGCCATCCTCTGAATTGTAGGATGACAGAAAGTAATTCAAAATATCCGGATCTGTTTCGAAATGGGGCATATTAATAGTATGGATGTGAGGGCATAAGGGATTTTTGTAGTTGATCTTAGAAATCGATTGAATTGGATTCTCTTGATTTTTGTTACTGAACTTGGAGTTGGGAAGTATCGAGACCTGTAAAAAATCTAGAGCTGGAAGGTGAAAACGAGAAAATGACCGGTTGAAGGGTATTTATAGGCTAAATTGGGCGTCAATGGCTTCACTTGACGCGCGACAATAGGAGTAAGCGACGCAACGTCAAAAGTAGAAAGTGACGCGCATCAATAGAATCTAGTGACGCGCGTCACTAGGATCAAGTGACGCGCGTCATTAGGTGCCAGTGACGCGTGTCATTAGGTGCCAGTGACGCGTGTCATAGGTGCCAGTGACACGCATCAATTAGGTGCCAGTGACGTACATCATTACATGCCAGTGACGCGTGTCATTAGGTGCCAGTGACGCGCGTCATTAGGAGCCAGTGACGTGAGTAATTGGGTGCCAGTGACGCACGTCATTAGTTTACAGTGACGCGCGTCATTAGCGGGGAGTGTCGCGCGTTCGGTCAAGAACATTGGAATTCGAAGTTTTCACCTCTTTTTCTCTAGAGGAAATTCCCTTCATGTTTGCAATGTAGCCAATTGAGATGAAGCCTTCAAATTTATCAACAGTGTTTGGTGTGTACTTGATAAGTTCAAAAAGAAACTTCATGATATATGCTAAGACTGAGTTTGAGATGAGGTACCAGTAAGGGCACTGTTGACAAAATTTACACAATGTTACCTTTTTAAGATGATCCAACCTTGCACAGAGAATTTTATGTTGAGCTGTTAAAAAATTTTTCAATATTTGAGACAATTGATTTTATCAATTGTACTTCAAGAAGATCATGATTAATCAATTCAAGGCATAGAAATGGGGGAGCTGCAAAAAAATTGTCTTCAAACATACACTTCAACATTGTATCTTCATAAAAGGAAAACAAAACAAGGTGGTAGTAGGAATTTTATACTTTGATACTCCTTGTAATGGTCAACCAAGTATTTCATCAGCTCAACAATAATAATTAGAAGAAAGTAAAAACAATTTTCTGTTACACAACAATTTTGATACTTTACCCTTATTGTATCTTTCAAACCTCATTCTTGTAACTAACATGATATGTAAACAACCTTATAGAGCTATGATCATATGCACCACCTTAAAATTTTGAAAAA
Source organism: Taxus chinensis (assembly GCA_019776745.2). Lineage (NCBI taxonomy): Eukaryota > Viridiplantae > Streptophyta > Pinopsida > Cupressales > Taxaceae > Taxus > Taxus chinensis. The sequence continues at coordinate 758,099,109 of CM034148.1, read as the reverse complement.
AAAAAGACATATTTTAATTCAACCACTCCAAGAAGCATTCCTGAAGAGAGAATCTCAAGATGTGAATCCTATACAAGGTGGTAGTCTGCATTTCTAAGCGATCGAGTTTTATAAAAACTTGAATAAGTTTAAATACTCATTTCAAAATCTAATTAAATTTGGCATGAAACACTAAAAGACACTCCTATACACATTTCATGTTTTGGTTAGCCATGGGTTTTCCTAAAGATGTTACAGGTCTATATACTAAAAATGTCAGGCAATTCACCCATCTATCTACTAATCCATTACTCGTGTTGGGTTTTTTTAAAACACAAATCTAGCTCATTACTAGTGGCAGTGATGATTTCAACTTTAAGCAGGTATCTTTTTCCCCTTAATCTTATTATTTATTGCTATTCATTTTTTCAGCTCTGGTTTTGATTAAAGATGTTACAGATCTATATACAAAAAACGTCAGGCAATTCACTCATCTATCTACTAATCCATTTCTCGTGTTGGGTTTTTTTGAAACACAGATATAGCTCATTACCAGTGGCAGTGATGATTTCAACTTTAAGGAGGAATCTTTTTCCCCTTAATCTTATTGTTTGTTACTATTCATTTTTTTCAGCTCTGGTTATCATTTAAGATGTCTATGTATTTACATTTAGTAAAATACAATATTTTATTTTTTGAAAACGTGGGTTGACATCCGTCCGAGGAAGCTGTTACTTCTCCGGACTGACAATGTCAGGAAACTCACCCATCTATCTACTATTCCATTTTTTGTGTTGAATTTTATTAAGACAAAGATCTAGCACATTACAGGGGATGATTTCAATTTTAAATAGGTATCTTCTTCAACATCATCTTATTGTTTGTTACTTTACATTTTTTCAGCTCTAGTTATCATTTATTTAAAGATATTGTTGGTCTATATATTTAAAGATGTTGCTGCCACTTCTCAGGACTGACAATGTCAAGCAACTCACCCCTCTATCTACAATGTCAGGAAAAACAAAGATCTAGCACGTTACCCTTGATGATTTCACAACAATCTAATACGCAAGAGGTAAGCTAAACCCTATGATATTTGCAATTATGTTTAATTTCTTACCAGTGATGATTATTTCTTGATTTCTTAGAATTATATTTAATTTATTTTTTATATGTGGAAAATCCTTTGATATATTTTTTTAACTGCGGGATAAACTATTAAACAATACATTATACTATTATAAATATAAGTCCTAACACTCTTCCTAAAATTCCATGCTTTGTCATAGATCCATCACTTCTTCAGATTTCTCCATGAAGAAATAGATCTATTCTTAGACTTATAATGATCATCCTCTAACATGAAGTTATTCAAACTCAATTCTAATGCTATCTTCCATATCCTATAGTCACCCACCCAAATCTACACTAATCACAACTATTTAAATCAACTTGACAGAGTCTTTATCTAATAAAAATCTACACACATAGTTTGCTATGATCTAGTTTACAACCTTCAATATTTTCTTACACACTCAAAATTATTCTAACTTATAGCCTCCCAGTTCTAATCCACAATTATTGTTCACCCTTATCAAATATTAAAAAATGATAGGATTCTTCAACCTTATATGTTTTACACTAAACTTCAAAGTTCTATATCGAGCTTGACCTATCTTTTAATCACAAGGTTATTCCAACTTTGGTTAATCTAGATTCCATAACCTTGACTATTTGGAGCAACTTGTCAATCTACTCTACACAAAACAATATCCATGATAACAAAACCATATCTATTAAACCATGGTCTTGATTGTTTGCAGCAAAACGTTATTTTTCTGACAAATGGTCTTGACCATTTTGGATGTCAAACAACCTCTCTAATGAGAGATTATGCACTTATATAGAGGTGAATCTCTTTAAAATAGAATTTTCCTACACCATAAGTCTAATAAGGAGAAATCCTAAAGATCTGCTTCAAATCTAAGTTGCTATTTTTTCCCAAAAACATAATTTTCAAGATAATTAAAGTCCCACAAAGATATTTAGGCACTACATTTTACATTATACACATTAAATTGATCATCGTCTTTCATCATCATCTATCATTAATTATCAGTTATCATCATTCATCATCTACGTCCACATACAATTCATGACAATGCAAGTAAACAAGAAACATACATATAATTTCATGATAATCACCATCTAATGCAATTAAAATTAAAGACTATATAAATCCATATTATTAAATTCAAATACCATAGTAGATACTCAATAGTAGAAGTTTTCAAATTCAATATATAAAGTTTCCTCAATAATAAAAGTTTCTAATTTTCAAAACCCTCTTTTTTCTTTATACAATTCAACTCTGCTCTCTTCCCCAACGGTTTCTTCCACTGTGGATGTACCTCTTTCCCCAACACCAGAAATAACCCCTGAACTTATAAGATCTTCTGCAGCACTGTCCAGATTTTTTATAATTCTTTCTTCTTGATTTGTTGCATCTCCATGCGACAGCAAATTTGGATCAGAAGCTTCTTTGGCTTTGAATAATATGTCAGGGTCGAGACCATGCTCTTTAATTATCCGCTTTAGCGTATTGTTTTGTTTGTTAACCAAAACAATATTTTGCTTCAAATTTTTTGCTGCGGATAAGCTGTTCTTTGTTGTTTCCAAGTGAACTTGCAAAACCTTTCACCTGACTCTTGAAATTTTCATATTTCAACTGCACAAAAAGAGTAATGTCAATATAAAATATTAATGTAAATTCAAAATTTCAAAATAACAAAAATGATTGTTTAAATGTAATAGTACTTACAACAGCTCTATCTCTTTCGACATTTGCGATTGATACCAAATCCTTGTCCTTGGACCATTTGTTAAAATATGCCTGGGCCTCCGGCACTAATATTTTCCAATTTGTTTAGTGCCTTATCTAAAATGTCGTCTTTATAGTTGTTGTTAAACGTGACAATCCCACATCTTACTTGGGTAAGTAAGGAATCCATCTTCGCAGGTTGATTCACGACTGCAGCGTATAAACTATCCCGTTGCCAAATAATTTTCATAACGACTAATAATTTCATTGATAAGAACTTTAGCCCTTTTCTCCCATTCTATAAGCTGTTGGATATGAGGAATAATAAACTCACTGATATGGGATTGACAATCATTACCAATTAAGTTCTCCAAAGGAAAACGTGGCAACTGTTCACTATCTGAATCTGATGCAGATGATCTTGCTGGAGAAGAATGGGGGCTTTCACCAAGATCAACTGCTCCTTGTTTCTGTCTTTGGGTGGGATGATCCTGTTTTTGAAAAAATTACTCAAGATTTAGATAAATAAATTTAAATCAGAATGTAATTCAAAATTGAAAAACATATTAAAATTGAAATTTGAAGTATACCCTGCTGGCCTTGAATCATCTCGCGGGTATCGAAAAAACCAGTTGGGTCATTGCTATCAATGCCCAAATAATCTTCATCTAAATTTATATTGTTCAAAATAGATATGCCCATTGCACTGGGCAAGCCACCAAGTGATAGAGTTGGAATTCGAAACGAGGAGGCAAGGTTTAGTGTCCCACTAGGGGCCGGAGCAAAAGGCATGTGTTTACCAATGTTCTTTTTCACTGTTCCTCTAGTTGGCATTTTAAAAATTAATGGTTGAGTGGGTGTCGGTGCCATGGTTTGATCATGACTGACATGTGCCTGAAAAGTACAAGAAAAAAATGAAAAATATTAAAACCATTCATAAAGTCAAAACTAACGAAATTAAACGTACTATAGAAAAGTTGTACTTTGTTGTCGAGGGGTTGTTTTTCCTCGTGATTGCTACAGGTGGCCTTGTAGGAGTTGTACTCAGTGGCTGTTCAGAAGATATGAATGCATGTGACTGTATGGAGTGAGTTGGGGAAGAAGGTTCCAAAGTCCCCTGCAATTCATCAATATTAAATAATGTCAATTCTTTTGGTTAAAATTTAAATTGAAAAATAAATATGCAACTTTGGAATTTGTAAATAATATATGAGAATGTATTACTTCTCTGGCGTTTAACGAGTTCAAACTGTTGAGGGTTTGGAGAGGAGTGAGCTTCCCATTTCAGATTGGGAGTCCCCTAAAGCCTCCGCGTGTTGTTGGCCTCTTCCTCTCGATAATTTCTTTTTTCGGGGAAGGGCTTCAAGATATCTTCTCTGCAAAACATTTAAATTTAAGTTTTAATAACTACACTGTAATGTCGAAAATTGAAATACAATTACAAACTAAATAGTTTATACCTGTTGTTCTTCAAATGGAATTGAGAATTTCTTCAAAGCCTCATCAAAGCAAGTAGGAATTTCTTTATCTTTTAAATTTAAAACTGCCTCATAGTAGAAGCCGAGGAGATAGTTTGTTGGATAAATGAAAGGTTTATCTGAGAGTTTTGAATTTATTATGTCAGTTCTTATTTTTTTGGATAGATATGTGCACCAATCGAATTGTCGTTTTGAGATAGTGGCACAAATGTATGCGATGGCCCAATTTGGTATATTTGTTTGGCGACCCTACAAAACAATTCTGGCTTGAAAAAATGAAATAAGTGCAGCAAGAAAGTGGTGTGCAATTGATTGTGTATCTACACCACGCCTGGATTTATTGACATGGGCTGCAAATGCGAAACAGTGATAAGTACTATAAATTTATAACAAATTGTATCAGAATAAAAAAAATAAAAAATATGAATTAAAAGGGAATTATACTTACAATCAACATGGAAACCGTACGTTGATTCGAGAAATTTCTTGTCTTCTTCAAGTAGTGTTGCCTTGGTTGTAACAATTGGTAAATTTCTGAAAGGAAGGCCCGTAAACCAATGTATGTCATTTGCTTCAATAGTGAATTGGAACATTTGGCCATCGTTCATAGTCACATAAAAAATATCGTCCTCTGAATTGTAGCATGACAGAAGGTAATACAAAATATCTGGATCTATTTCGAAATGGGGCATATTCATGAGCCCTGTAAATTCACACTCTTCCATCAAAGCTTGATATTCTGAAGACATCTTTAAAGCCGTATGGATGTGAGGGCATAAGGGATTCCTGTAGTTGATCTTTGAAATCGATTGAGTTGGATTCTCTTGATTTTCTTGCTGAACTTGCAATTGAGAAGCATGTGAAGTCGACATTGTAGCTGTAATTGCGTCTTTGACGACGATTTAGACCAGCAAAAATTCAAGAAAGGGAAAACGAAAACGAGAAAATGAGCGGCACAAGGGTATTTATAAGCTAAATATGGCGTCACTGGCCCCCTGATGACGCACGTCACTATCTCCTATTGACGCGCGTCAGCTCTAACTTTTGTCGCACATCATCTAGGACATTTGACGCGCCGACACTCTCACCTAGTGACGCACAACACTATCCCCTACTGACGTGCGTCACTTCTTCCTATTGTCGCGCGTCAGCTATTACTCTGACGCGCGTCAACAGGTTCCAGTGACGTGCGTCATTAGGGTACAGTGTCACGTGTCAATAGAAGCCAGTGTCGCGCCGTCAAAGGTCATAACTGATGCGCGACAACAGTCCTAGCTGACGCGCGTCAATTGGAGACAGTGACGTGCGTCAGTAGGAGCAAATGACGCGCGTCATCAGGGGCTAGCGACGCGTGACAGTAGGAGGCAGTGTCGCGCGTCATTAACAGACACTGACGCGTGACAGCAGGTGACAATTTAGCACATCATTACGAACTAGTGTCGCGCTAATGTCGCGCGTCATTACAAACTAGTGTCGCGCCAATGTCGCGCGTCATTACAAACTAGTGTCGTGCTAGTGACGCGCGTCACTGATGGAGCCATGAAAAACCAGGTGAAAATTTTATTTTTGAATACTGTCAAATTCTCCTTTCGCCGAAACTGGTTATGGGGATATTCGCCAGGTATTTTCCACCTTCAATTTTATAGGGGTGTCTTAAAATGAACCCTGCTTTATCCCATCCAGTCATGTCTCCCTTCGAGTACCTGTCTGGGGTGGACTTACCTGGGTTACCATTACAACTTTGGCCCTTTTTGAGAGATATTGTCCATCCGCTTGGTCGTGTTCTTGTAATGAGCCTAAAAGCTTTTTTTATGCATGTCCTCACAAACAAGTTTGTGTGGAGGTTGATTTAGCCTCTGATAAGTGGGATCACATTGACATTCAGATCGAGTCCATGCATATCTCACAAAAAAAAATATTATTTCAACCTACCCAATACTTGTTTTTTTTGTCAAGCTATTGACCATCGTATTCGTGATTGTCCGCTTACTCAACTTGCCAAGCCTGTCAATTCTCAACCTGGTTCCATTTCGTAAGATGTTGTTTCTGAGGAAGGACCACTGTTGGCAATAAGAAGGTTGTCAGAGGTAAAATTTTCTTCTACAGTTCCCGCACCTGCTTCTCAACAATAGTCGTTTCCTTCTTCCTTGCTTCATGTGTAGCCTTGACCTTCTCAGCCCTATCCGCCTGTGCAAAGTCAGCCCACTCTGCAACAAGAAAAATTTGGGATGGTTGCTACCACTTCTTTCTCCCAAAGCCATTATTGGAGTCCTCCTAGAGATAACTCCTTGGAAACGCATGGGTTTGAACGGGGCTAAACATTGCACCATTCCAACGGAGCAACCTATTTCTAACCATTCTAGTTTTCTCTCCAATAGCTTTCATGTTTTAAGCTCAGAAGATGAGTTGCAAGCTGGGTAGGGGCCGGAGCTGGTCATGTCTGAGCTTCCATGAATTATCTATCATGGAATATTAGAGGACTCACAAAATCCTCTCAAAAATATTTTTTGAAGTATGCTTGCCAATTAATTGGTAGTTTAGATGTTATTTGCTTGCAAGAATTTGAAATTACAGGTTTCCTTCTTAAGACTTTTTAATGTGCATTTCACTGAATTACATGCATTATTTTTCTTCTCACTCGGAAGGAAAATTTGTTGTTTCTATTTCTATGTCTCCTAGATTTTCTGCCATGATATCTGTTATGGGCCATGATCCTGACAATGAGGTCGTGTGGGTTGTTTTGAATATTAATGGTTTTTTGCTTGGTGTGTTAAATCTTTATGCCCCTAATGATGGCTTAGAAAGGTCGGTTTTATGGCGTTGGTTAGGAAATAATTTACCTCTTTCATATTGAGTTTTTTTACGTTGATTTTAATATGGTTGAACATCATGAGGATAAGTTGGGGGCCATTCCTATGCATTGGTGCGTTAGAGAGCAGGAAGCTTGGTTTTATTTAAAAAATAGATAGAGTATTAAAGATCCACTTTATAAAAGGTGACGGGACTTTACTTCTCAAAATTGGTTTACTTGGTCCAATTTTCAAGAAGGCCCGACACATGTTCTTAAAAGGATTGATTGTATCATGATATCTCAGTAGTAGGCATTTGAGCTGGTAACTAATGGTCACTCTCTGATCACCACCTAGCCAGACATTATCTTGTCAAATCATACCCTTATCTCTTTCAGCATTACTTGGGTCCCTCTCAAGGTGCCAAGTACCCAATTCTTTTTAAATTTTTCCTTGTTAAGTCACCTAGGGGTTTTGTCCCTTGTTGATAAAGTATGGAACATGGTGCCATGTCCACCGCTTGCAGCCAGCTGGATATCCTAGTGGAACGAAGCAATTCAGCAGACTGTTAACTTTCTTTGCCACTTTGGCAAATAGGTTGCTTGAGTCTAGAAAAAAGATGATTATGCTCTTCAACAAAAATTTCAAAGGATGACATTGTTGTTAGAGTCCCAAACTTTTGACATGCCAACTCAAGTTCAAGCTGCGCAGCCCAGGAATCATTTGAAGATTATTAAACATCACAGGGCTAAGGGTGCTTAGGTTTGTGCTCGAATTCATTAGTTAAAAACTGTGATCGAGCTCCTAAGAGTTTCTTCAACTTTTTCATATCCAAGCATGTTAAGGAGAAAACTAAGGCTATTCAGCTAGCTCATTCTCGGGTCACCACTCTCCCGGAGATTTCCTTGGCTTTTTATAGATCATTATACCTTGGTTTTTCAGGCTTAGAATCCTTCAACTGAAAGTAAAGCAGATCTTTAATGATGTATTGAGGTGGTCCCATGCAAGTTGACTCAGTAAGATAAAAAAAAACATAGTGATGCTTCTCTCTCTGTTGAAGAGATTCATAATGCTCTCATGTGTCTTGTAGATGATAAGTCTCTAGGATTAGATGGCCTCCCCTGTAAATTTTATAAAGTTGTTTGGCCTTTTCTTTGCTAGGATTTGTTGAAGGTGTATCAAGAAGCTTTGCAGAACCATTCCTTAGGAGATGTTATCAACAAAGGCAATATTAAGTTCATTCCTAAAACTAGGAACCCAAAGGCTATCACCTATTGGAAACCCATCACTCTTCTTAATGTTTCCTACAAGATTTTGGCTAAGGCTCTTGCCTTACGCATTGCTTCTATGATTTGATAAAGGCCATTATATTTTGGATAATCTCATTGCATTTCAGGAAGGCATGGAATGGGCTTGAACTTCTTTGTAGAGGGTGTTTTTAAAAAAAAAATTGATTTTGAAAAGGCTTATAATCGCATTAAATGGTTGTTTATCCTTTCTATGCTTCATGTTTTGGGTTTTGGCATTTTTTTCAATGTTGTGCACACTCTTTTCACTGATGCCTCCTCCTATCTTATTATTAATGGTCACCATTCTTCTTCTATTCAAATGTATTAATCTACTAGACAGGGGTGTCCTCTTTCTCCTTCTCTTTTTGTTCTTGTTGGTGATGTGCTTGGTTATCTTATTGCCAATAGAGAAGAGAAGGGGCATATTTTTGGTATCTATCTCCTTGATAATAAGAATCGACTTATCAATGGCCATTTTGTTGATGATTCGTTCCTCACTCTAGTTGAATCAGAACAAAGCATCTAAGAGACCTTTTCTGGCCTTGACATTTTTTCAAAGCATCGGGGTCTAATGCTCAGTGTATTAAGTCTTTAGGTTTCTACCAAAGTTCTTGGCCTATGCCGAATTGGTTGGTAGCTTACCCCTGGAAGTGGATTCAATGAGATGAAAGATTTTAGTTTCTGGGGATTCCCTTTACTTTTGACAGCGAGTCTTCCACTCTTTAGCAGCTTTTTTTATTGATCAAGTCGAGAAGAAAGTACAAAAGTGGGTCTCTTGACCTTTGTCGTTAGCTAGAAAATTTCAAGTGTGCACCAAGATCTTGGCAGCGAAATAGGTCTATTGTGTAGCTTGTTGGTTTCTGTCTCGGGCATCCTTTGAAAAATTTGCCAAGTTTTAAGGTATTTTCTTTGGTCAAGTTATCATCACGAAGGATTTCACAAGGTTACTTTGGAGATTTGCACACTTCCAAGGGATCGGGGGGGAATGGGCATCATTGATGTTTATGATTAACTAACATTAACTAAGTGGCGGATAGTTAATCTAAGTTATGAATAACTGTAATAAAGTAAGTAAATGCATTAAAGGAAGTGTGCAAATAATCTAAGATCTAAGTAACCATGCAAATGAAATAATAAACACTAATGTGTAAGAAGGAAGAGGAAAGAACTCAACTGAATAATATATGCTTGTCAGACAGTGTCATAATGATGACTGAAAAATACAGAAGTAGGAACGACTGTGTAAGATTCCTGAAAAGGATGGAGATAAAGGATTTAGCTAGAGTGGAGTGTCTGGAAAGGGTCTAGGGCACCTGTGGGTGCTTTGGTCTATAATACGGATGCCCTGGTCTGTGCAAAATCTCTGAAACTAATCTTCATAGGGTCGAAAGGTGATTTGAAACCCTCATTTTTGTCACATCAACTTCGTTATCCCATGCCAAATGTCACCAATAACTCAAGATGGAAGAAAGACATGCAAGACCCCAAAATAAACATCAAAACCCTAAAAAAGAAAAATACATATGAAGGGGTCAGACTGACCTTATCTTCCACAATGGTGGACTTACTAACTAAGTGATGCACTACAACTCAAATATGATGTATTTCTATGTACAAGTGTGTGTGAACATGCCCTAGGTCACTCTTGTGTCTTTCGCACTTTGTGAAGTAGTGAGTAATAACTACATGTAGAAAATCTAAAATAATGTGTTCATAAAATAGAATAGAATCCCTCCCCCTATAAAGTATGATGCAGATGTCCTAGCCTTTTTGCCTTGATGATGGAGCTATGTGGATGCAAGTGATCTCCAATGTAGTAGATGGATGCAACTGTAGAGGGAGTGATGATAGTAATTGATGATATGTCCCTTGTTATGGTCTCATAAATTTATATTTATAGGGCTCTCTTGGTCTAATTTTGTAATTATCCCCAAAAAGGTCAACCACAAGAAAGATAGATATCTCAAATGGCTAGAACGAGCCAAAAAGTGGTTGGAAATCTCTAAAAGGATCGGGGCACTCATGGTCAGACCGGGGCACCCACGGGTGCCCCAATACTAATCTGGGTGCCCTAGTTGAGGTAAAATAACACGGGATGACAAAATTTGATTAGGCATATGGGTGCAAGAGGTTGGTAATGAGGAAATTAAATAAAACAAGATGGCTAAAGGATGGGGGTTAATTAGTACTTTCTTCACTTAAGAACCTTCTAAATAGTAGTATGAGAACGAGATAAATAATGTCTAAAGTGCATGATTTTATGACTACATTTTTTTCCCACTTTATGTTGGTGAGTGGAAAGCTCAATAACATAAAGTAGATAGAGATGTGTACCTAATATTGATGTAGAGTGATGAAAAAGGCATGCCAAAGGACTAGACAAAGTTTGGAATGACAAAAAAAATGGAGGAGAGCGTGGAAACTAAAGATGAAAAATACACAAATAAAAAGTGATGAGAGTGAACTTAGGGTAGAATGCATTTGTATTTGATGCGGTGTAAAGTGCACCTGCATGATTAATAAATCATGTGTGTTGTCGCAAAGTGTTTTTGTTGACATTGTTATTTTTTTACCCCCATTTGACTACTTTTTTCTCATGCGGCTGGACTTGCAAGGAGAAAATGATGAAGTAGTCAAATATGTATGTATGTAAGTGTAAAAACGCTATGTAAAAGAAACATGTACATGAAATCATGTAAATGTAAAATACCCAAATATAAGTGGAAAATGTACATATAAATGGAACATGTACACTTGGTCCATGTTGAGAAAGAGAGTGTAAAAGGATATCATGCACTGCAATTTTTTTTGGGCGATCTTGCGCCATAGGCCGAAGAAGTGTAGGGAGAAAACGCTCTGTGTCCTCCAAGCTCTAACTGCTTCCCTGAATGTGTGTAGAGATCTTTGTATCGTCCTTGTTTTTTGGGTCATCTGATGCCACTGGTCAAAGTAGTGTAGAGAGGCACACCCACTATAACCTTCAAGCATGTAACTGCTTACTAGAATGCTAAGGACACCATGTCTTGTAAAATACACTATGTATGGGGTTCGTAGACTAGTTTGAACCCACTCACTGAATATAACTTAACCAAACTAGTGTAGAATCTTTGTGTTAGTTTATAAAAAAAAACCCAAATGATGCCCCCTCTTTGAGAGTCCATGCAATGTCTCTAATAGGAGAATGTGGACCCAAAAGAGGACCAACCGCATGTACGCTATAATGCTAAAAAGTGCTTGGTAGAAACCAAGGAACATACAAACAAGAAGGCTAGCCAAAGATAAGTGTAAACACACATGCATGTCGAAAACAATGTATAAGCTACCAAGCAAATTAATGTAAACATGCAAGAATACAAGTAGGCTGCACAAAGTGGGCTGTAAACATGGGACATCACTCACGATGTCACAATAAATGTAAGGCCATCATGGACGTAAACAACAAACACGTGTGCACACAAAAATGGAAAGGTCTGCAAACAATAAAAAACAATAGCAGACAATGTAACAAATAAGTATGGAAACCAATATCCCTACATAACCAGTGTTGCACATGAAACACTCATTAGCATGTTAAAAAGATAACTATCATGTCAAAATCATGTATAAATAAGTAATGTGAAGATGTAAGTACAGAATGAAACAATAGCACTTGGAAGAGACGAATATGGATTCCCTCGATGACCGTGTGTAGGTAGGGTAGAAGGTGAGCATCCATGTTGTGCATAGGATATGTGTATCTGGGATCACAACTAGAAAGATGCATGAATTCACATGTGTGGATGATATAGATAAATGACATATAAGTAAGCTAAATAACATGTGTAATAAAGTGACCATGAACAAGAAAAATTAAGCAAGAATAAAAGCAATCATATATGCAACATGTTGTGGATGGATGAAATGGAATGCAAGATGGAGTGATAGGATTCGTGTGCCCTCGAGTGAATGGAAATGTATGCAATGATGTTTAGTTTTTTTTCCTCTCAACAGTAAAAAATGAACCGTAAATAAGAGTGTGCATCATCAGGAAATGGTCAAGTAGTATGTGTTATGTCTAATGTGCTATGAGGAATGTGTAGGTGTAGTGATGAGATGTGACGTAGCGATGATGTGTACGTGAACCCTATAGCAAAAGCGTATATCACAACCAAATAAATGTATAAGTTATTATTTAGCCTAAGTGTGTATCACTATAAGATGAATATATGAGTGATGATTTATCCCTAAGAATATATCACTACAAAATGAAAAGATGGGGTGGTGATGTAACCTAAGGTTTATATCACTACAAAATGATAGAATACGTGATGATTTATCCATCAGCGTATATCACAAACCTAGTAATGTCACATGATGATAGGTGATATTATAAACGTGTGATGTATGTAAGGTCCATTTGATCTAGAAACCCTCGGTAGTCAAGTATGGACCAAGGAACTAAAGTGCATCATCGGTTAGTGATTATATAGTGTGTAGAAGACAATATAGTATATGTAAGGAATAAAGACAACCATGTGATGAGTGGAATTTATGATATGTAATGTGAGATGCAATGTAGGATGTATAAGATATAATGCAAAATGCAATGTATGAAGTAGAATGACAAGCGTAAGATGCGCTATGTGTTGCATGCAATGCAATATGTGTTGAATGTGTACAATGTAATGAATAGAGTGATGTGTAATGTATATATATATATATATATATATATATATATATATATAGGCTAGTAGTGTAGTATGTGAGATGATTTAATGCTAGAGTTATATGAAATGAAAACTAGTATGATATAGAATGTGTAAATGTGTAAATGTGGCAATGTTGTAGATTAAGTGTAGAATATAAGGTGTAAGACATGTAATATGTGATAAAACACAATGTGTAGAGCCTATAGTGCAGTGTGTGGGGTTCATGTGTAGTAATCCCTCAACAATCAAGTGTGAACCGAAGCATAAAAGTGTGTCATCGGGTAATGATGCTAGAATATATGATGAATATGCCTAATGTGATGATATGAATGTAAAAGATGATGATGGTAGTTATGCTAAGATGATTAGGGGGTGGTTAAGTGTTATGCCCCCCAAGTGGGTGTTTATAAAGATGTCATGTAAAGTCATCAAGAAGATGTTCATCCTCTTGGTCAAAGTCATATGGATAAGCATTGGTGACATGATAAGAAACAATTTCTGGTTGATCGTGTAATGAGCCAATGAGGCGTAAGTTGTACATACCCATAGCATATTCCTCACCGGTGAATAAAATAAGTGGAAAAAACATGTACTTACCAGTGAGTAAGATTCTGTGTATAACCTATGAAAGAACTATTGCAAATGAAAACACTTCCAAACGACATAGGAAATGAAATGTCTATATGATATGGATCTAGTGTACCACCAATATAATAAAGCCATAATTGTCCTAGTGTAAGTGATGTAGAGCAATGAGTACGTGATAGATAGATTGTAAGATGAAAGACACATAATCTATAAGCAATTGTGATATGAAAAATGCATAATAAAGATGAGGAGCACCTGATGTAGGATAAAGGTCCTCAAAACAAAATCCTAAGCGAGCTAGACCATCATGTGTACATATAGTGTCATTGCATGTAGTATCAAATGAATTGTGTTCCCAATAGTAGTCATTCATAAAGAGTGTTCAAGTGAATGGTGGGTGTGATAGAGTGACGTCCATAGATTAGACATGCCCATGATAAGGAGTCACAATAATAGTAGTAGCAGGTGGTATAGAAGAAACTGTATCTATTACACAAATGGTAATCGTCAAGTGGTGGTAGGTGAGTTGGGTCTTCGATAGTTTGAAGTTCATCAATGATATATGTGCATGGGATAGGAAGACTAGTATTAGGAGCCTAATCACAATTACTGGAATGGATCGCCGTAAAAAAATGGTATACTCCATGTTCTCATGTAATAATTTGACATAATGATGTACAGTGGAGGCAACGACTTGCATGACATGAATCCATGGCCTACTAAGGAGATAGTTGTAGGAGATGGGGAATTCAACTAAAAAGATGACAATGTGGATAATCTTTATACCAACAATAATGGGAAATGTAATGTGACCAAGAAAATGGACAAACAAAACCATCATAAGCACGTAGTGAAATACTAGATGGACTAATGTCATGAGTTGAGATACCTAAAACTTCAAGAAATGACATAGGACACAAGTTGAGCTTAGATCCATTATCCAATTAGAGTGTGCTTAATAGCTACATTATGAACACAAGATATGATATACAAAGGTGGGTCATTATAAAAATTTTAAACATCAGCAAGAAGGTTAGACTTGAAAACTAGGTGTGGAGAAAATGCATCAGCAAATGCTTGATAAACTGAATCAGAATGCATGTCAACACGAATATGAGTAGTAGAAAGAAAATGTTTTACTCTATGTAATAAATCAGGGTTTGCAAGTAAGTAGTCATTGATTAAGATATTAATGACGACTCAACCCTATGAATGAAGAAGGTGGAAGCATGAATGATCGAGTTGGGTTCACCAAAACGATGAACTAAAATTAACTAACTGGGGGATAGTTAATCTAAGCTATGAAAATTTGTAATAAAGTAATTAAATGTAGAAAAGGAACTGTGCAAATAATCTATGTAGCTATAAAAATGGAAATAATAACCCTAATGTGTAAGAAGGAAGAGGAAAGAACTCAGTTGAATAACAGATGCATATCAGACAGTGTCACAGTGATGACTGGAAAATACAGAAGTAGGAACGACTGTGCAGGAGTCTTTAAAAGGATGGAGTTGGAGGATATAGCTAGATTGGAGCACCTGGAAATGGACTGGGACACCTGTGGGTGCTTTGGACTATAATCTAGGTGCCCTAGTCTTTGTAAAAGCTTTGAAACTGATCTTCACAAGGCTGAAAGGTGATTTGAAACCCTTGTTGTTGTATATTGCATCAACTTTATTGTCCCGTGAAAAATGTCGCTAGTAACTCAAGATGGAAGAAAGACCTGCAAGACCCCAAAATAAACATCGAAACCATAAAAAAGAAAAATGCATATGAAGGGGTCAGAATGACCTTATCTTCTTGGAAATGGACTGGGACACCTGTGGGTGCTTTGGACTATAATCTAGGCGCCCTAGTCTATCTTCCACAATGGTGGACTTACTAACTAAGTGATGCACTACAACTCAAACATGGTGTATTTCTATGTACAAGTGTGTGTGAACATGCCCTAGGTCACTCTTGTGTCAGTCGCACTTTGTGAAGTAGTGCGTAATAACTACATGTAAAAAATCTAAAATAATGTGTGAATAAAATAGAATAGAATCCCTCCCCCTATAAAGTATGATACAGATGTCCTAGCCTTTTGCCTTGATGATGGAGCTATGTGGATGCAAGTGATCTCCAATATAGTAGATGGATGGAACTATAGAGGTAGTGAGGTAGTGATAGTAGTAAGTGATGTTATGTCCATCATTATGGTCTCATAACTTTATATTTATAGGTTTCCCTTTGTCTAATTTTGTAATTAACCCCGAAAAGGCTGACCACAAGAAAGATAAAGATCTCAAATGGCTCAAAAGAGCCCAAAAGTGGCGGGAAATCTCTAAAAGGATGGGGGTATGGACCAGGGCACCACGGGTGCCCCAGTACTAAGTTGGGCACCCCACTTGAGGTAAAACAACACGGGATAACAGAATTTGACTAGGCATATGGGTGCAAGAGGTCGTTAATGAAGAGTAAAATAAAATAAGATGGCCAAAGGATGGGGGTTGATTACTAGTTTCTTCACTTAAGAACCTTCTAAACAATAATATGATATCAAGATAAAGATTGTCTAAAGTGCATAATTTTGTGACTACAATTTATAGACAATGCATATCCCTCTGTGCCAAATGGGTTATTCGATGTATTCATGGTAATAAAGCCTGGTAAATTCTTTTAAGAGATTGTATTTCTTCTTGATCTCCTTACGATAAGAAATGTTTGAAGAACATTGGCTTTCATACCTTATTAATTATTAGAGTCCCAGTTAAAATACCTAGTACTTTTGTGGTGAAGAATATCTGGAAAGATTTTGAGGTAGTTAAACATATGAAGCGTTGGGTTGGTGATGGCTTATGATATGGAATTTTTTTCAATGATCATAATATCTGAATGTCACCTATTTTATCTTCAGATAGCATACCTTTGGTAGAAATTCATGATATTAAGGCTTTGCGGCTGGCTCATAAAGGAATTTCTACTATAAGGGATTTGGTTTCCAACAAGGATTGGTTTCCTTTGCTAGAGCTAAAACAAAAATTCCAATTAGCCATTTCTGATCTACTTTCTGTTCTTAAACTTCGATCTCTTATGAAAAATGTTATCTTGCACAAACTTGGGCTTCAACCTCCTTTTTCCTGGTGGAAAGACTGGAGATGGAATGTGGATATTCCCCTTTTAAACTATGATTATGCAGTCATCTATTCTCTTCTCTCTCCTATTTCACCTGCCTTGGAAAATCATAATTCCATATGGAATTTTCATTCCTCCCCCTCCACTTGGCTTCATTGTCTTCATCGAGCCTGGAATCATTTATTTGACCCCAAGTTGAACTTTTTTCTTTGGTGCCTTATTTACCAAGGTCTTCCATTGGGGGAATGGTTAAGTCACATTGGCATTCCCAACCCCAAATTCCTTTGTCATGGTCACCCTGAATCCTTTAAACATGTTTTCTAGTTTTTCCCCCATGCTCAAAGTGCTTAACGTTGGATTCAATCCCTTTTTCAACCTTATCACCCTGAGTTTTTTAATTGGAAAATTATTTTTTGGGGATTATGCTAATTGGCTTGCTAACATTGCTTCTATATGGAACTTTTTCCATTTTGTTATTATATTCCATCTTTGGAAGGCTAGGAATAATGCTTTATTCTAGAACTATGAGCTCACAATGGAGATATGTATTAATGAAAAGGTGAAAATTCATTCTTCTGTGTGTATGCAGATCTAGGCCCAAGCTCAGAAAGTGGTGCTGGAATTTTCTCACCTCTAGTAGCTTCTTGACCACTAGGGCAACACACTGTGCACCATGAGCTGGGTCCCCTTGATGATGATTAGTATCCTTCACCTCTTGCTCTTCCACCTACATGCCGCATCCATACTCACATCCACTCTAGGAGTGATCGACCTTCTCCTCCGCTAGCTCATCCTACCCTTCTCGTTCTGGGTAATGCCCTTTGGGCTTCATTATTTTTGGGCCGTGTCCTCTGTCGGCTGCCCCCTACTATGTAAAACTTTGAATTATGTTGTTTATAATATAAAGATTGTTCCAATAATAAATATTTCCCATAACAAAATTGAGAAAATTGCATAACCTTATTTAGTAGCAAAAGATGAATTTTTTAACAATCAAAATCAATAGTTTTGGTCTAATTTTCCAAATATTCCTTGGTTGTGAGTTCCAAGGCAAACTAACGCAATAAAAATCTATAGGGTGTAGATAGTAAATTCAATCCATATGAATAAGAATGGAAGCATGGAAAGATATAAAAACTTTATGCATGAGAATTTAACTATTGGTTTGAGACATTAATAGACTCATTTGTCATTACACGGGAAATTTAATTATGGACTAAATTTTATGTGAAAAAACTGAATTTTAGAAGGAAAAATTAAAGGTAAATTCTTAGAAAAAGTTTTGCTTCTTCTCCACATACACTTCATGGAAAGAGAGAGAACAACAAGTGGTAAATATTTGTTGTGGGGGCCAAAGCACCTGTGATATGGCAAGAGAAAAAAGGGGTGATCCTAAAGGATGTAACTTTTAGAAAAATCTAGTTTTTTAGTTGGAGGAAAATAATGGAGAAAGAAATAGGTGGAAATTGTGAGGAAATAACAAGATTCAAAAGGAAGGCTAGAAATTAGTAAGGAAATAAAATATATTAAGAAGAGAAGATATTATATACACCTGAAATCAAACAACACAAAGTGGGTAAAAATGAAGAAAGTGGGAGAATAAGAATTAGATAAGTAAAATAGAGGTGGGATTAGAGGAAGAAAAGAGAAGGGTAGAAAAATAAAAAAAAATAGTGGGAGGGAAATATTAAGAGGAAGATAAAAAAAAAAGCAATGAAAGAACTAGACAAATGAGATTGAAAAAAAAGAAACCTAGGGGAAGCGTAAACTAGTTTCATTCCCGTGGACCTTGAAACAGTGAACTTGACCCATGGACCTTGCAAAAGAGATATAAGTCCTTTATAAAACATAAAACATATTAGTATGTGTATAATCTGATGAAATGAAAATTAAATAACTAGGGATGGTCTCCCCATAGAGGATCAAAAGAAAGAGAAAAGAAAAACATATAGGAGATGTATTCATAGATATAAAATGAATTCTAGAATAAACTTTAAATTATAGGAAGATATTTTATGGGATGCAAGGAGCCATTAGAAGGATTATATGTGTGTAGAAAAACACACATATAGATGTATGTATGTATGTAAGTATGTATATGTGTTATATATGTGTGTGTGTGTGTGTGTGTGTGTGTGTGTGTGTGTGTGTGTGTGTGTGTGTGTGTGTGTGTGTGTGTGTGTGTGTGTGTGTGTGTACACACACACACACACACACACACACACACACACACACACACACACACACACACACACACATACATATATATGTGTGTGTGTGTGTTTGTGTACACATATACATGTATACATATATGTGTGTGTGTGTGTGTATATATATATATATATATATATATATATATATATAAAGAGAGAGAATGTATCTTAAACTTTGGGAGTGGAAAACCAAGTGGAGCAATGACATTTCTCTAGGAGATTAATTTTTATTTAAAAGGAGAAGTGGAAGACATGATAGAAAATAAAATAGGAGGAAAATAGAATGTAGAAGATGAAATGGAAGAAGGCATGAAAAAATCATATAGAATAAAATAAGATAGAAGAGATATATGAATTAGAAAGATTGATATAAAGAGAAATAACAAGAGAAGTAAAAAGAGAATAAGGGGAAAGAGTGGAGATATAAGGAGATAAATAAGAAAGTGTAAAAGATAAAGAAAATTATTGTTATATAGAAGAAAGGATTAGTGAAGATGATTATGGAGGAAAACAAGATATTATTGAAGATAGTAGTTACGATAGGAAGCAACGTCTCAACCCCAACTGAAAGAGATTGTTTTAGGAAATGAACCTCTTACACTAATCATAGTCCACTTTGTCATTTCAAAAATATAAAGAAATGCCACGTGGAGAGGATATATATAGGTGGATAATTTCAATACATTTGTAAGAGACATAAATAAGGGAACATGTAGAGAAAAGATATTGTAGAGTGTTTCAATGGTATTTAGGGTAAATTTTACTTTGAGAGACACTTGAAAAAAGGTAAAGGGAGAAAACATTGAATAAATTATAATAAATAATATAGTAATATGGAGGAAGTGAGAAAAAATAAGCTAAGTAAACCAAAAGGTGTTGCACGAAGTAAGCCAAGTAAGATAATGATAGAAAAAGACCAATATAATGGCACAACAAATAATGGAGATTCCATTATTAGGAAAAGGTACATAAGATTGAAAAGAACATGCATTTATGTTGTATTTGTATTGGAGGAACAATAATATTACATATGATCTAGTGAATTTGTTTGACTTTGTGGAAACTTTGAAAGATGAAAAAAAAGATGGTATATATAACTAATCCCAAAACACTTGAAAAATCGGGATTATGTAAAAAAATAATTCAAAAATGATTATCATTTTCTATACTTTCCAAAAGTGGGTATCAGAAAAATGAGGGAGTCAATATAAAAGTAGTAGAAAATAATGAAATAGGTTGATCAAAGATTTAAGAGGGTAGTAAGAAATTTATAGGATTCTGTAAATTAGAAATAAAGGATTGAATGGTTTATTTTGGGGTTGTTACAATACCTTATTGTGTCAATAAATAAAAAGGAATTTAATTTTTTCTAAACATATTATATATGGTGCTTTGGACTAAATGAAAACCATGGAGAAAATAAGGAGAAACAATACTCATATAAGAACTAAAAAACTATAAAATGAACTAGGCACACTTGAGATTATTAATACAGATACATATGAAGGTATACTAGAGAACAAAATCACATCTAAAGGTAGTTGCTAGAAAATATATCTTGTGTTGAGTTGTGGAGCTTAATTGCTTCACTGGCATGCTTTTACAGACTTGGAATACACAGTGACCGACGTCAGTTGACGAACTGATGTTGGTCACCCATGGACCGGTATCAGTTAGGAAAGGAGGAACTGGTATCAGTTACGAAAGGAGGAACCGACATCGGTTAAGGCTAACTAGCATCGGTTGTTTGTGTGTGACTACTTTATTTAAGTTACGGGAATTAGATCTATCTTTAGTTGTAAAGTGAATCTAATGGTTGTAATTGGATAGCTAAAGTGCCCTAAGTTTGTAAATGCTTATATAAGCATAAAGTTAGTGTTAGAAGGTAAGAATGAATTGAGAATTGAGAGAAGTTGCCTTTTAGAGAAAAAGAGAGAAATTTGTAGAGAAGAAAGTACAAGACATCCAAGAAGCTGTGGAAGATTGCAAATCTTCATTGTATTTCCTCTGTAATAATATATTGGTTGTTTCTTGGTGGACGTAGCCACACTGGGTGAACTACGTTAAATCTTGTGTATTGTTTTTCTTAGGTTAATTAATTATGTATTATATAATTAATGTTATTAATTAAATATTGTTGTTATTTGGTTTTATTAACCATATTTGTTTTATTTCTTCACGGGTATAATTGTTATGATTGTTATAACAATTATATGCTTCCCGGATGTAATATTGTAAGCTACTGTATATTTGTTGCATTGTTGCAACTTCTCATTTGTTTGTATCCATGCTATCCAATATGTATAAATATTATAGCCTGCACTATTATACTTGGTTGATTGAGTTTAATATAATTCACAGGCTTCCGTCCTTGTTCTACATTTGGTACCAGAGCGAATTGAAGCTCTTGGCAAAGGTTGGAGAAAGGGTGCAGAGGAAGGAAAAGTCTTGGAGAAGAAATTTTCTTCACCGGAGAGCCAGGGCTGCCTCCTACAGATTCCCAGACCTCCCTGCAGTCTCACAACCTCCTGTGCATTCTCCAGGTAAATGGAAAGCAAATTTTTTTTCCTTGGTGCTCTCTGCACCAGGAAAATTTAATTCTGGAGCATTTTTTGGTTTATAGGAATCAATTTAAAAATTTAAAAAAAAATAGGGGTTTATACCTATATATATATATATATATATTATATATATTAATTTTTCCCCATTAGGGGTTTTTTATTAAATCTGGTGTAAGTATTAGCTTCAGCTAATACTACCAAGTTGTTATAATTAGAGGATTCTTTGCTATATTTGGAGGGTTTTCTTCCATTGAAGCAACCACATTTTCTTGGATTGAGTCATTTCCAAAGAGTTGTTCATTGCAACTGAGTCCATTCAACAAGGTGTGTGCGAGTCATCTCTCAATCACCTACACAAGGTAAATAGTGGATATCTGCGGTGGACACATTGCCATGTCCATCCTTGAAGAGGTTGTGTTTCATTCCTGCAAACAAGAGCTAAGTTTGTTTGAAACAAAAAAGAGTGGGCTCTATTCCAAGAAAGTCGACCTGCACATAGAAACAGAGATCAATAAAAAAAGTGGCATTCACAAATTGCATAGGCATGTCAAATGATGGTAACACATCGCCAAAGCCATATTAGCATTTAAATTTTTTTTGACTGAATCGTTTGAATCATGGAGAGCCTCCTATGTGAACAGGGACCCCTTCACTCCTCGCCACGACCCAGCACCGAGCCAAACCTGCAAAAATAAATAGTGGTTAGATCACACCAATAAAAAATGTGGAGATCAAAATCAAAGCAAATATATATATATATACAAATCATACACAAAAGCAGTGCAAAGGCATTTCAAACGGTGGAAATAAAACAATAAAAAAAGGAAGATAAAAATGCAAAAGAGACTCCAAATCTGATTTTCAAGCTTGAAGAATATCTAATTCACATTCCACACATGCAGCTCCACGTGGACCCTCTGCCAAGTCACCATTTTAAGAGGTGAGTCAAATTTGGCATTTGAATTTACATACAATTTGCTTCAATTTATATACCCAAAAGCACAAGTGGCTTAGGTGGATAGAGCCAAAGACTTGGGTGTGATGAGGTTCTTGGTTCAACCCCCACCCCCAACCATGCTTTTAAAACAATTTGAAATTTAGAGGAAAATTTGGAAAAACTGCCAAGTTAGAGGTGAATTTGGTGGAAAAACCACCTCTAAATAGCTAGTTATACCTAAACAAGTCTCTAAATCCTTTAGTGAGAAAAACCCTAATTTAGGGTAATAATTTTTTTTCTCCTATTAGGCCTATTTTTTAAATTCAAGGCAACATTTGCAAAAGGAAGACTGTCTTTAAAAACCTCATTTTAAGCTACTTTTTAATAGTTTTTGGCATCAAGGGTCATATTGGGCTCCAGAGGCCACCAGGGCCCACAAAATAAAAAAAATTGCCTGCCATTCAATTTTTTCTAAATTTTTGAATGTAATTGCATGCTTCAATATATTGAACTAATTTACAGGTTGCCATAGTCAACCACAAATATTGTAACTGCTCAGAAACTGGCAGAAAGTTGTAATAAAAAATAGTAAAAAATTGGTTCTGAAACACTCACAAGATCCTAGATCTCATTCGCAGCGTTCGGTATATACAGTGCCTCTGAGGAAGCGCTTACGGGTAAATCCATTGCATGACTACTACTACACTTAACACCTAATATAGCTACAAAAACGTCATCTAGGCATCGACCCTTTAAATCGATGGGGAGTAATAAGGTCACAGTGCACACACTATGAGCCATCCCATCCATCTGTGAAAGATTGCACGACATAAATCTGGACTGAGAAATTATCCAAGTATATAGCGAAGTTACACGTGTGTATGAGGATATTTCTTTGAGCCGGTGTCAATAATCACACAGACCCCTTTCAGTACTGTCTTGGTACCACATATTGAATTCTTTCACATATGTTAACGCCTCTTTCACGTACCGCCAGGTATATAGAAAGGGAGAGCTTCTTCCATGTACCTTCGGGTATATCGCAAGGGCACGTATATAGAAAGGTTAGGTATATCAGACTGACGGTATATAGATTGGGAGACCTTATACCTAGAGTGATAAGAGCCAAACCCTGTCAGTGATTTCTACAAAATGGGCACCAATGCCCCCAAATTTTTTCTTCTAGATTCACAACTACTCAGAGGAAACAACTATGCTGCATGGAAGACTAAAATCAAGACACAACTTGAGTTTGAAGAGATTTGGACTGTTGTGAATGGTACTCTGACCAAATCAACTACTGATACAACACAACAATGGTAGTTTGATAAAGCAGATTAGAAGGCCAAACTCATTATCTTGTTTGGAGTGTCTGACGATGTGCAACCCCACATTCGAGATGCCAAAACAACCAAAGAAGCGTGGGATAAATTACGCACAGTATATGAGGCCAAAAACAAGAATGTCATACTAAATTTGTAGAGTCAGTTACACACACTGAAGTTCAAGCAGAATGAGAAAATTGAAGCTTTCTTAAGAAGAGTTGTAGAATTGAGGGCTTCACTTCTAGCCCTAGGAGAAGTGGTCACAGATGATGCTCTCATTCCATTGTTCTAAGAGCACTCCCCTCTTCTTATCACATTTTTGTCACAACACTAAACGTGTCAGATACGATAGTTATTTTTGACAAGCTGGTAAACCTACTACAACAAGAGGAAGCCATGCACAATAAGGATGATGAAGAGGAGATTAGGAACTTTCTTCACATCAAAAATGGAAAGGAAAAGGTAAAGGAAAACCTAACTCCTATCAAAAGTCCCAACATCAGAATCAGTATCACGGGGACAAACAATAGAAGAAGCAATGTCCAATTTGTAAAAGAGGACATGACTTAAAATATTGTTGGTATAATACTTATAAGAAATGTTCATCAAGAAACTCATGGACCTCCACAACAACAATCTCACAAGGGACATTCAAACTACAATCAAGGGCAGAAAAAGGGGAACTAGAAAAGAAGACCCCATCAACAAGGAAATATTGCTGAGCAAGAAGAACATCCAGATAATGAAGACTTCTTGTACACTTCTCGATCAAGTGAACCATCCATGTCATCTAATGATGTTTGGTATGTTGATTCGGGAGCCACTCGACACATGACTAGCCACTAGAGACTGGTTTACCTCAATGAGGGACACATGCCTTCGAAAAACCATGTTTCGTTGGGTGATGATTCTTCATATATAGTTCAGGGGATTGGGAACATTTCTCTACCCCTTGGTTCACACAACTGCAGACTATCAGATGTCTTATATGTCCCTGGGTTGACAAAGAATCTTCTTTCAGTCAGTCAAATCCTAGATCACAACTTAAAAATTGACTTTAATAGTCATTCTGACAAGAAAATGTGTTTGATTCGAGACAAATCACGAGGCTCAAAAATAGTTGCAAAAGCCTCCAATGTGGGACACATGTCCCAGCTTGATTTTGTTCACAAAGATGATCAGGAACTTGTGGCTAAGAACTCTACCTCAGCATAGTTGTGGCATCAAAGACTTGGTCATGTTAGTTTCAAGTATCTCAAGACACTTCACCGACGCAATATGGTACATGGGCTACCATTTCTTCAGAAGGATACAAACAAGTTTCCTCACTACCTAGTAGGAAAACACCATAGAGCTTCATTCCAGAAGAGTACATATCGAGCTCATGGTAAGCTTGATCTGGTTCATACTGATCTTTATGGTCCTAATGGCGAGAAAATTTTTCAGGTGGACAAACTTGTGGATTTCTTGCCAATGCTCTGGGAATCTAAGTCCCTCTACTTAACCGGTGCAAGCTTCCATATTTGCATGCACACAAAAAGGTGGATTTCTGTGGTGGCCTTTCAGAACTCAGGGATCCAATCAGGGGAACTCCACTGACCTCTGTCGGAAAATGTTTGCACCTTTACCTGCAAGAGATGACTTTTCTTGGAATGTGGGAAAGGGAATGAGAGTTGAGGTAGGAGCTCCAATGTTGCAAGTAGAAAATCAGAGACTTGCACACACCAGTGAGAAGTTTCATCACATGCACTTGAATTTCAGAAGAGAAAAAATCTGCAAAACAACAATAAGACTAAATAGAGCTTAATGAACACAAAGTACCAATAAACTCCTCAATCAAAGAGGCTAAAATTCCTTCTTCCTTTATTGAAGCTCAAGAAGAATTTGTACATAGTGTGGGAATAGAAGACATTTTTGAGAAGGGGAAAATAGAAGAATTTGGCTATCTCCTTTGTTCTCTCAATACACTCTTGAGTTTACAAAAGCAATTACCAACCCTTTGAAATGGGAATGGCTTTACAATTTATAGAATAGAACATGACTTTTCATCTTCCTCATGACCTTTCAAATACCTTAATATGACTTAAGACTGTTCATATTCCACTTTATGCTATTTAACTCCCTTTTATAATATGCAAGGTGACTTAATTTACATTATGTTTCTAAAGTCACTTTTAAGTGACTTAAAGGTATATCAAAAAGTGCAAACCCCAATGAAGAATTAGAAAATTTGAAAGTGAGAGAAATTTGGGGGGAAGATGAGAGAGAAAGAGAGAGAGAAGAAGAAGAGGATATGTCTCCTGATGAAGTCTGTTGATCCTCGCTGATGGAAAGCTCTAAATACAACGAAGTTCTAGAATGTCCCATGTAGTGCCAAAACTGCCCTTTGAGTGTGAATTACTATTTTTAGTAAATGGTCATTTCCACTATTTTTGCTCTGGATAATCATTCTTAGCCTTTTGGAAATCTTTAGTGCACACTGCTCTTTCCATAGCCACTTTTGATGAAACACTTGCCAAAAATAGCAAGCATGTATAGGAAAACTTACTATTTTTAGAAATTTTGTTTCCAGTGCTTGATTTGTAATGGAACATACTTTTTTGGACTCTTCTTGTCGTTACAATCACACCCTCCGAATTTCACATAGTTTTGCCCACTAGAATGCCTAGAAATAAATTTTGAAATTTTGACCTGGAAGTGGCTTCGGGCATACAGCTGTCATGGCGGCCATTAATGGAGCTTGTCAAATTTGTAGGTTTGGTTTTTGTGTCCATTTGTAATGAAAAAAACTCCATTGCAAAATAAAGGAAGATCATTTGGAACTCATGTGCAAGTTTTTAGCTCGTTTCCATTGTCAGAATGATGGGAAATTCAACGAATGTGAACCGGTGCACGAAGTGAGGGTTTTGTTGGAGAAAATGATTCTGGGAACCATTTTACCTCTTTTTGTTGGATTTTGATCACCTTGAAAAATTAGGAATTTGTACAAAACACGGCACATCTTGATCTGACTTGTATCTTGCAAGATATGAGGATTTTTCGATCGGGTGACTTTATGGTTATCTGGATGAAACAATCTCCATTTTTCTCTTCGTTCTTCGTTGAATTTCACTCCATTTTTCTATGAGGCCTGGATATTTCTATACATTCATGGTTTGGAGAGTTTATGTGACCATGGCAGATCTGGTTTGGAGCAACAATGGTGGACCGGGTGTCTGGACAATCATGCACGGAGCCATGTAACAAGGTATGAAGTTGTGAAGGAGAAATGAGAGGAAGAAAATGGCTAAGTGCTGGATTTAAACTTTCAAAACATGCACATGGAGAGGCTTGGAACAATTTTATGTCCCTGATATCCCTGAACCTAGGAAACTGAGGGACATCAATTTCCACGGTGGTCAAGGAAGATGCCATGTGTCCTCAATCCAACGACAGGGAATGCATGCTCCAAATAAGCACCTGGGGGCTGAACTGTCAAGTCTGGAGGTCATATGAGGGTCCATCAAAGGTCACATGGGGGCTGGGAGAATTTTCCAAGGGCTGATAAACCTGACCTCAGGGACTTCATTTTGGACATGAAATCCCGCCAAAATCCTAGTGCATGACACGTGTCCTCTCGAAAAAATGACTAAGTCCTGAACTGCCTTTGAGAGGGTAACTTGGAATGAAGATAACTTGAGCTCCTGGTGGAATTTATTGGTGAAATTTTATATTCATCCTGACTAGTTTAGTGGAATTTTCAATCTCAATGATGTCAAAAGATGTCTTTCATTCTGATAATATGAGATAAACATCTGATTTAAAATCTAGAACTTTACCTTCTTGTGACTTCAGAGAAACTGCCTTGTAAACCTTTGGGTGCACCTTAGGTCATGATGAAAAATAGTGATTGCTACCATCATGCTAGGTCATTGGAATCATTCTAACTCAATATTTTTTGATTAGATAATCAAATATTCATGTGGAAAAGCTGTTAGAATCTTGGGCCTCCATTTGATGCCCACATATCCTAGTTGAAGGAATACCGTGTACCACCTAGGCTTGAGAAGCATTTTGTTTTCTCTCAAACTGCTTATAAGTTTTTGCAAAGGTTCCTCAAAGAATTTGGAAAATTATGGTTCCAGTCTTGTCTAAAATATCCCACCCAAAATTCATTTCAAACAAATTAATCCTGGCCCATATGTACCCCTACATTTGATATCCAGTCCTGTCAAGGCAAAAGAATCTAATCCATTTAAAAAAATGCCACAATGATAATCAGGATTACACCATGTCTCTAAAATCAGCCTCAGACGTGTCTTGAATAGCATTTCCTAAATCATTTAGTAGTGACAGCTCTATTGAGTTTGAATAGATGGTGAAAATTGATCGGATTTTTTCTCAAGGCCATCTCCATGGGAATCTGCATAGTACAAGGATAATTTCACCTCCTTCACAAAGTTATCAGGCTCAGCAATATTTCAGGTTCTCTGTTGCACATTGGTTGACAAGGTCCAATGCAACCTAAAACAGTCTAGGATAAGATCAAGTCCTATTTGAGTGTTATCCTTCTCTCCAAAAATTTGAGTGTTAATTAGATCATATCCCTGGCTACAAAATGACACACACCATGATCCATCTGTCTTCAAGATTCATGCCATATCTTTGATGTTTCTCAGACTGAAAAGGAGAACAAATTTGGGTACCAACAAGATCAAGAGGGGGAATTCACCAGTAATGATTTCAAATACTACCTACAAACTCATGGGATTATGTCGACAAATGCCTCCTCCACAAACACCACAACATAGAATGGTTTTGTTGAGAGAAGAAATCATACGATCATGGAAATGGTGCAACACATGATCGATGATTCTGGACTTGCAAAGACATTTTGGGCAGAAGCATCAAAAACAACAGTGTATTTGTTGAACAGAGTGCCCACAGTTTCTATTGACAGGAATAAAACCATAAGAAGTATGGTAAAAGTGAAAACCATCTATTACACATCTTAGATTATTTGGGTGCAATGCAAGTATGCACATACCCA
Organism: Taxus chinensis; assembly: GCA_019776745.2. NCBI lineage: Eukaryota > Viridiplantae > Streptophyta > Pinopsida > Cupressales > Taxaceae > Taxus > Taxus chinensis. Next base: position 758,070,298 of record CM034148.1, on the reverse strand, counting down.
AGCAGAACGGAAATAAATTGGACATGAATTCACAGAAATTCATCTTCATTCGGATACAGTGAAGAGACTCTCAGGGTACATATTGATGGATCCAAAGACCAAAAAAGTATACAGTAGTAGAGATGTTAAGGTTTTTTGAGAAAAAGGAAGAAGATTCTCCTCCTCCAGAATCACTTGATGTAGATTCTTCAACTAGTTGTAAAAAGTGAAACTAATGTTCCCATAGATGAGGAAACTGATGATGGGGATGATGGTGTTGATCCAATAGAACTACGACCCATGGGAATAGTTCAGTGTATGCCCAAGTGGTGTACTAGCACATTACGAGATGTAAGAATGGATGCTCCATCTGGATACATCCACCCCTGAACCACGGAAATCATAACATAGAAAGAGAAGAAGTTAAATTTTCTTTGATGAGAAGAGTTATTGAATCTGATGATCCCTCTACAGTCCAAGAATCCCTAAAGTCAAAATCTTATAAAAATGCCATTAATTCTAAATATTAATCAGTGATTAAAAATAACACTTGAAAACTTCTCGATCTTCCATCAGGGAAGAAACCCATTGGATGCATATGGATATTTAAAACAAAGTACAAATCAGATGGGACAATGGAAAAGTATAAAGAAATACTTGTAGCAAAGAGGTATGCACAAAAAGAAGACATTGACTACAAAGAGACATTTTCTCCCATAGCTAAGATCAAAACGATTAGGATGATCTTTTCTCTAACTACACAGTTTGGATGGAAAATTCCATCAGATGGATGTAAAAAATTCCTTCTTTAACGGAGATTTACAAGAAGAAATCTACATTACTCAACCTAAGGGATATGTAGTACCTGGTCAAGAATAAAAGGTATGTAAACTCAGAGAAATCTTTGTATGGCCTTAAATAGAGAACCCTAGGCATGGTACATCGAAGATTGATGAACATCTTGTACAATATGGATTTTTTAGAAATACATACGATCCCAGTCTTTACCTTAAAAAGCAAATGGGGGAGATTGTGATTTTCGTTGTCTATGTCGATGATCTAGTCATCACTGGACAGTTCAGTGAGGATGATTGATGTAACGAGGAAGGATCTTAATCGATCATTCGACATGATAGATCTCAGGATGATGCATTATTGTCTTGGAGTGGAAGTATGGTAGAAAGAGAATCACATATTCGTTTCTCAGATGAATTATACCAAGACAATGCTCGAGAAATTCAGGATGATGGATTGCACACCAATTGCTACACCTATGGAGAATAGATTGCAGTTATCTTGTTTAGATCCATCTCCCGAGGTAAGTGCCACTCTTTATTGGCAGTTGATTGGGAGTCTCATTTATCTGACCTACACTAGACCAGAAATCAAATTTACAGTAATCTATCTATCCAAGTTCATGTAGGAACCCAAAATGTTTCATTAGAAGGTAGAAAAGCACATCTTAATATATCTCAAAGGATCAGTGGATCTTGGTCTAGAATACTAGAAGAACGACAACTTCTTCTTGTCAGGATATTCAGATTCAGATCATGCAGTCAACATTGATGATAGAAAATCCACTTCAGGATTTGTGTTCTTTATGGGATCTAGACCAATATCATGGGGAAGTAAGAAACAACACTTTGTTTTTCGTTCTTCCATAGAAGCCGAGTATCATTCTGCAGGAGAAGTTGTCTGTGAAGTGATTTGGCTACGTCACATACTAGAAGGACCTAGAATACCATAGGACAAACTGACCACCATGTATGTTGACAATGAAGGTGTTCTCAAACTTGTTCGCAATCCAATGTTTCATGAAAGAAACAAAGCACATTGATTTAAAAGTTCATTTCATACACAAGCATGTGTTGAAGCACAACATCCAGCTTCAATTGTGTCTAACCGCTGAACAACGAGTATATATCTTCACAAAGTCACTTTCACGTGACAAGTTCAAGTTGTTCAGAGAGTTCCTCTCCTTATCCCTTGAGACAACGCACAATTAAGGGGGGGAATGTTAGGTTCATTAATTATGCATTATATAATTAATGTTATTAATTAAATATTATTGTTATTTGTTTTCATTATCCATATTTGTTTTATTTCTTCATGGGTATAATTGTTATGATTGTTATAACAATTATATGCTTCTCGAATGTAATATTGGAAGCTACTGTATTTTTGTTGTATTGTTGTAACTTCTCATTTCTTTGTATCCAGGCTATCCAATATCTATAAATATTTTAGCATGCACTATTGTACTTGGTTGATTGAGTTTAATATAATTCATAGGCTTTTGTCCTTGTTGTACAGTTTATTCTTTTTTATTTATGCATTTATTGATTGTATGTATAGATCTGATTAATATATTTGTACAACCGATGTGCTAACCCCAACAACTAGTATCAGATCTTCTTTGTTTGAGGGTTTGTGTGTGTTGACGAATTTACTCATAGAGAGATTTCAGGTTGATTGGGGGAAAAGAAAGGAAATAAGAAAGTAAATTCAAAGTAGAGAAATTTGACGGTCGTGATTATCTATTATGGAAGAAATTGGGTGGAGGATTACCTGTATCAGAAAGATATATACTTACCATTGGATGAGAAGGAAAGACCTACAAAGATGACTGATGTAGCATGGAAAATTATTGATAGAAAGGATCTAAGATCTATAAGATTGAGCCTGACAACATTTTTCACTTCGAATATTACTGAAGTAGGATCTACAGTAGAGTTTATGAAATCTTTAGCAAATATATATGAAAAACCTAATACTTCAAATAAATTTTATTTGATGAAAAAAAATGTTTAATTTAAAAGATGCAAGAATGTGGATCTACATCAAGTCATTTGAATAATTTCTGGTCTATTATGAAGTAATTAAAATTAGTTAGTATTCCATTTGAGGATGAAGTGAAAGCACTTTTATTATTATGCTATTTTCCAGATAGTTGGGATAATTTGGTAATGTTTGTTAGTAATATAATATATGTTACTAATGCTTTAAAGTTTGATGATGTGGTTAATATAATACTAAATGAATAAATACACAAGAAAAGTACAAGAGAATCATCATCTGGGAATGTTTTGAATGTAAAAAGTAGGGGAAGGAAGAAGGAGAGATCCAAGAGAAAGAATAATAGGAAATCAAAGTGTAGGATTGACAAATATAAATCCGGAGGTAGAGGTATAATCTGCTGCAATTATGGAAAGAAAGGTCATGCAAAGAAGAATTGTTGGTTCAAGGAAAACAAAGAGAATGTACCAGACAAAGGTAAAGAGGAAAATGTTGCTACAAAAGAGGTAATGCAAGATGCCCTAATTCTCTCCTTGGATAATAAAATTGAATCATGGCTTTTAGATTCAAGATCTTCTTTCCATGCTACTCCTAATAAGGTTTACTTCAGAAATTATGTCCAGGGTAATTTTGGGCATGTTTATTTAGGAGATGATGAACCATGTAATATTACTAGTAAAGGTGAAGTTCATCTTAAATTTTAGAATAGAAATACATGGATATTGAAAGATGAGAGGCATGTTTCAAGCCTCAAAAGAAATCTAATTTCTGCAGGACAATTGTGTGAAATTGATTGCATGGTTACACTCACAGCCAAATCTTGGAAAGTTACCAAGGGATCACTTGTTGTAGTAAGAGGCAAGAAGGTAGGATCATTTTATTTATCTACCTATATTACTAATTCTTTTTCTGTTATATCTACTTCATATTCAAATACAAGCATGTGGCACAATCGGTTACACCATATGAGTGAAAAGGGAATGCAGATCTTAAAGGAAACGGTAAGTTATTAGATATGAAACGTGTAGATCTTAATTTTTGTGAGAATTGTATTTTTGGAAAGTAGAAGAGAGTGATATTTCTCAGAGTTAGGGCAACAAAGAAGAAGCTTAAATTGGATCTTGTACAGTCAGATGTTTGGAGATCAGCCTAGGTAGCTTCTCATGGAGGATCCCAATACTATGTTACTTTCATTGATGATGACATAAGAATGGTATGGTTTTATTGTATTAAACGTAAATATGATGTTTTTGAAACCTTTAAAAGATAGAAATCCCTTGTGAAAAATGAATCAAATTCAAAGTTAAAGTTCCTTAGATATGACAATGGTGGTGAGTACTACAACAAGGCTTTCAATGATTATTGTTAAGTAAATGGAATACACAGAGAAAGGATGGTTCATAGGACACCATAGGAGAATTGTGTTGTAGAGAGAATGCATAGGAAAATCATAGAACGTGCTAGAAGCATGAGGATACATGTTGGATTGCCCTTATAGTTTTGGGTGGAAGTAGTAGACACGATGGTTTATTTAATTAACTGTGAACCTCCAAGTGCATTGGATGGTGGAATACCATGAGTGTAATGAAATTACTTGATTAATTATGATTATCACCAGCAATAGAACACCAAATAATACAATATTGTAGACAAGTTCTCTCAATATGAAAGTAGAATAGCTTTGCTACTTTGAGGGGGGCAACCTCCAAAACATATAATAAGACTCAAATACTCAACATAATGATAATCCACTACCTATAACCCCTATTTATACTATTCCTATGATATGGCCATCAACAAAGCCAACCAACCAATGATAATATATCATATATGAAAGAGATACATCATGATAAGAAGTTATGATAGCCACAAGTTGGCTATATCCATCCCATGTAAGATATATAATTAAGGGTGTAACAATAAGAAGCTTGGAATCGAAAGAGGTAGATCTTTATTTTCTCAGAGTATTTGGATCATAAGATTTTGTGCATGTTGATAAGGAAAATAGAAAGAAGTTGGATGTAAAATCCAAAATATATACTTTCATTGGTTATGGCTTTGGTGATTTTGGATTCCAGTTTTGGGATTTAAAGGATGCTAAGATTGTTAGGAGTCATGACATTGATTGGAATTAATACAGAATGTACAAAGAACAAGTTTGGTACCCAAAGGTGAACCGGTGGAAAATGGTGTGGATGAAAATGAACTCTTGGATTTAAAATTAACAACTACAAGTTTACATAGTAACTGGTATCAGTTTACCCCTAACCGACATCGGTCCCTTGTACTAGCATCAGTTATAGAAGAGCCAGACTGGCGTCAGTTAGAAAAACTAGTGTTATTCACTGTCAAGAGTAGATACAAATCTACAGGATGAGAAGATTGAGCCTCCAACAACCCAAATCTTAGTGAGAAGGTCATAAAGGGTAAGTAGACCTCCAAAAATATTTTCACTTTCCTTGTCTTATTTATTATTGATTGATAGTGGTGAAATAGAAAGCTTTGAATAAGTAATGTAGGATAAAGACCACAAGCAGTGGGAGCATGACATGAATGAGGAGATGGACTCCTTAGAGAAGAATCAAACATGGAATTTGGTTAAGTTGCCAGCAGGTAAAAGAGCATTACATAACAATTGAGTTTACATGATTAACAAAGAATAGGGTGGATAAAGGAGATACATGGAAATTCTTGTAGTAAAGGAATTTACACAAGAAAGTAGGTATTGACTTTGGTGAAATATTTTATCTTGTTGTTAAGATAACTTATATTCGTACTGTATTGAGTTTAGTTGCAGTAGATGATTTACATTTAGAGAAACTTGATGTCACGATGAAATTTTCTTCATGGTGATTTAGGGGAAGAGATTTACATGAATCATTCATTTGGGTATGAAGTTAAGGGTAAGGAGAAATTTGTGTGCAGATTGAAAAAAATCCTATATGGGCTCAAACAAGCTCCAAGGCAATGGTATATGAGGTTTTATAGTTTCATGCATGAACATGATTATTTGAGATGTGAATCTAACCATTGTGGTTATTTCAAGATGCTTAGAAATGGGAGCTATATTATTTTGTTATTGTATTTGGATGATATGCTTATTGTAGGATCTAGTATGTAAGACATTGGTGAGCTTAAAGAAAAGCTATATCAAACATTTGTAATGAAGGATTTGGGAGCTACAAAGATAATCCTTGACATGTAAATTTGTAGAGATAGGAAGAACATGAAGTTATCTTTGTCTCAGGAACATTATATCAATAAGGTCTTGGAAAGGTTTAATTTGTAAAATTCAAAAATTGTAAGTACACCTATGGCTGGACACTTCAAATTGAGCAAAGATCAGTGTCCTACATCACATGAGGAGGTTGAGTACATGGAATGAGTTTTATATGATTCATCATTTGGTAGTAGCTTGATATATGTTATGGTTTATACCAGACCAAACATTGTATAAGCAGTGGGAATTGTAAGTAGATTTATGGCTAATACAGGTAAAGAGCATTGGAAAGCAGACCAATGGATTCTCATGTATTTGAGAGGGACATCCAACATGCAGTTATGCTATGGAGGATCAAATACTTCTTTACATGGCTATGTGGATTCAGACATGGATGGTGATTTGGATGGTAGGAGGAGCACCATTAGATATGTTTTCATAGTACGTGGTATGATGGCTAGCTGGATTTCTGAATTGCAGAAGGTTGTGGCCATGTCTACTATAAAGGTTGAGTATGTTGTAGCTACATAAACTAACAAGGAGATGATATGGATGAGAAAGTTCATGGAAGAGTTTAGAAAGGATCAAGAGGATTGCAGATTTTATAGTGATAGTTAAAGTATAATTCATCTGGAAAAGAACACAATGTTTCATTCTAGAATGAAACACATTCAGTTGAGATATCACTTCAGATGGCAGGTATCGGAGGATGGGCAGCTAAAGTTTGAGAAAATTCATACAAAGGATAACCCTACGGATATGCTAACGAAGTCGTTGGCAAAGGATAATTTTGAGCTACACTCCACTTATGTTGGTATTCAAGTTTGATACTTAAAGAGGGAGAAACATGCTAATAAAAGGATCAGAGGAAGGAGTTGTATGGTACAATGTAGTAATTTATCTCCAAGTGGGAGATTGTTGAGTTGTGGAGCTTAATTGCTTCACTGGCATGCTTTTACAGACTTGCGGGAATACAAAGTAACTGACGTTAGTTGACGAACCAACTTCAGTCACCCATGGATCAGTATTGGTCATGCAAGGAGGAACTAACATCGGTTTCCTGTGCATGAGTACTTTATTTAAGTTACAAAAATTAGATCTATCTTTAGTTATAAAGTGAATATAATGGTTGTAATTGCATATCTAAAGTGCCATAAGTTTTTGTATGCTTATATAATCATAAAATATAGGGCTATAAGGTAAGAATGAATTAAGAATCAAGATAAGTTTCCTTTTAGCGAAAAAGAGAGAAATTTGTAGAGAAGAAAGTACAAAACATCCAAGAAGGTGTGGAAGATTACAAATCTTCATTGTATTTCCTATGTGAAAATAGATTGGTTGTTTCTTGGTGGATGTAGCCCACACTCGGTGAACCGCGTTAAATATTTTGTATTGTTTCTTCTTGTTTATTTCCATATTTATTTCTTGTATGCTTAGATATGATTAATATATCTATACAACCGATGTTCTAACCCCAATATCTTGTGTAAAATGTGTTGTGAGGAAGGATAATAAGGTAAAACATCCACTTGTACAGGGATTAAGGAGAACCATAACTACAAGAGTAAATCTAGTAGGGATGACACCAATGGTACAAAAACTAATTTTGAAAGAAAGACTATGTTTCAAAATATGTTGATTTTGGGATCAACATAATAAAAAATGTTCGCATTGATGGAAATGACATCACTAACAAAAAAAAATAATGCAATACATGGTATGTGGGTCATATATTCACTATTATCATACTTGCCTAGGTGTTAATATTATAAAAGAATTGAACGAAATTAAATCAATTTCGTGTAAGACATAATCCGCATATCCCACCATCACATATGCGTTATCCAGAGAACAAATATTTCAACCACAAGCAAATATCCAATATCATTGGTACAAGAATATAAAATGGGGCTTCATGGTCCACCAAATCAACAAAATAATGGATTTGAAGGAGGACACCAAGGGAAGAATGATGAAGGATATCAAAACAACCAAGGATGGTACCAAAATCAAGAGGGTATAAAATACATATAAATTTTTTTAGAGTGGATACCAAGGGAAAAATGGTGATATATATTGCAGATGATATAAAGGGAGAAATTAAAATGGTAGAGGGTAGTGAGGAGGTTACCAAGGAACCAAATTATTTGGCCATGTCATGGGGTGGTGACATGTTATAAATGTGGTAAAGAAGTATGCATTGTTAGAAGGCCCATGGAAGCTGAGATTTTTTTTTTGGATTTTTCCATGAGAGAGGAACACACGATTCATTTGGCTTCCCAAAGGTAGTATAATTTTTTTAAAGGATTAATGCAAACCAAACAAATGGATAACCTATAAAATGCTAAAGGGGACCATTGTTTGTCAAAAATATTGTGTATTCTAGAACCCATAGGAAGAGATCGTAACATGTAACAAACTTAAAATTATAATTCCTAAGATAACCACTATGAGAGCTCATAAAAGATACTATTGATGATAGAGAGATTAAAGGAAAATTAAGAATTCATAGATGAACTATAGAAATTAGAAATAATAGAGGAACCAAAAATTTTGATGATCACAAGGGGTGTTGTGAACAAAAATAGAAGAAACATGTTAACATAAGAATATTCAGAAGAGGAAGAGGATGAACAAATTGGCTATCTAAATACTATATTTCATGACAAAGCAGTACAAAAAAAGTAAGATTGGTTGAATGTGAAAAAATAAAGTTTAGGAAAATGATACATATTTGACAAAAAAAGGCAGCCTTAAAAGCAAATCCAAACTGATAGAAAATGAGGGGTTGTTAGATAAATTAGTACAATTATACAAATGCATAGGGTGTATTTATATGGACAAATGAAGAACATAAAGAATAAAAATTCTCATTGTGCATAAAACCTAGATGTATTTATATGGATATACCTATATGTATTTATATGAATGGATAAGAATTAATTCATTTTTTTAGACTTGGGGGGATGTAAACGTGGTTCCATGGAAGTGGTTGAAATTGACTGCGAATCTATCATTAGACAACTTATCCTAAAACAATGTCTTGGATAGAAATAGCTTTAAATCACCATTATGATTTGAGAAAGGAGTCAACTTAGATTTCAAATTCATGGAAAACTATGATAAAAATCCCACATGTTTAATACCTTGAACAATATAGTGGTTTGCAAATTGTAACGGAATATTCAATTTTGAGGACGAGGATGTAATATTTGAAGGAAATATGATACTAACATGTACTTTTAGAGACACAAGAATGGAATACACATTTATGGTTGAAATTTTGGATTATGATGAAGAAATTGAATATGATAAATTACATGGTACATGTAATAATAAATATTAGGGAGTAGATTGTGTCACATGAGATATAGGACTAGAGCGAAAAAATAAGTATAAAATTGGGTAGGGAGACCCATAGATATTTGAGGAGTATATTTTGATGCCAACATATTCTATGTATTATGTGTAGGCATTACATACCTAGCCATAAATGTAGGCACAAAACATAAGTAATGGGATTGAAATGATTTAAAAACCTATTCTAGGATGTGATCCTTTAGAAGGTGGATTGTTATCATTCAAAGGTTCATCATGTGGTTCCTCAAGTGTTGTTTCCCTAGATATATTTTTACATTCATCCCTAATTACATGCAACAATGTTTCAATCATATGAGGGTTGACGATGCAGAGAAAACACAATAACTTGACCAATAAACAAGTTAGACTTAGTGTTATACCAAAGCCACATATATAAATTTCAACCTTCACAATGCGAACTCTTGTAGATAATGACTACTTGAAACTTGTGGTTGATGTTTCTATCAGTCACTACCTATTATAATTTTCCCCATCATTCCTCTTCGTATCTGATTGATAAATCAACAATCAAGAACTTATAACTCCAAATGTCTTTGCTTTTGGTAATTTACTCTTCATTAATATTTGTAGGTGCTAGGATAGCCTTCAAGGTTTTGAAATACTATTTGAACTCCTTATTCCTTCTATAATATCACCATTGAAGTCAATTGTTCTCATTCTTCTTTATCTCTACCCTGTACAAGCACCAACCAAACAAAAAACCACAAATATCCCAATGTACTCTACCTTATTCTTAAGTTTTCCCTTTTTGGGACTATGCTAGGTTGTACCTTCCTTAGAATCTCAAATGTCTATCACATTCAATATATTAAGGGATTCACATATTTTATACTCATGTTTACAAAGTATCCATCAAACCTATCATAAAATTCATCCTCCAAAGTGTAAATTCACCAAAATGATTATATTGTCTCAAGACTGGTGATCTAGTATTAGGTCTAAAAACTGATATTTTGACTAATAAAACATGTTCAAGGGATTTAAAAAACCAATTTACTTCCTTACAAGATGATCTAAGGCTTACATACCTTTATCTAATTTAGAAATACAAGAAACTTCAATAAAATTTTGTTTTGCATTTTATTTTGATTGTTCTATCTACTAACCCTGCAAACCCTATAATTTTGAGATAAAAATCATAAACAAAGTTTAAATACATTCTGGAGGTTTCTTAAGACAAATTGCATCATTTCAGTTTGATTAGGCTCTAATTATTTCTCTAGTGGGTCTAGGAAATGTTTAAACAATATTTTCATCATTTATTACATCCGCACAACTCTATTCACCTGGAAACCAAAAAAATTAGTTAGAGTAACTTCATCAGTATTATTCCACCAAATTTTATCATTTTTCACTGAGTAGAATGGGATTTAGAGACAAATTTCATCATAAACCCTATATTAGAGTTTTACCAGGCCCAAGAGCAATAAACTATCCATGTCTTGCAAAACATTTGTTATCAAGACCTCAAATAAAATTCTAAAGTTATATGACAACCTTCCTCACATTTTTATTTTTAAATCCATCTCTTGATGCCATATAAAACTTTCTCAACAATAAGCTTTGCCTATTTTTCCACTCTTAGAATTCTTTTTTTTGGGTAGTTTTCAAATTTTAAACCTTAAGTTATTTTCTAAACCCCTTATCAATATGTCATGCTCTCTACAGAATCTTATAAATTTATAAAAACCTATGCTCATTCTCTACATCCCTTCAAGTATACTTAGGTACTCTATAACTTTGTTTAAATATTTCTCAATGTCATTTACTAGTCTTTGATAGACTATGTCATCTAAGTTTGTAGGTTTTAGAATTTTCTTAGTTATATCACTATTAGGGCTACTTCTTGTATACATACAAACCCCTCAATAGTCTCCTGTAGTAGGCTATACAAATGATTCTAAGGTTCTTAAATTTTCCACTACTTCTTATAATTTTTCTTCAATCTTCAAGTCACATAAAACAACCAAAATACTAATTGAGTCCACTTAACTTGACAATAATGATCTATTATAGATTTTCTCAAGTTTTAGTAGCTTTATACCTTTCTTCTCCTATTAGGAATGCCATTGCAATCTCTCAACAATATGTACAATCGTAACATACAAAAAAATACATAGTTTTCCTCATCAACAAGAAAACTTTCTCCATATATCATATAGTCTCATCCCATGAAGATCAACCCTTCCATTCTAAAAATACCACCTTCCCAAAATATCATTAATTTAGCTCATTTAAAAAAAATTCATATCTAGAAAGACATAAAATCACATCTTATTCTTCATTCACAATTCATGTTTACAAGAATTTTAAAGATTTATTCAAAACATGATTTGTATTACAAGAGTTTTCATGATCTCATACAGACCCATTGAGCCTTCATGGATATTTCACACTTATTTATAATCTCTACCTCTTTTTTCCAAATCTAACTGTCTCCTTTCATTCTCATATCTTCCTTCATAAACCAAAAATAAGGTAGTTACAACTAGTTTAGGTAAGCTAACCATGGTAAGAGCTGACTATAACATATGAAACCCTGCCTAGATTGGTGAAAACACCTCACTTACAATAACATAAGGTCCTCAATAATATTTTACATCACATTATGATTTTTCACTTAACATTAAACCCCTCAAATTCAAGTTAATAATTTAGATATTTAAATAGTACATTTTTGAGAGAAAAACCCAAAATGACCATTTTATGCACCATAGTATGCCCAAATGAGTTGGAACCTATGAAAAAACACTAAAAATGAATTTTGAAACATACTTCGAGCCAAATTTTTCTAAAAAACAATTTTTTTTAATTACATGTTATATGATGCTCTTACATCATACTCACAAAGTGGGAAGATTTGAGCTCTAACTCAAATGTTTGTCTTCTATCTTTTCTTCCAGTTTATTTTCTTCTTTGATTTTCCTCTTTTTCTGGGTTTCTTTAGCTCATATTTAACTTCAATATATGTTTCTCTTGTCTTTTGTTTGCTTTCTTGGCCTCTAAATTTCTTGATTGATCTTCATCTTTCTTGGATATTTCTTTATCCTTCTCTTTCTCTCCCTCTTCACCTCTCAATTGTGATTTTCATCATGTTATTGTTTCCTTCCATTTTCCACATGCATTTATTAGTCCACACCTACACAAGCATAGCTATAAGAAAAATTATATTGAAAACGTTGAGTCAAATTAGTATCATCTTTGGCTTCTCCTTTCTATATATTGGATTCTTTACTTTCTTGTTGATCATCTTCATCATTCTTCACTTTATTTTTATATTATTATAAGATCCTTCTTCCCTTTATTGCTCTTGATCCTTCCTTATGTTGTCATATTTATTTTCCCTTCCTTGGGTAAGCTTTCTAAATAATTTTACTGTACTTTCATTTCATCTTCTCCACTCAACCAACTCTACATACTTGTAAGAACTCTCAATCATCCTTTAATCATGTTTGTGGTTGTACCTTTCTTCTTAATTGATAAATACTGAAATTGAATTTTCTTAAGATACTCTTCTTCATGTATTCTTTCATCTTTAATTTTTGATCATCTAGGTCTTCATTCAATGCATTTTTTTAATGTCTTCATGTATTTGCTTTGATCACATGTATCCACACATACAAAAATAATTCTAGAATAAAACATTTGAGGCCACATAAACCTTTTAGAATCTCCTTGCAAGATATCTTCTCCATATTCTCTTTGTTGTTATTATTATTCACTAATTTCCTCCTCTTCTTAACCTAAAATCACTCCCACTTTTAAATAGAAAATATTAACCTTAAAATGCCTTTGTCTTCTTCTTTCCTTTCTTCTCCAAGCAATCAATTGCTTCCTCCTCCTCTCTACAAGCAACTTTATAGGGAAATTAAATATTTTATTCATACTCCAACCAATATCTTAGTTCTCTCTCTCTCTCTCTCTCTCTCTCTCTCTCTCTCTCTCTCTTCTCTCTATCATCAAATGCAACTCTTTCTCTAACTATATTATCCCAACAATCATTTCTTTACTTTTCATATATTTCTTCCTTATACTCTCTTTCATCTTGTTTTGGTATCCCTCTGGAAAGAAACCATTCATCTCTCCCAACTTTTCTTCTCAAATATATATCTTTTATTCCTTTAAGAAAGTATTTTCCACCTTACTCCTTAGTACCTTGCCCTACATCTTGATTTAATAAAATTTAAATCTATATGTAAGGACAGTGTTGATCAGATAAATATAACAATAACTATGTAAAATCTACTTAAAGAAGTACAAGAAAGATAGGAGATAAAGATGACTTAGCTTGTAACTATAGGTCTAGAATAATTCTAGACTGATAAAAAGGTTGGGAAGGTAGATTCTAGATTGTGTGAGATCTATGTCAAAAACTGGAATATTATATTTTGGGAATTAGTGTTTGTAGGATAATTACAATTATAGTTCTTACGATGCCATTTTTTTCACCTTTAGTTCATTGTAGGTCATGTTAGGTTCATTTTACTTCTACTCAGTCACAATTCTACCTAAAAAATAAACCATAACTACTTAAACAATGTTGAAGCACACATTAGATGAATAAAAATATGCATATACTTGAGTCAGAATAACCTTTGTAGTTACCCCAATGTGATTTTCACCAAGCACTGCACTACATTTCATACTCAATGTAGTTTGTGTGTGTGTGTGTAATTAGAATAGTGCCCCTTAAGCTAGGATTTCCTAGTGTCGGTCACACAAATAATTGTCAGCTACAACTACTTTTATCCCTATGCAGTGAATTATGTTGTCGCAAAATGCAATCCTTGATATATTATATAGAAATTATTAGCTCATTGTAGATGTATATGCATCTTAAATGCTTTCCCCTTAATAAGGTTAAATAATACATGTATATGTATGATTCTTTCACTTAAGTTTCATCATCAACAAGTGAAATGCCGACCCAAGGTAGTAAAAAAGACATGAAAGATATAACATCTAAAAATTTAGAAAAAATGAGGAGAACAAAAGTGCCTAAAGGGGACAGTAGTACCCGAATGCTCCCATCCCTAATGGGAGGTTATCTATGGGGTTATAACAAGATAAAACATTAGAATCAAAACTAAATAGGATGTTGGCTAGTGTGCAAAACTGTAAGGTGTAAATCCATAAAAGACAAGTAAAAAAGATAAAAAGGATAAAAGAAATATCAAAGAAAAATAAGTATTGTTAATGACTAATTGTCTTTCTTAGGAATCATGCATATAAATGAAATTTTTAGAGGCTAGATGAACATAGTAAGTACATGATTTAGTGATTAAATTTTCCCCCACTTTATGTTGGTGAATAAGGATTTGATAGCATAAAGTAGAAAAAATGTGTAATTACCTTAGGGAGTCGAAAGAATATTGTGCCTAGTAGCGTGTCAAATGGGTATTATAGCATGCTAAATGGAATAGTGCAAAATGTGTATCATGAAATTCTAAGGTAATGGAAGGATAAAGATCATAGGGGAGACCCTTTCATGCATGGAGTGATAATGATTTGTGCATGTAGTTCCTTGGAATATTGTCTTTACCAGTACGTGCTTGAGATTTGCTTCATGGTTGCCTGTGTGTTTTACCTTTATCAGGATATGATAGGACCTACAAAATAAAACAAGTGTATTCAATGTTCATGGTAAATGAAATTGAACTTTAACTTGAAAAACATGTAAAATTGGAAATGCATATTGGAAAAATCTTAACCAAGGAGTTAGAGTATACCTGAAATTTTGAAATAGAAAGGTGTATAAATTTGTTCTTTCTTGTAGACTTGTTTCTTAGGAGCTGATTGGGATAATATGTAGGATTTTGGCATCATGTCACAAAAGTAGGGATTTGAGCATCCTAGTGCCAAAATTTGGATTCAAGCATCATGTCACCGCTCAAGGAAAGTGTATTGGGATAACTTATAGGTTTTTACCTCCAACCATTAATGCTTCCCCATAAATAAGTACCACTACAAATGATCACAAACCTGATTTGTAACTTGCTTCAGGTGACACATTTTTGTAGGCATATCATTTTCCTGCATATGCCCTAGGTGTCACTTCCTTATTTGTTCTTACCTTAGTTTCTGAGTTAGTGATTTGTGATATGACATTGAATTTAGTTACTGTTAGTAACTGTTTACAATCTGAAACTTCCTGTGTAATTGTTGAAACTAGATAATATTGTAACTGTGCAAACTACTAAAAATTTCTCTATAATTTTTTCCCCAAGATATGAGTGCCTAGGTGGGACACTAGCGCTCACGATTCTTATCTGGACTAGGTAGTTCTATCCAGGATGTGTTTTGTGGCCAAGTCTATTTTTGGCCCTATTTTGTAACTGATTACTATTATGATCATGTTGACTGTGATTTTGTAACTATTGTTTGTAACTTCTGGGAGGGTGAAAAGGTTCACTGGAAGTTTTTTTCCACTCGTTTAGGGTGCATAAGATGAAAAAAAGAAAATGGATCCCAAATGAGGAAGGATTAAACTAATATGCATATCTAATATAAGGATTCATACAAGAGGATATGGATTACACATATTAGTTACCATGTTGCTAGAAAAAAGATTGAAAAATGCTAGCATACAAGTGTTAATGGGAAACAATGAATACACATAGAAATAGAAACTAGTAAAATCATATATGAAAACAAAAAATAAGGACACACTGAGGATTTGGTTGCGTACATGGTACACCACTAAACATGTCACAAGATAATTGAATCCATCAAGGCTTTTGAATACAAGGAAAAAATAAACATAGGGCATATCCCGTAAAATATATCAAACAAGATAAAGGCAAATTAGAAAACCATGATTAGAAGGAGTTCTATAAGGAAAATTCTACACATAAAGTACCTGTTAGCATGTTAGGAAAGATAAATTGTATGCCATACTGTAAGATTTGAATATAGGAATAAAGATGTGAAATATTAAAATGATAGAACCTGATCATACATGAGAAAATATAAATGCCCCCAAGAGCCTTAGTGGGACTTGTAATGGATAGGGCCAAGCATCATAAATCATGTAAAATAATTATAAGTGACATGAATTCACCTCAAGATACCATGTGAACACACATTTTTGTATTAAAAGTTAGTAAACATATAATGAATCATAGTAACATGATAAGAAAAGTTATAAGATATAATAGTATAAGGAAGTAAGAGTACATTGAATCAAGATATAAGACAACATGTTTTTATATTTTTAATTGTAAATATGTGAAATATAATAACTATAAGGGAGGTAAGGATGCCCTCAGTAGTCAAGTATGAACTAGGAACAAGAGTGTTTCATCAGGTGGTGTGGGGGAATTAGGATGCCCCCAAGTGTGAATTCCAAGATGATCTATATAATGAGAGTAATAGGAAAGGGCCCATAATCAACTGATGTAAAAGAACCATGCATGTGAACATGATCTAGGAATCGATGGTCATAAAATATTACATGAGGCCAATTATACAAAATAGGTATAGACCAAACATTTGGATAAAGAGAGCACAAAATATGTCTAGATTGAGTATGCAAAACATATTACTGATGTGAAGAGTTTCCCCTATGAGACGGGCTATGTGATATATAAATGCATCAAGGCCTATGATTAAGATCCATGTGTGAAGGAAAATGAGATGTATGTGTAAAAGGTGCTACATGAGGAGCAAGGGCTCCAAATACCATAGGAGGTTTGAAGGCTAAGGATCCATCATGAATAGGAGAATATGTAATGGGAGTAGGAGAAACCAAATATGGGATGCTCAGAGGATCCAAGCACAAATATGTTTGTGGTGGAATACCTAAAATAGTAATAAGATGGTGCTCATAGATGAACTTAAGGAATAAATTAACAATAGAAGGCACAACTTTGGAAACCCGGAGCCAAGAGAATCCTAAGATCTTGTCATAATGTGTAATAATAGATCCAACAAAAAATGACATATAGATAACAATAGGCATAATAGTAATGGGTAGAATAACATGGTCATGAGAAATGAGGGACCTAGGTGTCATATGAGATAAAGGGAATCCAATTGACTGTAAGAAAGATAATGAGTAGTCATTATATTGTAATGTAGGATGTAGCATAACATTATTGATGACACGGGGCTTTAATAAAAGCATCAATATGTAATATGTGGGAGGATAATGAGGCATGAAAATAAACATCAATTAAAGTGATAACAAGTGATGGGATATTCGTAACACCAAAAAGGAATATAAGGGGGTGATACGAAGAATTAGGAGGAGGCGATGTGTGCTAGGTATGATTGAAAGATGATTATGGGGATGATTTTTCATGCTTAGGTAATGGTTCATTAAAGATGTTTAAGTTACCATTGTCATTGGTAGGTTTAGAATTGGAAGAAGTGGATTTAGGGGAATAGATATCATTATTGTCAATGAGATCTTGAATCAAATGGCGAAGCTTGAAACACTTTATGGTAGAATGGCCATTTCATCTATGGTAATCACAATGTGTATGCTCATTAAAACTATTTCCATGGGGCTTATTAGGATCATACTCAAGAGGATTTTTAAGAGAAATAATATTACTTTCAATGAGTTGAGGCAATAACATACGGGGAGGATAAGGAAATCAAGTAAATGTACACCAAGAGGCTTAGAAATGAATCTTAGGAGGTTGAAAAACAACATTGATAGTAGGATTAACATCATTAGACTTGGGTTTAAAGGTAAGCTTTCTTGGAAGAAGAAAGAACAAAATTATTATAACTATATTTGAGTTTTGCCAAAGAAAGCAGCTTAGTCTCACAAGTCTACAAGGTATAACATAGATGGTCAAAGGAATGATAGGAATCAAAAATTTCTCATTCTTACAAAGCATGCAAAATACTTTGAACAAATATATCTTACAATTCAAATTCAACAAATAAATGGTTCATTTTAGAAAGATAGTTCTTGTAACACAATACATAATCACTAAGATGTTCATTAGATACTTGTTTAATTTTATCCATTTGTGAATAAGATTTATTTTTTCTAATATTCATAGAAAAACGAGCTAAAAACAAATAATAAAGAGTAGCAAAAGATTTAAAAAAATTCAAGGGCAAGTCATAGAACTATTGCAAAGCATAATTCTGTAAGCTCCTAGAAAACAACTTAGTGAAGAGGGTTTCATCACATGTATAGTCCAAGCAAGAACCATGAAAGTATCTAAGATTCTCTTGAGGGTCTTCATGGCCATCAAATAGAGGAAACTTTGGTGAAAAAAATTTAGGCAGTGGATAAGGAAACACTTCAAGTATAAGAGGATTGTGAAGAATCAAGGGATGGAGAGGAAGATGAAGTAGCTTGTTGCAACTAAATAATTTGTGCTTGTAAATCATGATAAAGAGACTCTAAAGAATGGGTTCCTAAAGAGGAATTAGGATGCATATGTGAAATAAGAGGAGAATAATAATGAGTATAATGGGTAGGAATAAACATGTGAATGACAGAGACTCCAATATTAGAAGGATAGGAATAAAGTGGGATAGAAGAAGTAGTAGTGGTAGAGAGTGCAAAGGTACATATCACCCTATTATTGGTAGCATTAGCACGAACACATTAGGAAACCAATAGAGAATCTAGGATATACAAAACATGGTTCATATTATCATGCATTGTAGAGTGAAAATTGGTGAGGGCATCTAATTGGACTTTATCAACATTGGTGTATTCATCATAAGAAAATTCATCGGTGGATGCTTCTATGTCATGGAGAGGGATTTTATTGGAATTACTAAGAATGTTGTCATTAATGGATTTAGCCATGGTAGAAGAATGATGACGAGTGGGTGGGGAAATATTTATATATATTAGGGATCCAAAGTGGAGAATACGAGTAATGAGCATAAAAGAAGATATCCACAAATGGCAAGCAAGAGGTCAAGTTCACCGAATGATTTAATAAAATTTAAATCTATGCAAGGATACTACTAATCATATAAATATAATAGCAAATATGCAAGATCTAGCTAAAGAAGTATAAGCAAGAGTGAAAGACAAGAGATAAAGATGACTTAACTTGTAACTATAGGTCTAAATTGATTCTGGACCGATGAGCAAGGTATGAAGTTAGATTTTTAACTATGTAAGCTATGTGTCAGAAATTGGAATGTGATGATCTCAGGGATAGAAACACCTAGAACAAGACAGGGTTTCCTGGGAGACAACATATATCTGGGTATTGGTGTCTGTAGGATAGTTATAGTTTTGGTTCTTCATGTGTCACTTCTTGTCACCTTTAGTTCATTATAGGTCATGTAAGGTTTATTTTACTTCTATTCAGTCGCACATATACCTATAAAAAACCCTATATACCTTCGGAACACTCAAGTGCACAATAGATGAATAAAAATATGCATGTGCTTGAGTCAAGTTGACCTTTTCATTTACTCTAATGTGATTTTCACCGAGTGTTGCACTACATTTCAAACTCAATGTAGTTATTTTGTGTGTGTGCTTGGAAAGTTTCATTTGAACTAGGATTCCCTAGTGCCATTCACACAAATAATAATGGGATACAACTAAATTTTTCCTAATGCAAAATGTGTGGTATGGAATTCTTAATATACCTTCCTATGTAGTGAGTATGTAGTCCCAAAATTTAGTCATCGATGTAGTAGATAGAAAATATTAGCTCCTTGTAGATGTATATACCTCTTGAATGCTTTTCCAATAATTTGGTTAAATAAGACATATACATATATGATTCCTTTACCCAAGTTTCATAATTAACAAGTTAAAGGCTGACCCAAAGTAGTAAACAAAGACATAAAAGATGTAACATCTATAAATTTATAAAGGGGGGGCGAGGGGGGGGGGGGGAAGAAGCAACCAGAGGGACCTGTAGCACTCAAGAGCTCCTATCCCTAATGGTCAGTTTCTGTACATGATTCTATAAATATAAAATAGTGGAATCATAGTTGAATAGGATTTTAGTTAGTGTGCAAAATTTTAAGGTGTAAATTAAGAAAAAGACAAGTAACAAAGATAAGAAAGATAAAACAATATCAAAATAAAATAAGTGTTTTTGATGACTAGTTCTCTTACTTAGGAATCATGCATACAAATGAAATATTTAGAGGCTATATGTGCATAGTAAGTGTACGATTTATTGACTATAGGTATCACCTAGTATTTTGGCACCTGTTTACCTCTCTTTCAACCTCTAATCTTGTTTAACCTTGGAATTGTTCTTCTCAAGTTTTCTATTCTTTTGTAAAGCATCAATAACTAAGGATTCTTCACATACCACTTGATTTCTGTCAAAAATCACTTTCTTTCACTTCAATATATCTTTCTTTCTTACTTCTAAGGAGATAACCAAATCAAATACCACCTGATATAGAGGAAACACAATAACTTGACCAATAAACAAGTTAGACTCGGTGTTATACCAAAACCATGCATAAACATTTCAACCTTCACAATACAAAATCATTTAGAAAATGACTACTTGAAAATTTTGGTTGATGTTTATATCATCGAACACCTATTATAATATTTTCTTCAATTCTTCTTCATAACTGATTGATAAATCAACAATCAAGAACTTACAACTACAAATGTCTTTACTTTGGGTAAATTACTCTTCATTCATAATTATAGGTGATATTCAAGATTTTAAACTACTCTTTGAACTCCTTCCTTCTATAATTTCCCCATTTAAGATTATTTTTCTAATACTTCTTCATCTCTAATTTACTATAAATATAATTAAATCTTAATTTCAGTGTAACTACTATAACTAATTATGTATAAGTGATAAAATACAGTAATACACAAGAAATAAACATGAAATAATATGAAATCATAAACAATAGAGAGAGAGAGAGCTAGAGAGTTAGATAATTTCATAGTGATCTAGAAGTGATCTAGGTAGGGGAACTGTTGAAACAGATTGAGAAAAGTTTCGTTAATGCTCATTTGAGGTTCTATAAGTCAACAATGTGTAGGACCGAAGTGCACACTGGAGGACAGAAGCACCTCATCGTTAGTGTTTTGATAGGTGCTCAAGTTCTATCCTTTTCTATGTAGAAGAAGATTCATTGTTGATATCTTTTTATCACTTTGGTTTCACTCCTAGATCATCGATTATACCTGTAACCTATAAAATAATTTTCTACCTACACATATCTATAAACCACATCAAACGAATAAAAAAGATGAAGAATGTGGAGTCAGAATGACCCTAGAGGTCACTCCAAGAGTAAACTTAGTACCAAGAATTGCACTAAATTTACGAATCCATGTAGTTTTGTGTGTGTGTAGTGATGCCCTTGGTTTCCCTTGTGTAAGTTGCATTATGATAACAAGCTAGATATAGAATGTTCCAAATGATGCAAATGTGTACAATGGAATAGAATATATTTCCTCTCATATGTCATTTATACAAAGTGATGCAACCCTTGTCCCTTGAGTGAATGTGTGATATGGATTCCTTAGAAATGATATTGTGCCTTTAGATGTAAGCATATGTGATAATAGAAAATGTTAGTGTTTGGACCTTGATTTTGGAGAAGTAACTATAGTATATATATGGTTCCCTAGTTTGAATTTGGTAATTGAAAAATAAAGGATGTCCTAGATGGGTGCTAGTGTCTGAGGCCATAAAATATAAATAATTCAAGTTATGGAAAATCTATAGGATGTGTGAGGCCAATAACAATGTAAAAGATAAAGCAAAAGGCCCAAAGGGAATTGTCAACCACTAGTTTTATTACTTAGGAATCATGTATACATTAATATGACGTAGGACCTAGAAATATACCCAAGCGCATAATTTTTCTATCTACATTTTCCCCCAAATTATGTTATTGAGTTAATACTTGATATCATAAAGTAGATAGAAGATTCATATCTTGTAATCTTGTAGAGAAGAGTTTTGTCGATAGCGTGCTGAGTGGATAAGGGAAGTGTGAAGTGATCGCATTGTGAATCATGGAGACTAGGAAAGGGAAATATATCACAGGGTGAAGTGTATGCGTAGTGTTCTATTGGAGCTTTTCCTTGTTGATGTGAGTTCCTTCTTATTGTGTATTAATGGTAGATAGTAAAAAAGAAGAGTGAGAGAGTAGTCAAAGTTTTGTGTGTGAAAAATCATATTAATGTATGTATAAGTAAGTAAAGAATGTGTAAATGAAAGTGTGCACCTAATGTATGAGAGAGTAAAAGATATAAATTTCTCCTGTTGTGTTGGAGATTGGTGGTGTTGAATGTTGGTGGTGAGGTTTTTGCACAGTCTCATGCCAAGTGCAAGATTTTTGGGAGATCTCACACTAAAAGAAGAGTGTTGAGGAAAGAGGTCTAGTTTTTTCTCTCCATTCATGACTCTTCCCAAATAAGCACCAATGCAGATTTTATGTCCCTATTTTTTCATGTTGTTCCTTTTATTCATACTGTCTCGATTGTAACTGATAGAATTCATTCTATAATTGGACGAAAGTGACTATTATTGAAGAACTATGTTGTAAGCTGCTAGAGATTGTGTTTTACTAAGAAATTGATTGTTTTTCCCCCAAGACAGAAGTGCTCAAGGGACACAAGCGCTTGTCGTTAATGTCTAGACTAGGCGCTAGTGTCTACTCAGTGTTTTGGGTCCAATTTTGATTTTGGACCATTCTATAATTGTGTTTCTATGCCAATTTTGTACTATGTTGTGATGTTATGAAGTTCGTAGCTGATGTAGGGGTGATTTGTTCACTCAACAGATGCCCCCTAGTTTGGGGTCCATGCGATGACTATAGGAGAATGTGATCCAAAGGAGAGGAATTGACATTAATATGAAGTGGATACCTATAGGGTGTATTGGATGTGCATGGTAGAAACTAAGGAACATGCAAATGAGATATGCTAGTAACAAGTGTTAGTTGTAAAAATAGATAACATGCAAAAGAAGACAATGTAATAAGAAACTAGTAAGACAAGATGGACCACGAAAACATGGTTTTAGACATGGGACATCACTCACAATGTCACAAGACAATCAGGTTAGAATCAGCAAAAAACATACAATGATCACATAGGACATAGGGCATAGCCCGCAAATAATATCAAGCAATAGAAATCAAGAAGTGACAGATAAAAATGGTTGTATAGATATTGCAACAAAAAATTCTACACATGAAGCACCCATTAGCATGTTAGAAAGATAAGTGGTATGTCAAGGTATGTATATATCAGTTAAAAGTAGAGTGATAGTAAAAATAAGTATTAAAGAGTGAAACAAAAGGACTTGTGTTGAGTAGAGTATGAAAGTAGCAAAATTAGATGCCCCCAGGAGCCTCGATGGGACTGGGAAAGAACTATGTTAAGCATCATACATCATGTATGAATTTGTGAAAGTTATTGCATTCACCTCAAGATACCCAGTGAATGTGCATGTGTATATATAAAATATAATGGCATACTAAGAATCCATCTAACATAGGAAATAAAGTGTAACATGTAAGTAGATTAAGCTAATAAGAGTAAATGCAACCAAGATATGAAAATGTTATGCGAGTGTAATGGTGTGCTACAATGTGAAAGATGTGAGGATGATAGGAGTAGCATGCACACCCATCAGATGTGTATGAGATGAGGTTAATTTATAATTTCCCCCTCAATGGTCAATAATGAACCAGATAACAAGAGTTTTTCATCAAGAAATGAATGTGTTGTATGAGAGCAAATGTTGTAAAAGGTGTATCGTGAAGAATTGAGCGTGAAATATAGAGGATGTTAGGTTCATTTAATAATTAGACCCTCAAAATTTGAGTATGAACCATGGAACTAGACCGCATAATTAAGTAATGATAGTAAAATGTGTGTACCAAAGGTGTAAGAGTGCTTAGAAATATTAAACATGAAGTGCAGATAGTGAAGTGTAGTAGTTAACACAAGAGACAATGGATAGTGATGGAAGGAGGGAATAAAGTGTGATGATCCTCAAGTGTGTGATGGATAGAAAATTATCCTATGATAGTGGTGGGTGAGGCCCCCCCCCCACTTGATATCTGAGGAGACAAAGGCTTGTGACCATGATCTAGGATTAGGGGTGCAAGAGAATAACTATGTGCATAGGAATGAGATCGATGTGTAGAAGGCGGTGGAGAAAACATGTGAGAAGGGATTTCCTGAGTAGGGGACTTTGGCTATTTGGTTGGACTAATAGGACCGATGAGGATGATAAGGTTATGATCTAGGTCATGTATGAATAGGAGAGGTAAGTGTAGAAATAGCTTTAGAATTAAGATTCATAAGAGACCTAGATGTCGTGACTGGTGCAAAGATATTAACAAGAGTGGGTTGAGGTAAAGATGTACATGGTGGAATACCCTTGATGGTGATATCTTATTTGTTATGGATGAAATTGAGACAAAAATGATGTATGGAAGGGATGGCTTGGGCAGCGCAGAGCCAAGGAAGACCTCAGAACATGTTACAACGTTTGTTTTTTTATGTAACTAGGAATGGTGTAAAGACAATAAGAGACCCAACTGTGAAGGGAAGAAGAACCCAACCATAAAAGTTAGGAACTAGAAATTTGATTAGAGAGGTGGTACATTTTATAGCTAAAATAAGTGCCACAAAGAATTCATTGGTAAGGGTCGATGGATAGACCAAGGTATTGTTGATGGTATAACTACAAAGAGAAGTATTAATATGTGATGAATCAAAAGAAAATCTAGCATGATAATCATTATCTAAGAAGGTGATAACTAGAAGGGGTACATTAGTAGTAGCAAAAAGAAATTCAAGAGGCCACGATGAAGGAGGAGACACAACATAATATGTATGGTTGGAAAAAGAATTAGTAGCTTTCTTGTCATGCTTTGGTACAGGGTCATTGAAGATTTCTAGTTTCTGATTATCATTGACTGGTTTGGAAGTAGATGGATTAGGGAGCTCAATTGCATTGTTATCAATAATATCTTGAATAAGATGTTTAAGTTTAAAGCAGTGATCACTAGAATTCCCAATGCATTGGTAATAGTCACATTGTGCATTTTCATTGTAGTTACGACCACACATGCGAGAAAGATCGAGATTAAGCAGTGGTGGAAGAGTAATAAGATTACTTTCGATAATTTATGGCAATAGAAAGTGAGGTGTGTAAGGTATTTTATTAAAATTCCACCTCATGGGTTACAATTGAATATTTTTAGGGGTAGAAACAACGTTAACAATGGCCTTAGATTCAGTGGGCTTAGGATATGGTTTGAATGTAGATTTAGCTTGAAACCTGTTAGAGGACGAGGATGAAGAAGATTTATAATATTTCAATTTTCCCATAGATAATATTTTTTCTTCACACAATTTGAGTGTATGACATAGCTAATCAAAGGAGGGTGAAGTATCAAAGATGACACTCTCTTAAAGCAGAGGTAAGAGATTGTGAATAAAGAGATATTGTAATTCTGAATCAACTAGCACACTAGTCATATTAGTAATATTATTCTTATAACGCAAAACATAATATGCTAGACACTAGTTAGATCCTTGTTTGAGTTGAGAAATTTTTACATAAGATATTTTGGTGTGGATATTGATAGAAAAGTGAGAAAAGAAAGAATCAACTAAGTATGTGACATAGGTTACTAAATGAATAGGTAGATCTTAAAACCATTGTATAATGTAATCTTGTAAAGTTCTAGGAAATAATTTAGCTAGTAATGTGAATTCATTTGTATAGTCAAAACATGCCCTATGGAAAGATCAAAGACGCTCTTGAGAGTCACTATGGCCATTGAAGGTGGGAAGATTTGGTTCAATGAAGTTGGGATGTATTGGATGAGAGGATATGGTGGGTGTGAAAGGTATATGAAGGAAAAATAAGGAATCTATAGATGGAGAGGAATGTAAAGTACCTGCTGTAATTGGAGGATTTGGATTCGTAGATCCTGGTATAAATAATATAGGTCATGAGTGCATGAAGAGGAACTAGGTTGTGTATGGGAGGTATTGGGAGTAATGAAGGGAGTGGTAGTTGTAGCAATAGAGATAGGAATGGTGGAGGGTGGGTGGAGGCCATGGAAATTGAGGAGGAACCTACGAGAGGGAGAGAAGAAGCATCTTGAGAATGTTTAGCAGTGAGTAAAGAAGTTGGAACATGTAGAATATATTGAGGGCTGATGTGTAATGCTTGATGGAAATTAGTGATCTTGTCTAGATGTTCTTGATCAACGTTAGTGTCCTCATCATATGATTGTTCACAATCAAAAGTTGTAATATTTTCATGAGGGACACTTTTTGAGTTATGCAAGGGAGTGGAATATTCAACCATTGATTAATAGGTTTTATGGAAATATGAAGGAAAATCAATGTGCTCAAAGGGACCCAAAATGACCAATACATGTGATGGGCATAAAAAAGAAGACCTAGAAGTAAGGTAGGGTTCGAGCGAGTGGGTTCACCAAACATGATTTAATATATAAAGAATTAAATCTTAATTTAAGAGTAACTATTGATGTATAAGTGATAAAATATAGTAAGACACAAGCAATAATCATGCAATAATATGAAATCCTAAGAAATAGAGAGAGAGAGAGAGAGAAGGCTGAATTAGCTTATTTTTGAGTAATCTAGAAGTGATATACGCAGGGGAATTGTTGGAATAGACTGAGAATAGTGTCATTAATGCTCACTATAGGTTCTGAAACTCATAAATGTGTAGGATAGAAGCACCCATTGGAGGATAGGATTTCCTAGGCGCTAGTATCCTGATAGATGCTTAGGTTCTTTCCTTTTATATGCAAAAGGTTCTTCATTGTTAATCTATGTTTTTCGATCTAGTTTTTCTCTTAGATCATCGATTGTACCTATAACCTACAAAATAATTTTCTACCTACACATGTCCACAAACCACATCAAATCTAAAAAACAAAATGTAGAATGTGGAGTCAGACTAACCCTGGTGGTCACCCAAATATTGAACTTAGTTCTGAGAGTTGTGCTACATTTTAGACTCCATGTAGTTT
The DNA here is from genome assembly GCA_019776745.2 of Taxus chinensis. Lineage (NCBI taxonomy): Eukaryota > Viridiplantae > Streptophyta > Pinopsida > Cupressales > Taxaceae > Taxus > Taxus chinensis. Next base: position 758,042,949 of record CM034148.1, on the reverse strand, counting down.
TTTGTGTGTATGTGTTTGTGTGTAATGATGCCCTAGGTTTCCCTTGTGCAAGTTGTACTATGATAGCGGGATAGATCTAGAATTCTCCAAATGATGCAAATGTGTGCAATGGAATAGAGTCAACTTCCCCACCTATGTTGTGTATGTAGAGTGATGTAACCCTTGTCCCTTGAGTAAATTTTCTAGATGGATGCCTTTGAAATGATCTTGTTCCTCTGGATGCAAGCTTAGGTGATAATAGATAATGCTTGTGCTTATCCCCTTATTTTAGAGAAGTAAATAAGTATATATATGATTCCATCATTTAAATTTTATAATTGACAATTGGAAGGCTGACCCAAATTACTAAAATATGCCCAAGAAGTAAAAGAGAACCAAAAGGGTAGGAAAGGGATAGAGAGGTTTAAAAGCACCCAGGAGGGATAGGAGCACCTGTGTACTTTTTTCCTAGCTGGGCGCTAGTGTCTGAGGCCATAAAAGAAAAATAAGTCAAGTTCTGGTAAAGCTCTAGGATATACGAGGCCAATAAGAATGCAAAAGATAAAGTGAAAGGCCCAAAATGAGTTTTCAACCACTAGTTTTCTTGCTTAGGAATCATGTATACATTAATATGATTTAGGACCTAGAAATGTACCCAAGTGCATACATTTTGTGTCTAAACCCTGCAAAACCACCAATCAAACAATAAAAACAAAAATATCCCTTTATACTCTATGTTGTTATTAGCTCTACCCTGTTTGTAACTGTGTTAGGTTGTTGCTTCCCTAGAATCACAATTGTTGTTCACATTCAAGATATTAAGGTATTCACATCTTGTATACTCACATTTACTAAGTATACATCAAACCTAACATGGTATTCATCCTCCATGGTGTAAATACACCAAAATGATTTTAGTTACCTTAAGACCGCTGACCTGACATTAGGTCTACAAACTGATATTTGACTAATAATACATGTTCAATAGATTTCAAACACCGATTTACTTCCATACAATATGATCTCATGATTACAAACCTTTCTCTAACTTAGAAATACAAGAAACTTCAAAAGAACTCTATTTTGCACCTTATTTTGACAGTTCTTCCTACTAGCCATGTGTTGGTATCCAAATTCATTCTCCTTTTCAAGCCGAGCAGCAACACAGATTCAACAGGGAGCTTAGAGGCAGATAGATCATAAACGTGTGTCGTTTTGTAGCCGGGGATGAAATATAACTGACCCTTTGTTACTCAAGTTTATGGAGAGAAGGATAACACCTAAAAAGGATTTGATCTTATCCTAACTATTTTAGGTTGTACCTTTCAACCAAGGTAAGAGAACCTATTTTGTAACCTCTGTTATTGAAGGAGACGTAGGTACCTTTCTTTTGCACAAATTTTATAGAGAAGACCTTGGGAAAATATGATCAACACACCAAATTTGACACTCACGAGTTATCACTTCCAGATTATGGAGATATTTTCAACACAAGGCTAAGGTTACTAAAGACATTTGGAATCTTGATCTGTTCTACATACTTTAACAAATGGATTTTGTTCTTTTGTGGATATAAAGAGAAAAACAGGGGTAGTTCGGGGCTAGGATTGGTTATTTGAATAATGTTTTGGTGGGAGATGAATAAGATAGATTGGAATTTCCCAGATCCTTGAGAAACTTCACAAAAAAAAAAACATGGAGAACTCTGTAACAAAAAGCTTCAAAATAGCTAAAATATTCCTTCAACTAGAAGGTGTGCATCAATGGAAGCCCATACATGCACTTTTTCACACAATATTTGAGATTCTAACACAAAGGCTCGAGTTAGAAAACTCAATAAAACATCAAAATCTAAGATCACTCACACCTGAGGTACACCCAGAGGCTTAAAAACAATCTCTATCAACAGATTAAAGAAAAGTGATTTTAAATCATTTATTTCATTCCTAGATGAAATCTCTTCTAAAAAATGAAATTACAGATTCCACTAAACTATCACAAGGATTGAGATGTGTGTGATTCAAAGAGATTTTCATACAAGATTGTAATAAGAACAAGAAAAACTACTTGCAGACATTCTGAAAGTGAAATTAACACAAAATTTTCCAAATATTTGACAAAAATTAACTCAAAATTTATCAGATTCATCAGTAGGAGAGAGTTATTTAAACAATCTCAGAGCTTGTTGATGGCTATACACTCATAACCAACTCAATATGAATGAAAATCTAACACACATGAAGGTAACCTGGTTTCTCAGAAATTTTTCTCAGAAGATGAGCTTTTCTCAAAATTTTCTCGTGAAAATGAACTACCTAACTTTTGCAAGAGTAATCTCATTGCATTTATAAATTTCATTCGCTCAATTTTCCCCCAAAAAAGAAGAATACTCGAGGGACCCTTGCTTGTTACTCATTTGCCTCAGAAAGTGACCTTTAACAAATTTATATCCGAAAGCTTCCAGGTGGACCAGTTGTGAACTAATCATGTTTCATTGGGCCCTCAACTGATGACTAGGATGCTATGCCACAAACCTTTGGCAATCCTTCAGAGTATTTGCACAGCTAGACTTGACAAGTCATCCCCCTTTTTTCTCTCTTTCATCTGCAATTCAGCCCCACATCCATCTCCTCTGGTAATTCTCGTTTCAAAATATGCATTACACAACAATCGTTGATTATGTCCCCTCTCTACTTTATATCAGAACCATCCACGTGTTTCCTTGGTGCATTTGCAAAGGTGAGGCACAACAGCTATTCTCCAAAAAAGTGCGGGCCTTCCATGTGTCTCCCCGATGCATCTCCAAAAATAAAACTCAGGGGCCGGTCCCTAAACCTGTGCGATCCCTCCATGCCATGAAAACATATAATATCATTCTTAACGCGCCTTAGTGGGTGAGAACCTGGAAAATGTTTCTTCCCCATTAATATGGGATTCATTTTCCTCCATTACATGGATATTGTGATTTTGGTCTGCCATCTTTTCTTATACAACAAACAAGTGTGGGGCACCAAACTCGAAAAATGGAGGACAAAGTTTTTTTGCATCAAATCGGGGAGAAAGAAAACGTGACAGAGGCCGCAAACTAAGGGATTTCAAGGGCAAATGGTGCGAGATCGCAATGGGCACCAACACCATGTAAAGCCTATATTTTGATATCAAATTCATAAGAAAACTTTCTTCCTAAAATATCATGCTTTTTGTATACCCATTTGGCTTGTTCTAATGAGGGTAAGAAAATTTAGGGGGTTTCTTAAGACAAATTACACATTTTCAATTTGATTAGGCTCCAATTAGGTCTACCCAAGTGCATGAATTTTGTGTCTAAACCCTGCAAAAGAACCAATCAAATAATAAAAACATAAATATCCCTTTGTACTCTACCATGTTTGTAAGTGTTCTAGGTTGTTGCTTCCCTAGAATCACAGTTTGTTTTTCATATTCTATATATTAAGGTATTCACATCTTGTATACTCACGTTTACTAAGTATCCATCAAACCTAACATGATATTCATCCTCCAAGGTGTAAATAGACCAAAATGATTTTAGTTACCTCAAGACTGCTGATTTGGCATTAGGTCTACAAACTGATATTTGACTAATAAAACATGTTCAATAGATTTAAAATACCAATTTACTTCCATAAAAGATGATCTCAGGATTACAAGCCTTTCTCTAACTTAGAAATATAAGAAACCTCAAAAGAACTCTATTTTGCACCTTATTTTGACTATTCTTCATACTAGCCATGCAAAGCATGTCTTTTTGAGATAAAATTCATTAAAAAAATTATTCCTAAAATATCATGCTTTTTGTATACCCATTTGGCTTGTTCCAATGAGGGTAAGAAAATTCAAGGGGTTTCTTAAGACAAATTACACATTTTCAATTTTATTAGGCTCAAATTAGGTCTAAGATAGGTTTAAACAAGACTATCAGGATTTGTTGCATCCTTACACCTCTATCCATCTTGGAACCAAGAAAATTAGTTAGATTAAATTCATCAATATTTGTCGACCAAATTTTAGCATTTTTCATTGGGTAGAAAGTGATTTAGAGAAAAAATTCATTACAAACCTTATATTAAAGTTTTATCAAGCCCGAGAGAAATTAAAAAACCCATATCTTGCACAAAATTTCTAATCAACACCTCAAATAATATTCTAGCCTCATTTTTTCCCCTTTTAACTCTATATCCTTATACCATAGGAATACTTCTCAACAATAAGCATTTCTTATTTTCCTTCTCTTAGAATTCTATTTTTTGGGTAATTTTAAAGATTTAGACCCTAGGTTATGTTCTAAAACCCTTGCCAAAATGGTTTGATCTCTGCATATTCTTCTAAAATAATAAAAATCCTTTGCTCCTTCTCTACATCCCTTTAAGTATACTTAGGTCTATAATTGTGTTTAAATATTTATCAATGTTATTTACCAGACTTTGATAGACTATGTTATCTAAGTTTGTAAGTTTTATACTTTTCTTAGTTATATCACTATTAGGGCTACTTCTTGCATGCATACAAACCCCTTAATATTATCCTAGAGTAGGGCATACGAATGCTTCAAAGGTTCTTAAATTTTCCACAACTTCTTATAATTCTTCTTCAATCTTAAAGTCACATAAAACAACCACATTGCTAACTCAATCCACTTAACTTTACAAGAATGAACTATTATATATTTTCTTAGGTTTTAGTAGCTTCATACCTTGCTTCTACTACTACTAATGCCATTACAATCCCTCAACAATCTATAAAATCATTACATATAACCAAATATACAATTTTCCCTATCATCAAGAAAAATTTCTCCACATATCCTATAGTCTCATCCCATGAAGATCAACCCTATCATTCTAGAAATAGAACCATCCAAAAATATCACTAATTTAGGATTATTAAAGTATGCATAAATAGAAAGACACAAAAACATAAATTATTATTCATTCATAATTCATGTTTACAATAATTTTAAATATTTATTTAAACAATGATCTGTATTACAAAATTTTGAGGATCTCATACAGGCCTAGTGATACCATTTTTTCTTCCTTACTATTCTTATCATATATAGTACATGATGGTAAATTTACTATGTGTGTCACACTGCGTGTGCGTCCTGGTAATTAGTGTTAACATATTACTCACAATGGTGAGTCATAATAGGATCATAAATGGATGTGAGATAGTTGTATTTACCCTTTTCTAATGTGGGAAAGTTTTTTATGTAGCATGCCTATGGAAACGGGTCCTTCTTGATGGTTCCCAATTTTCCCCAGCTTTATTGTATATTACAAAATATGATCGATTCGGGAAGCTTACGTTTTATGGGAAAGTCAATCGATGTGGGAAGCTTTCCTAGGATGGTTTCTTTTTTTATTTTGATATGAGGGTTAATTGATGTGGGAATCCCTTTTTGATATGAGGACTGATCAATGTGGGAAGTCCTTTTTTTTCATCATACGTGCATTTTTATTAGGTATCCATCCTTTGAGAGAGTGGCATATAATTATATTTGATTATAATTTCCATCACGTAGATGTTTTGATTTTTGGAGTTAAGGGTGATCCTGGGTAATCATTTATAAGGGGATAAGTAAGCTTGCATATATATCCTTATCATGTCATTAATACAGTAGATAGGGATATGGTGGATAGTAACAATTATAAGGTTCCCTAACTATGAGCAAGGAACTTGTCTATGTGGAATATGCTATAAAAAAAGTTTTGGTGCTCATAGTTAAGGTTATAATTGTTAAGATGATGGGAAAACACATGATTCTAAATCATTACAATAGTAAGGGAATGTAAGGGGTGATGGAGGAAGATCTTAGTTTGATTAAGGTCATATAATTTGATATCTTAATAATAAAAAGGTCTTGAGTGAAAGATTTTAAGAGGTTCTTTTTCAGGTTTACTATCAAGGGAGGCTAAATTATAAGCTTCAAACTCATATTTATGAGTGATAATATATGATCCAAGGAAGTTAGGAGAAAAAATTCCATGTTTAATTTTTTTTTGTGTTAGTTACATTTTGATTTTCTTTATGAAGAAGATCACAAATGTTGAATTCATATTGTTTGAGATGTTTGTTATATGATCTTTCGATGCATTCTTGACAAATTTTGATATGTTAGAGGGCATGTAAATGATGTTTATCTAATAATTCTATTTGTGATAAAAATTCTTGACGATGGCCCTTTTCGGGGATGAAATCCTCAAGGGATATATAAAGGGATGGAGTCTAGAATTCAAGGGGAAGAACTGATTTGGTACCATATATTAAAGAGATAGGTGTAGCACTCATAAGGTTTTGAATGCTAGTTTGATAGGCTCGTAATGCAAATGGGATTTGAATATGACAATCTCTACCACCATGATCAATAGTTTTCGTAAGGATCTTGTCGAGGTTTTTGTTTGATGATTCAACGTGATCATTATCTTGTGGATGGTAAGGTGTTGAAAATCTAAGTTTGATTTTTTAGGTGTCATGAAGTCTTTGAAATTTATTATTTTTAAAATGATTTTCCATTTTCTATGAAAATTTTGTGAGGAATGCCAAAGTTATGGATAATGTGATGATAAGTTGATTGATGTCAGGTAGGGGAAATAGTCTTTCGGGCAAGTAAGGTTAAGGTCTAAAAAGTTCTTATAGGTGCATAATTTCCCAATGAATTTAGTGATAGGTATGATATTAGAAATCCATTGGGGATAATCAATAGGTAGTATGAAATTTTCTGGAAGAAAATGTTAGATTTCTTCTTTAACTAATAGTGTGATGCAAGGATGCATCCTGTGGAGATTTTTCTTCATCAGATTAGCAATTGGAATTACAACTATATTGCGGATAACAATATTGGGGTATAGGAAAATCATATCATCATAATACCATGTGAAGGGTTGATTGTGTTTGGATAAGAATGTAGTGAATTCCTGGAGTTCCTACAAGTCTAAAGGTTGACCAATTTTTACAACATGACATTCTTGTGATGTGACAATAATAACGTCAATACCAGACTCATTAAGGAGCATCAAAGTGTTGGGGGGTAAGGTTTTTTTAAGATAGTGATCCTCAACACCCATATAGGATAAGATAACATTGTCATCATGACAATAGAGAATGTTGATAGAACCTGAATCCTCCTCTATCATTTGTAGTAATGGTAATGGAAGATTATTAGTTCTACCATTAAACTGGTAATTCATTAGTCCTCATGTGATAACATTGATTTAAAAAAATTAGGAGAAATGGATATGGTATCATCATTTTTAGAGGATGGTTCTGATAAATTAATGGGGGTGTTTGAGGCTCTGATGTTGGTAATGATGGATTTGAAGAAGATGCTTTTACTTCAATGCCATATTTTTCATGAGGTTCTCTCAAATCTCTAAAGGTAAATTATGCGGACCTTGTTCATATCTACCTAGGCCAAAACACTTCCACGCATAGTGATAGGTAATTATGGGTGAACTAAGGCTTATCTAAGAATGAAAAATTTGAAGATAAGGGTCGAGCATGAGGTTGATTGTCAAGATGGGAAGAGGGGTGATCATCACCTCCATAAACAAGCTTGTTCAAAGGAACAAGGGACCGAAGTAAATAATATTTCCTATGTTAGGTTCATAGAGGATTTATTTGTCAGGTATCTCATATATTTTATGCGTATGGAGTGTATTGAGGGTTAGGAGGCCATACTCCCCCAATGAGATACGTTGCATGAAATCTTACAAACAATGATCTTCTGGTAGTTTTCATGCAGGGATAGAGGAGTTTTTAGAAGTTTGATTTGAATAAGATGAGTTTTGTAAGGGAATTAGCATATAATTGGGCCTATAGGCCATATGAAGGGATTTAAATGGATTAGGATCAGGAGGAACTATAAGCTATTACCCTCATGTTCATACTTTATAGACCAATGCCATGTGGATGGGACACAATGCATAACATAGGTCCAGGGATGACCTATTAGTATGATGTATTGGAACTCTCCTTCTACAAGTTAAAAGAGTTTTTTAAGGATTTTTAAACCTATTTTGATAGGAAAGATAACTATGCTAAATGTGGGAGTCACAATGGGTGATTGAGTGATAATGGTTTCAGGTAATTATATATGTTTAAAGGCATGTGATGAGATTATATTGATGCTAGCACTATTTTCAATCATAAATATTTCAACCAAAGTATCATTGATTTTGGCAGTGACGAAAAGGGGAATGTCGTGATCCTCAAGTTATAAATATGGAATCTCAGGATCTTCGAATGTGATGGCAATATAAATTTTCAAAGCACCAATGGTTATAAAATGTTTGGGGCTCATTTGATGGTACCAAGATGGCATGAAGTGCTTCTATCATTGCTTATATATATTGTGGAGAGTTTTGGATGAGATCATAAAGGGACATTTTGATGGGTGCTTGATGTAATTGTTTGATAAAAATGTTTTGTATAGACATTTTGGATTGAGTCTAGGGCGGTACAAGGATATAAATATTGGTTTTGGAAGGTAAAGGATTGGATGGTCAGGAGGAGGAGAAGAGATAGATATTTTAGGCTTGTTTTGGTTCTGGGATTTCAAATCTTGGGTGTAAGATCATGTGGCTATATGTATTACATCAATCTATAGGAGGGGTGACTTGCCAAAAGAAGACACAATTTCATTAGATAAGGTGCCAATGACATTTTAGGTTTAAGAGTATTAGAGATAGGTTAGACATGGTCAATTGATCTTGTTGTTTTGAAATTGGTAGGTAGACTAGGATGGTTGTTATCTGTTAGGAGAGGTCCTTTATTAAAAATACTTTGGATTATGGCGTGGATGGCCTTGAAATATTCTATGTGGTGTCCTGGTATTCTATGATAAGCATAAACTTCCTCGTAATTATACCAAGAAGGTTTCTAACCTCAAGGGTTATAGGGCTTGATTGGTGGCAATACTATGGTGGATGATCTTAAAAGTTGTTCCAAGATTTTAGTGTAATATCCTGACAGGGATTCTTGAGATGCTAACAAGGATGGAGGATTTTAGATGTTACTTGATATTTTAGAAGGATAAGACCCTTAAGGCATGTTTTTTGAGGCACGTCTAGGTGTGAGTTTCGCGGAAGGTTTATATTCTAAAATGATTACTGTGAGCCTTCACGAAGGATGTGATCCTAGAATATAAGGTAGATATTTTGTGTCATGTGACATGATTTTCTTGTGATGGTTTTGTGAGAGTTCTATGTTTTTATGTGGGTGACTTTCCCATTTTTGTATAGGACTACCAAATATTTTTATTTATGTTGAGAGGTTTTTTCTTTTGAAGGAATGCTTATGATTTCAGTAGCAAGTCATTTCTATTGTAATATAGAAGGGATAATATCAAGGATATTTGTGCAGATGGATAAGGCATGATTTGGGATTTGTGATATAGATGGACTTGAGGTCTCAGGAGTAAGGAGATCTAAAGAGTTTGATTGTTTATTTGGTGTTTCAGTTGGGGAAATACATGGTGCAATAAGTTTTAGTGAGAATTGATTGATGGTGTAGATGATGTGAGCAGTAGGGATTTGGGCCCCTACAACATTAGTTTGATTATTAGTTCGAGAATGATTTAGAAATGGTTGTTTGAACATGTCTATGGTATGATTAGGAGGTGCATTCAAATTATCAATTTGTATCTCACCTCGATCGATGAGATCTTGGAGGACATTTTTGAAAGATAAATTTCTCTCAATTTCATGTCCTCAACCTGATGGTATTTGTATTAGTCATCACATATGTACCATGATGGTTTAGAGGAGAATTTGTCAATGGGTCGGATGGGAGGGAGTTATCATGAGAACAGTAAGGATTTATCAAAAATAGAGATGTAAGACTCACCTAAAGGTATGTATTTATGTGGAGGTCAGGATCGATCAGTATCAGAGTACTCCTTAGATGTAGTTTTCAAGACAATTGCGGTCACCAAAATCTTGGATTTATCATTGTTGAAGATTTTTTGAAGGAGGATTCAGGTTTTGGTTTCTTAGATCGTAATTTAACCTACCATCCTCAAGGGCTTAGATTTCTAATTTTTGGGCCATGGTGAAGGCCTCGTCAAAAATTTGAAATGATTTAATTTGAAGGTTTGATGATATATGTTTCATGTAAGATCAAGAAAATTAAGAAATCAATTTAATTTATGGTAAAGAGAAGGTTAATTGATTAATAATTATCCATCTAGAAATAAATTCGGTAACATACCCATATTAAAATTGTTTGAGAGCATATAATTTGGTGATAGATATCTTACGAGCGATATTGATATAAAAGTGTTCCAAAAATAGTTGTGTGAATGAGTAGAGAGAATTTTGAGGAATATTGTTATACTAATCAAGAGTATGCCCAACCAACGACATTAGGAATGTCATTAACATGAGGTTCTAATCATGAGCTATAAGGTATCATATGTGACGAAAGGCCATGATGTGTTGTTATGGATCTTCCTTATTATACAATTTGATAAACTTTAGAAGCTTCAAGTGTAGAGGATAGGGTTTAAAGGGTACTGATGGATTGATAGGTTTGTTAAATATTTGTTCGTAAGAAAAGGTTTTTTTAGGTCCCATGGTGGTAGCTTCAAAACTAGAGATTCTACTCATCAAAGCCTACATAGAATCATTTTGAGGAGGTTAAGTGTTTAAAGAGGAAGGGTTAGCTTACCCATAAATGAGGGGATTCAGTTTTTGATATTGATGATATTGTAAAAGGGGATTTTGAGAATAGGGAATATTTTTTGGTATATTATAAGTTGGTTGAGAAACAAATAGTTGTGAAAAGGATTAGATATATTGATAAGGTTGAGGGATATAAGTATTGATAAGGGGTTGTGAAGTCCATGGATTTTGATAAGGACTGGTCTAACCATATATTGGAACACCTGTAACAGAGGTTGGTTTTGAAAATGGATGGGTATTTATAATAGCCTTAATATTGATAGGTGAAAAATACATAACTAGGTTTTGAATCAAAGACGTCCAAGTTGTTATGATATAACAGGTTGAGATGTGAGTGAAGGGATTGTAGAATGATGCACACTAGCAGAGCCTATTAAAGGAGGACGAGTATAATCCATGGGGCCAACTGTAGATGGTGAAGTAGTAGTGTAAGTTTTTTTTTACCTTGAGGGATAAATGAAGAAGCAGATGGTGAAGGTCCTTTTTGAATAGTTGTATTTCGTGATGAAATAGTGATAAGTCTAAAACTATCAATAAGAATAGATGAGATAGGGGTAGATGTTCCTGTATTACAAGAGATAATATATAGAGTGATATGTTTAATAACTATTTGATATGAGGGGTCAGCGTGTAGACACAAAATCATGCACTTTAGACATTATTTAGTTCCAGTCTCATACTACTATTCATATGGTTTTTGAGTGAAGAAAGTAATAATTAACCCCCGTCTTTTGGCCATTTTACTTTGGTTTCTGTCATCACTGCTAACCTTCAGCAAATACTTTCCTAGTTTGTTTTCTTTATTTTGCATCATTTTAGCCTTGACTATGGTGCCCAAGCTAGATTTAGGGTGTCCACAGGTGCCCTAGTCCCAGTTGGGGTGCCCTCATCCTCTTTCCACTTTCCCACCACTTTTTGGGTCCTTTCTAGCCATTTGAGAATTCTATATTTTTGGTGGTCGACCTCTTTGGGGTTAATTACAAAATTAAAACAAGATAACCATATAAATATAAAGTTATGAGACCATAATAAGGGACCAAACACTAAGCACTAATATCATCACCTAAGGTTGCATCCATCAAAGGATCCATTTACATCCATCTATCTCCATCATAAGGCACAAGGATTGCTCATTTAGATCAAAATACACAGGAGGGAAGTTTATTGTATTCCATCCACTATTCTATTAAATTTCTACACATATTTATTGCTCACTACATTCACAAAGTGTGACTTGCACAAGAGCACATAGGGCATGATTGCACACAAAAGCACATAGAACTACATTGGGTCCAAGATGTAGTGCATCATTTAGTTAGTACGTCCACCATTATGGCCGTTGAGGATAGTCTGATCCCTTCATATGCATATTTATTTTTTAGGGGTTTGACGCTTGTCTTGGGGTTTTATAGGTCTCCTCTTCATTTTTTATTTCTAGTGACATAATGCACAATCCAACGAAGCTAGTGTGGAAAGAAGAGTACATAGATGATCACTTAGTGATACCTCAGAGGATATTTACAAAGATTTTTCATAGACCAAGGAACCCATATCTCAAGCTATGGTGTCCACAAGTGCCCTAACCCACTCAAATTTCCCAGATATGAAATTTTTTGGACCTCAGTAGAGTTGTTTCCTCATCCTATTTCTCCAACCATTTCTGCGTCACTGTCTAACAAGCTTGTTGATTTAGCTAAGTTATTTTTAACTCTCTTTGCACTCTAGGGTGTTACATATGTACTTTCTTAGTTTCTTGGGTAATTTCTTGTTGTTTTGGTTAACTCTTATTTCTTTCTCTTTGGGCCTTTTCTTCGTATGCCCATCACTAGTAGTGGTCATTTTGGGTCTTTTCAACATTGCAATATTTCTTCTTTCACTCGTAGGGACTCTAAACCAATGGATTATATTCCTACTTCTATATCTACCACTAAAAATCCTTTGGATAATTCACACAATGTTCCTCTCCATAAAATGTAAGCGTCTGATAGTGAAAATTTCAGTGATGAGGACACTAACACTTACCAAGATCAACTTAACACTATTAATAATTTTTTACGGGACTTACATGATCATCCCACTCATCTTCCACATGTTCTTCATGATTCACTTACTACTAAGAATTCCCGTGATGTTTTTGTATCTATAGATTGTCCTTCTTTGGCTCCCATGGTCTCCACCCCACCTATTTATGTCTCAAATTTCATTCCTACTACTACCTCTCAAGTCATTCACCCTAGCACACCTAACATCCAGCTTGGATCTTCTTCTAATACTCCTAACCTAACTTATTTGTATAGAAATTTGTAAAACCAAATTCAACAGCTGCAGATTGATAGTTCTCATTCATCGCCATCTTTAGAATCTACATCATTTTTGTATACTCCTTTCACATATGTTATATCTACTTATCCCTTACTACCTAATTTCGTATTTCCCAAATTACCCATATTTAAAGGCCATGGTGATCCATAAGAGAATCTTAGAGAATTCCATGTAGCTTGTCTTGACTTTACACATGATCATATTCTTTTGTCTAAAATATTTCCATTTAGTCTTCATGATTATGCGATGCATTGGTTTTAAGACCTACCTTTTCATTTGGTAACTTCATTCACACATCTGTCTAATGCCTTTCTTACTCACTTCTCTATCAATATTAGCTCCAATATCTCTTATTACCAATTAGCATAACTTAAACAGGGATCTAATGAACACTTAGCCAATTACATTTTGAGATATAAACACAATCTAGCTAAGATGCCAAATGTGCTAGCAGACTTTGAGATTAATGACTAATTCATTCACAGTATTTTACCACCACTTCATGAAAGTTTTCTTTTTTAGACCTATCCTTCATTTGAACAACTTTTCCATACTCCTAAAAGTTGTGAAGCCAAACTTATATCCATAGACAATCTTAAATATCAAGAGCAAGCATCATCGTCTGCTCGTTTTGTAGCAAAACACCATTCAAGCCATCTGTAACTAAACCAACTTATACCAAAATTACTGTCAATGTAGTCACTACTCCTAAAGAGTTTCAGTCACCACTTCCTAGGCATGTGTTTACTAAGTTTTCTATGGCCCCACATATCATATTGAAACATCTTGAGAGAAATCTTATCATGCTTCCTCCACCACTTGAAGTATACCCATCACGACCAAAAGTTAGGAATTACAACGAGAAATTTTGATGTGATTATCACAGATGTGTGGGACACTCAAAAAATTAATGTTTCAAGATCCACACAATCATCCAAGACCTTAATGACAATAACAAGCTTGAGTTTCCGGAGCCTATTGACTCTCCACCTAACACTGAAAAGGGTAAACTCAAACCCTCTAATAGCCACTCCCAACACCATGACAAGAAAGCAACTGAATCTTTAGCTAATCATGCATACCATGCAATGTCTCCTCCTACTTCAAGGGCCCTTGACTTTTTAGTTGTGAATACTAATGCTCTACCACCAATCATCTATTTTTCTAACCATGAATATCAACATCTTTTACATCTAATCACCTACATATCAAAGCATCTATTGGCTCGTTCCCCATCAATAATACTAAGGTTGACCCATCTTGGCCTATTAGCACATGTTCTATTCAATTTCTCTATGCTATCGGTTACCCTTAATAAAAAATTGAATACCCTCTACAAAATCCATATGGTGTTGTCAAACTACACGTTACAGTTGGTCCTCTCACTTTTCTTATCCCTTTCCTTATTGGGAAAGTATTCGATGGTTATGACATGCTACTCAGACTCAATTGGATTCGTAGGTCATAATCCATTATCTCTATGAATCATTTACAACTCAAATTCATTCATAACAATCAGGCCATCTCTATTGATGACATACCCCTATCTATTCCATGGTCATCATCTTCTCGAGAATAGATTCATACATTTTCCATTTCGTCTAGCACATCATAATCTATGTCATTAAAAGCACAATCTACTCCTAATTCACCTACTCACATATCATTTATGTGGTCTCATCACTCTGTTAGTCCCACACATAATAATATGCCCATTATTAGTAAAATTACTGCATATAGACGTAGATCACCATCTTGTTACAGTCTACATGGGATTCTATCATCCCCGCGCTTGACTTCATAAAGATCTCTATCACCTACACATTTCATTGCACCTACGCAATCATCATATACCCATCCATCAAATACATATAGGATTCACTCGCATGTGCAATGTTTATCTACCATACCACCACTATTAGAGCATGGCCATACACTTCCATCACCACATTCATCGAATGGAGGACCTTCGACCTTTACTTCAATTGGATATTTCATTCAATCATGTAAAATTAGGGGAGTTACATTCACATAACCCCCCCAACCTAGTATCAGCGTACATTAAAAAATTACATAATTATAGCATACACATATCTCATCCTCATCACATTGCGCACTCATCACACTTATACTAGTATTGCCATTACCCGATGACACACTCTTGTGCATCGGTTCACACTTGACTATTGAGGGATAAAACTACACATGAACTTCTTATCTCATTTTTAGTGATTCCAGCTAAAATTGAGATAACCATAGAATTTTTTTGACAAAACCTCCTAAAGATGCCCTTTGAAGGAGATTTTCAGGTTTTCGGGTTTCCATCGCATGCAAACATGTCTTTTACATGCTTCATGTCAAGTGTCTTCCAAAACCCGAAACCCGATTACATGCCAGTGTATTAGGTTTTCGAAACTCGGGAGCATCAGAACATACCTTACAAAAAACATGTTACATGCTGCTTGATTCCTGAAACCCGAAACCTGAAATGATCCTTTGTATCAGGTTTTTGGAACCTGATAGCATCCAGACATGTCTTTTACATGCTTCATATCGGTTGGTTCCCGAAACCTAATTTGTTAATAAAACCTTGATTTTGGGTTTTTGGAAGTGTTGAGCATGATGACATGGCATTAATACCGAGTTGTCGGTTAGTTGGCACACGTGTTAGAGGAGGTGTAATAAATGCTAGGGATTTATAAATACTCTGATTTTACATGTCATTTCTACCTGACATATTTTTGCTACATGGATTTTTCATACATGCTCCTTCGACCTCCAAACCTGACTGAACTTCTCGATCGATTTCGTGATCCATCTTCGATAATTTTTTGAATTTCTTAAAGGTATTTTTCTCTTCTTATCATTTTGTGATCTTCGGGTTTGTTTTTGAAGTGTTCTTTCGGTGTTTTTCCTCTTTGCTTTTTCTTGCCTCTGAATTTAGGGTTTAGGGTTGTATTCTTCATTTTTGTTGAATTTCCATGAAAACCCTTGTTTAAAAATCCATCTTGGGTGTTCTCTTATTTTCTTTCATGGATATACTCTTGTGGTTTTTGGGAATAATCTATAAAACTTAACTTACAAGCGTGGTGGAGATTTTACCTGTTATGACATCCCAAAAACCCAACACCTGTGTGTCGGGTTTTACAGGGTGTCCAACACCATCCTTGTTCTACATTGTATCAGGTTTCAAAAGCTTCTTAACATCCTTCAATTTTTTCCGTTTGTGTTAGGTTTCGCAGGGTGCCAGACATCTTCCAACTTTCACTTGTGTCGGGTTTCACGAAGTGTTCAACATCCTCCAAATTCTGTAGACCATCGGGTTTTGTAAAGTGCTTAACACCCCCTGATTTCCACCTTGTGTCAGGTTTTACGAAGTTTCCAACACAACCTAGTTTCCGATTATACTCTGTAGTGTGTCAGGGTTTCACAAATTGTCCAACAGGTCTCAAAGTCTAGTTGGTGTGGCGGGTCTATGGGGTTGCTCAGCAAGCTTCCAAGTCTGATTGTTCAAACAGGTCAAGAAGTCTAGTTGGTGTGGTGGGTCTATGGGGTTACTCAGCAAGCTTCCAAGATCATCTAAGGATAAGTTAGAAAGGTCAAGAAAGATGAAATACAAGTACTGGAAAATGGAATCCCCTTCCTACAGAGATTGCAATTACGACATCCGAGATACGGAGCTTGGTAACATTGACATGGAAGAATTTTGGAACAAAACCAAGGATTCTTCTCAGAGTCCCTGGATGAAGTCAATAACCAAAAGTGGCCTCCCTCTTCTAGCAGGATTCCCAATGTCTGCTCAATGCCCCGAGTTCATTTTGGCCTGTGCTTCCAATTATGACTCAGATTCCCGCTCAGTGAAAAATCAGGTAGGAGAAACCATAGTGAAGTTGGACAGGGGGTTACTTTGATGACCTCTTAAGATTACCCAACTTTGAGGAATATGTCGATGTAGATCTTAAGTCAGCACAGAAATCCTGGGACAAAGATCAAGAAGATTGCATCAGGCATGTGAATAAAAATTTCTTGATCAAGGCCAAGCCAGCCATCTCTAGGTTTCCCAAGTTTGTCCCCAGGAGTGATTTCATCCTTGAAATCAGTGACATCATCACCCTATTGAGTCAAGTATTTGGACTCCCCGAGTCAAGAGACTTTCACGGGTGGATGCTATCAATTCATGGTCCTTATAAAGAAGAACGAACAAGGGATTGATTGGAGTAGTCTTATAAGTAATGAGATTGATTCCCAGATGAAGACAGTCTTGACTACTGGCAAGTTTTATATGTCATCATATGTCACCTATGCAGCAGCTGGTATGAGGAATTATCCAGGGTTGGACGTGAAGGGAAGTAAGTCAACCGAACATATATATCGGTATTTCCCTCAGTTGACAATGAAGGGGTCTGAGGATCAATTCAGAAGAGTGAATGACACCTTCTTTTATGAGAACATCTGCATGCTGAACCCTGACTTAAGAAAGAGAAGAGTCTCTGATGAGGCATGGGCTGAAGTATCAAAATGGGGTTGTATCTTCTTACGGTTCAAGAAGTTCACATACCTTCGGGTGGTCATGTACCTAGGTGATCCTTTCCGATTGCCCAGATTCCCAGGTGATAAGCTGATCCTAATGGAGTTGGTAAGACAATTGTTGGATTTCCACAAATTCCAACAAAGTAAACACAAGGCTGTCGTATCCTTCCCTATTTCCATCAGAAGGTACACGTGCTCGACAGTGGTTAAAGCTAAGAATGTGGTGCATGAGCTTCAGGACAAGTTGAAGAAGCACATGAAGCACAGAGATGGATTTGATTTCCGAGGAGTCCTTAAATCATATGGGACTTTATATCTACATGTTCCCAACATAGAAGATATTTGGGTTGATCTTCAGGATGAAGTTGCCATCTGAAGAAAGGACAATAGCAGGTTGACAATTGAAGAAATCCAGATGCTAGATTTATCTGACATCCCAGAGGGTACCACGGATAACGAGAGTGTCCTTGACGCCTCGTATGATGGGTTAAATGAAGACCGATATGTATTCCCAGCCATTGATTGGTCCATCACTGAGAAAGCTTCTATTGTGGGGAGAGCTGCTCAAATTCTTGCCCGTACTAAGGCGTGGCTCATTTCTTGGGGAATGAGTTATAAAGAAGGGAGTTTTTCAAAACTAAATACTTTGGAAGTGGGATCCTCCAAGGGAAAAAAGGAAAAGGATAAGAACCCTTCCAAGAGGCCAATAAAGGTTAAGTTTGTCAGAAAGGGAGAAGATCAAGTAACTACACCAGTGGCCACTCTCCCACAAACAGTTGAGATTCTTGATTCACCTCCACAACCAGAACAAGGAAATCCTCCTTCCGGAGAAGAGATTGTTTAACCTTCCATTCCTCTTTTGACTGGCAGCTCGTCAAAGGTAAGTCTTCCTCTTATCTCTCAAACTCTAATTTCAGAATCATTACCTCCTCCCATTCAGCCTTCCTTGCCTTAGATTTCTTCACCAAGTTCCTCAGCCATGGCTAGTATCTTCTCTGGCCTCTCACCTCTCCCCACTGGACCTCAGTTAACCATGGATATGCCTCCTCCTTCTGCGCCTTCATTCCCTGAGTCCATTGTCATGGACACTACACTTGTAGTGGTCACCACTCCACAAGCTAACCTTCCTCCACCTGAGGATGTGACCATAACACCTACAATGGGAGAAACTTCTTCCAATACACCTCAATGGTTAATAGATTAGACTCTGAGGAAGAGGAAGGTGGTAGTTCCATTACCAGCCTTTGATTTCAGTTCCCTCAAGGTCACTCCTACCAAGTCGGCCAAGAAACCCAAAATAGTTTCAAGGATTTCAGTGGATGCCTTAGGGCATAAATTTGCAGAAATTGCTACTCCTGTGCAGCTGATAAAACCAAGGATGATATAATGGTCATAGATTATCAAATCACAAGGGTTGATCTAGGGAAAGTAACAATGGAGGGAGCATAGCAGGAATGCACAAGATGCCATGAATGTGTTGTGCCAGAAGCTAAAGGAAACTAAGGAAAATAGAGATGAGTTAAAAGAGAAAGTACAACAGCTGACAGAAGTACTACTCAAGCTCTCAAAGCCTCCTGAGTCAACACCATCATCCTCTACTCCTATCAGGTTCAATTTCTCATCGGTACCCATGATCGAGAAGATTAATGAGAAGGGGAGAATGGTCAATGAATGGATCCAGAGGCTGCTCCTGCAAGGAAAAGAAGTCATTGAGGACACCGTGGAAGTCTACAAATCCTTGGAGGATATAAAGAAGGATGGAGAGAAAATGGATGATGAATTTTCAGCAGAATTCGGGAACCTAGAGTTAACTTTTGAAGCTCTCCAAACGCTGAAACAGGTTCCATCCCGCATCTTGGTTGAAGAAGGCATCATTCCACATGGGGAAAAACATTTTCAACTAACCAAAGCCATTAGATTCATAATAAATATTCTCAATGAAGCTTGTAGAAAATTGAGGGAATCAAGAGATCAATTGGTCAATGGCATGAATGACATAGAAGAAGAGCTAGTCAAGATCTGCACTAAGGTGTTGAGTGAAAGCTCGGGTATTCTTCCTGTTGATGATCTTTACAAGCAGATCCAAGAATCAATTCAGCATGAACCAACTTATGGATTCGGCCTGGAAATCATTGATAGGTTTTTGAAAATTGAACATTCTTTGGAAACACTGAGGAAACTCAACAAGAGACTGAAAAAGCTTCCTGGAAACACTAGCAATACTCAGGAAACATGTGAAGTTCTGAGTGATCATTCCACCGTGCCTGATGAAATGAGATGCAGGGTATAATCCAAAAGTTCCAAGAATTTTGGGACAAGCAGGATTTTTTGGAGGAAGACAAAGATGATGAAACAGAATAGGCACAATGTTGCATGTCATTTCAATCCTGAAATCGACATGTCTTTTTCATTTTTGTTTCATCACATAGGAAGCAAATTTTGACTTGGTCTCCTACGTGAGAGTCAAGCAAAAGTAGGACTCTCATTAAAAAGACTATTTTCTAGGATTTATCCTATTTTCTCTCAACTCCTTTTATTATAAATAAGGGATGCTTATGCATTCCAAAAGGTTGAGATTTTTGGAATATTGAGATCTATTGTGAAGAAGAAAGACTTTGTGTTTTCTTTTAATCATTTGAGGAATAGAAGCTGATGCTATTTTGTAAATTTTGTGTTGTGAGATGTATCTTTCTTAAGATATTGTTCTTATGTTCATAATCTTAAGCTATTTTTTGTTTAGCATCTTGATTGTTCTAATCATTTCAAACATTACATTTGTTGTCTAAAAACTCATATGATTATTTCGTGATCTGTGTTTACTCGAAAGAAAGTACGTTCCCCTCATTTCCTTTCCATTGTGTTTCTTCCATAATAATAATTTCCTTTCCGATCCATTTCATTTCGAAAGAGCAATATATTCACCTATTATGGATATGGATTTTGGGATTCTATCCCAACCCCAATGGTTAGATTAGTGTGAATATTGTATATTATTTCTGTTGTGTTTTAGACTAGTAATAAATAGGCAGCCTCACCTGTCTTTGAGGAGGGATTTAATCCCATGTACTGTGGTTGAACCTCATATTTTGGCTTGACAAAATATCCAACCAACAACCTCAGAAAATCATGTGATTTTAAGATCTTCCTAGACTAGGGCACCTAGAAAGGGGCAGGGCTGCACATGCGGGTGTTTTACATCTTAGACTCTACAATCTTTCGACCATATGCACATACTACAAACCCTTAAGAAACCTCCTTCGCAAGATCACAAGTATGTCCTCACTAGCATTTGTCACTTTGGTAGCTATCTATGTTGTATAGCATGTCGTCGATGTCATTGACTAACATGCAATGAAAAATTGACCTGTGCAACTCCCTCTTTAGACTCTATCTATCAAATCCCAAAAAGAAAAGAATGAAACATTGTAGGGGTTGGTCTATCCTTAGATATCAAATAAGTGTCTCTTATCAACCTAGAACATGCACTACATTTCAGACCCAATGTAGTTCTAGGTGCTCAGAAACATTTAATACATTGTGGTTCAGTTAACTCAACTTCGCCGTTGGTATGCTAGGAAGTTTGAAATGGTTCTCCTTCATAAACTGGCGTTCATCACTCTGACCTTCCATACCATACTACCACATAGTGACATATGCTATAGGATATTTAGTTGTTTATGTCCTTCATCTTGTAATTAAATGCATTAGGCTACATTTTCCATTATTCATCTTCCTTCATTGGCATATCATCAGACTCATATGCTCTCCTCGACGTTGTGTTAGACAGGTTGGACATTATTGATATTTAGAAATTTGTGTGCAAGTCTGAAGCCTACAGTTTTGGTTCATTCTTGTTTGCTGATTTGGCATGGAAGAAATTTGTTTTTCACTGGCATGGCACCTCCATTCATTTCAGTGGGCATGTGGCTTTTTTCTTTTATTAGAAGGATTCAATTCCATTGATCTGCAACATACTGGATTAGTATGGAGTGACCTATTACTTTTTCTTACACTTGCTTGTATAGAGTTCACTTTACTACACATGCTAGTTAGATAGTCTTATATGTCATTTATTTATACCATACACACATGCACGTTCACATATTTCTATAGTTGTGATCGAAAATATAAGTCTCTTACATGCAACATGGATGCTCGACTCCTACCACTCCTACAACTTTGTTGGGGGTATCCACATTTTTCTCTTACAGGTGTTATTATTTAATTTTGTACTTAGCACTCTACATTACTTTCTTATACATGCTTTTGACATATGGGTTATATTTCTAGCATGATAATGGGTGCTTTATGCATAAAATTTTTGTAGGGCATTACTTACTTCCATAGATATCTATTTTTTGTACTTGAAGTTTTAATTTGCAGGTATTGTATGTGAGCCTTTCCCTTTGTTTGGTGTACAACTTGTTTGTTTGTATGTGGTCATTATGACCTTGTGTGTCTTGTGAATCGTGAGTGGTGTCCCATATTTTCAACCTACTTTGGTAGTTTATGATTTTCTTCTTTCTTGGGATACTTGCATTCTAGCTTATACATTATTTGTGTAGTGTACACTTGTCCTTTACATGCATCTTTGTTACTACTAACACTTTTTTCTAGCCACTTGTTTGTGTGCGCCTTGGTTTCTACCAAGCACATTACCTTCCCCTTGTAGGTCACATTTTATGGGGTTGGTCCTCTTTTGAGGCCTGCATTCTCCTATCAATGAAGTTGTATGCGCCCCTAAAGAGGGGGCCCATCATTTACATATGGTTTTACATACTACAAACCACTTCTATACCGATTTAGTTCAGTTCTGTTTCCACCCTTGTCATTTTGGGTTATATAACGAGTGGGTTCAAAATATTCTATAAACCCTATACATAATGGATTTTATAGAGCATGTTATCCTTAGCATTCTAAGGATTATTTACAGGTTATAGGATAGAACAAATTTCCTCTCTACACTACTTCAGCCAATGGCTTTGGATCACCCAAAAACCCAGGTAGTACAAATGATTTCTTCATACATCTTCAGGAAGTAGTTACAGGTTGGAGAATAATGCAGCTTTATCCCTACACTTATTCATCTAAGGTGGAATGAGATCACCCAAAAAAATCACACTAAAAGATATGCTCTCTACACTTTCTCTCTCATCAGAATCAGAGTGCACATGTTCCTTTTACTTATTTGTATACTTCCATTTACAATATTTTTACTATATACATGAAATTTTTACATATACATGGTATTTGACTACTTTATCATCTTCTCCTTATATTTTCTATCTATATTAGAAGCAAGCAGCTTTCAACAAAAGAAACTATAACAAAGGCGAACAATAACAACAAAAACATTATGCCATCTGAAGCACACACCTCATACTAACATGTAGGTACATCACTCACATTGGAAACTACACATGCATTACCACCATAGGTTCACTTTCACAACATTTTTGCACTTTTACATATTTAGTTGGCACACTTCACTAGTTTCTCATTCCATGATTTATCTAGTCCATCGACATGCTTTCTACATCACTCTACATGGACATCAGGTATGCATTTCAATCTACTTTATGTTACCGATCAT
Source organism: Taxus chinensis (assembly GCA_019776745.2). NCBI lineage: Eukaryota > Viridiplantae > Streptophyta > Pinopsida > Cupressales > Taxaceae > Taxus > Taxus chinensis. The sequence continues at coordinate 758,019,825 of CM034148.1, read as the reverse complement.
TTCTCTCACCAACATAAAGTGGGGGTGAAATGTAGACACAAAATCATGCACTTGAGACATTATTTATTCCTGGTCTCATACTACTATTCATATGGTTTTTGAGTGAAGAAACTACTAATTAACCCCCGTCTTTTGGCCATTTTAGGGATTTCTTTTTATCATCACTTTGACCTTAAGCACATACTTGGCTAGTATATTTTTGTCATTTTACATTATTTTAGGATTGATTGGGGCACCCAGGCTAGGTACTAGGGTGTCCATAGCTGCACTGGTCCCAATCATGGCACCCCCATCCTCTTATCACTTTCCCACCACTTTTTGGGCACTTTCTAGCTGTTTGAGCATTCTATATTTTTGGTGGTTAGCCTCTTCAGGGTTAATTAAGAAATTAGAAAAAGAGTCCGAGCCATATAAATATAAAGTTATGATACCATAATGAGGGACCAAACACTAATCACTACTATCATCACCTAAGGTTACATCCATCAATGGCTTCCATGTCTAAAACCATAATTTTAGACTCCATGACAATGTCTCTTCAAACTGGTGCATCTTGCATCACACTCCCATATGAAGGAAGTTCTCCACTTCATACTTTCCCAGATCGAGACCAAAATGCAATCTCCCATGACTGACATCATAGTCCCTTTCACATTTTCTCTCTGACGCAAGAGTCATGTTTTTCATAATTCTACACACTGAGGGGAAAACATTGGACTATATCAAGTCTAAGATGTACAGTACCCAACACTCAGATTTAAGCTCGAGGATTTTGGCCACTATAGTACTGTCCAATTTTTTCATACAAATTTCATTTTTAGGAGTTTGATGTTTGTCTATACAATGGTATTATAGGTCCACTCTAGGGATGCCAAATACCATACACAATGATGACATATCGTGTATGTCCTTTGAAGATAATGTGGTAGGAAGTTGTTTTACATAGAATGCAATCCCTAAAAACACCTCATAGGATCAATTACAGTAAACCTTTTCACATTGACCAGGTGATAGTTTTGATCTTAGAACACATTGGTGGTGAACCAAAGCCTTGACCTTGTTGTGACTTAAATAGGTTGTCCCATATCCATTATAGATTGACCCATGAAAAATACTTTTCAGATTTCGGCAGGACAATTTCCATCCTCCTTGTGAGTCTCCTAGCAATCTCCGAGATCACAGTCATTGAAAACTGTGGTGAAAATTTTGTTTTCAAGTTTTTGTTCATATTTTGTTGTTCGTGATGTTAGGGTTTTACATGGTGTAGTTTCTTAATAAATATGCAGAGTCATTTCTCCTAGTTTGGTACCTCTTGAATGAAGGATATTCTTGAGGGGAAAAAGCTTCTAAAATAGAACTTGGTTCTAGTTATCACAATGAGTTTGTAGAAATTTGTAGAAACTACCAAAGTGTAACAGATTGAGACATCAGGTGGACCTCTATGCCAAATGTGGTGATGCCTATGGGTTCTTCGTAGCATCCAGGGAAATTAGAAACCACCGTAGGTGTTAAGTAGAAATGGATGTATTCATGTCACTTATAGGTTTGTGGTAATCAATACAGGTATCAAACCCTAAGGTGTCACCAAGACCAGAGAAGCCATGGTAGATGGCATGCCATTCTCAAAGGTGAGAAGGCTACATAGAGAGTGTAATAAACTTTTTACTATGTGAATGAAATAAGAAGGAGCATCACACAAAGATCTAGAAAATATGTATATTTAGAAACAATAGGCATTAAAGGGAGACATTTTAGTGAAATTTAATACATTTTGGTTGTTAACCGACTTGGTCGGTTATGTTATGCCTAGTTTGTTGGTTCTCCTTCGAACCGTCTGTGGAAAATCCTTCTAACCATCCAATCTAGGTAGTTGCTATATATATTTATTGTTAGTCACTGTGAGGTCGCTTTAATTAAGGTGCATTCAATCATTTTCCATTATGTATCTACCTTCAAATAGGTGTGTGTGTGTGTGTGTGTGTGTGTGTGTGTGTGTGTGTGTGTGTTGTGACTGTGTGTGTGCAGAGAGATCTCAGACTCAGATGTAGCATGCACACATGTGTATTAAATCGTGCCCTAGGTGGCTCTTATACGATGTCGCACTTGATAGTGATCAAATAAGCTAGATGTAAAGATAATGTAATAGATGTGTGCATTTGATAGAATGGAATTCCCTCCTATAAAGTGTATATAGAATAACCAACCCTTGTGTCCCTTGTGATGGTGTTAAATGGATTTAATGAAGCTCTTAGATGCTTGGTGGATGTAACCTTAGGTGATGATAGATAATACTTAGTGCTTGGTCCCTTATTATGATCACATAAATTTATATTTATATGATTCCTTTCCTTGAATTTCGTAATTAATCCCCAAAAGGATGACTACCAAAAATATAAGATGCTCAAATGGCTAGAAAGGACCCAAAAAGTGTGAGTAAAGTACAAAGGGGCTAGGGGTGCCTAGAGGGGACAAGGGCTCATGGCGCTGGCGTCCTGGCAAGGTGATGGTGTCTAGGATGATAAAAGTTGGAGTATAAAAAGGTAAACTGAGCAAGTAAGAATGTAAGACCAAAATTGGTAATAGAAATAAAGGTGGCCAAAGACATGGGTTAATTAGTACTTTTCTTACTTAGGAATAATATGAATAGTAGTATGTAATCAGGACTAGATAATTATCCAAAGTGCGTGATTTTGTGTCTACATTTTCCCCCACTTCATGTTGGTGAGTGGAAAGCTCGGTAACATAAAGTAGATAAGGGATGCGTACCTGATAACCATGTAGATTGATGATAAAAGCATGCCGAGGGAGTAGACAAAATGTGGAGTGATAAAAATGTGAAGCATAGAAGCTAAGGACAAGAAAGTGTAAAAAGTGGTGATAAAAATGAACCTAGGGTGGAAACACATGTGTAGATTTCATGATGTACCTTTTTTTGATGTCGATGTTGTTGTTATTGTAATGATGTTGATGATGTTGACTACTGCTTCCTATATAGATAGACCTGTAAAAGAGAATAACAAACAAGTATTCAAAAAGGCATGTACATGTGTAAAATGTATGTAAAAATGTGAAATAATAACATGTGCACCTAATCCATAAAGAGAAAAAGGATGTAGAAAGTATCCTGAATATGTTGTAGAAGACTAAGTTTTTTGGGAAATATCACACCAGTTGCACCAACCATGATTTTTTGGAGTGATCTCACACCAAGTCATGGAAGAAGTATATGGAGAAAAGTCTAGTTTTTTCCTCCAACCTTTAACAATTTCTCGTAATGTGGAACACCACTACAGATGGTGTGCAAAATTGGTGAATGTGCTAAGGAATTTATGCCCTGTAAAATCTGCTATGTGGAGTTTTATAGACTATGTTGAACTACCAATCATTGTGTGAGTACCCCCTAGTTATTGAAATCCATGAAGGACATTGTTGTACTAAGGACCCAAGTATGATTTTGAGCCCCTGTCTGAAACTATAAATTCTGTTGTACCAGTATTGTGTTGTGATGTGTATAATGCTATATGGGGTGACTGATTCACCCAAATGATTCCCCCCTTGTTTGGGGTGCATATGGTGTTGTTGAAGGATTATGCGGCCCAAAAAAGGATTAATTGTTGTGCTAAAACTATGCCCTATAAGTAGAAGGAAATGTTCTTTGTAGAAACCAAGGAACACACAAACAAAGTGTCTAGGAGACAAGTGTTAGTACCAAAAAATATAAACATGCATGTATAAGACAAAATGTAAGCTACACAAACAATATGTAAGATAAGATGCAAGAAGACAATGTAGACCATGAAAAGTAGGTTGCAAACATGGGAAATAAATCACGATGTCGCAAGACAATCAAGGTCGTAGTGGCTGCAAGAAGACAAATGTGCACACGAGACAAAGAGGAAAATCCTACATACAAGAGCAGATAAAACACAAACAATGATAAACAATATAATAGATAACCATGGAAGCAGATAGTCCTACATAAAAAAATGTTGCACATGAAGTACCCGTTAACATGTTAGAAAGATAAAATGTATTTCAAAGAGTTTCTAATCTTGTATGTTCTATGAAAGAAAATGAAACAATAACACATATAGTTTACAAAATTGGATGCCCCCAGGAGCCTTTGTGGGACTAGTACTAGGTACTACACCAAGCATCCATGTTACATGTAAGAGATTGTAGAATCTGTGATCACAACTAGAAAGGAAAGTGAATGTAAATGTTTGTATGATAAAATATATTTAATACAATATATAAATCTAGCATATGTAATAAAGTGAGCATGTAACAAATAAATATAAGCAAGACTAAGCCCAACCAAGATATGCAATATGTTGTGGATGAGGTAGAATGAAATGTAGTGTGAATGATGGGAGTGGCATTCCCCCTAAGTGGATGTGTATATATATGATGAGGTTCATTTATTTATGCTCCCTCAGTATTCAAGAATGAACCATAAATAAGAGTGTGTCATCAGGAAATGGTTTGAATGCGTGTGATAGAAAGATGTGATCATCAAATCATGAAGCATAGAGTGTAAGCATGTGAGTGATTGATTGAGTTTGTGATTAAATGTGTGAGTGTGATGAGGTCCATTTGAGATGTATACCCTTAACAGTAGAGTATGGACTACTGAACTAGAGTACGTCATAGGGTAGTTTGTTGTGTTGGTTGTGTAAGAGATATTTGTGTTACGTTGTGTTGTTTGCATATGAGAGAAAGATTTTGTGGATACGTCGCTTATGTAAGATGTTTTGAAGTTATGTGAAAGAGACTTGAGTTGGGAGTTTGTTTTGAAAGGGGTGTATTGTGAACGCGTTATATTTATAGTAGGTTGTGTCACATGTGGAAGTGTTGATTTTGTGAGTATGTATTGTTGATGCAAAATCACAGCACCCCCAAATGGCCTTGGATTTGAGTGGGGCATCTAGTGTGATTACACAACATTGGATCATCTCTCAAGCTTTGGGACTTGTAGACTTGAGATGGCCCTCCGGAGAAAGTAGAATTCTTCTTCCTAAAATACCTGTCACAAGCTACTCTAGTGCAGGAAAACTAATCTATCCTAATCTAACCATTCCAAGGAGACATGGAGAGAGAGAAATGCATAAAAATAAAGCCTACACTAAGTGGTGATACACCAGAAAAGGAAGTGGCTGATCACAAATGCAATTGCCTGAAATGGAGAGAAGTGAGCAATGGAGAGGATGGACTGATGCCTCATAGATCAAAGATAAATGTCACAAAGAACACAACTTTGACCCATTAAACATAGCTCACAGAACCTACAATAGACATTAGAGTATGCATAGTATACACTACAATGATGAGAGGCAATAAGAGACAATAAAATAAGAAAAGGATGGACAAAATGCATCAAAAAACAGATTTTATTGCTCCATAATTCACACAGTACATCATCAGTGGGAAAGAGGCAAGAAAATGCCATTATAGAGCCAAGAGAGGAGGCTTAGACTCCACATTCTACCCTAAGGAAGAAAGAGAGAGGGGGGAAGGAGAGAAATAATGACCAACCCCTTTGAAAATGCCCCTCCTTTATGATATATAGGAAGAATAAGAGAGAAAGGAGGGAAGAATTCGAACCCTACTCCAACCATCCCTAAAAGAGCATTAAATCTACCTACCACAATGATGACTCTCGTTGTAACATCCATGCCCCTATCGCTATCCCTTATTGGAAAAGAAAGGAGGCCCATTCTTCATCATGGTAGTAGGTGGGAGACTTGACAGCCTAAAAATAGTAGGCTAAAACATTAATAGAGGTAGGTGAGAAGCTAGCACCGAGAGCTTTCCAAAACATCCTTTCCTACTCAAAACTGAGCTCCCAGTCGAAAGATATGGCTTTCTGAAGATCAGGTTCATGGGATCACAATATTTAAAAGATTCAATGCATGTAAGATCCATGTGGCAGCCTTGTGTGTCATGAATATTCAGCCCCTTCTTCTTACTCTTGAAGTTACGTCAAATTGACACGTGACGGCTTCCGTTGGCTCCTATGTTTCCTTTGTGTTCTACTTGAGTCCCTCTTGTTGGCGGAGACCCTATTCCTAACCCGAGACACATGGAGGCTTCACGCTCAGTTGGAAACTACCCCCGGATTTTACCTTTGAAGTTGTGTGGAAGAGACACGTGGAGGCTTCCTTTGGCCTATCCCGAGCTTGGACTTTTCAACAACCAACCCTGCCTTTTTGGACTCAGAACACGTGGTGGGTTGGCACTTGTTTGAGTCTCTTCTTTGGGCCGCACCTTTGCTTTTGTGTCGATGAGACATGTGGTGCCATCTGCTAGCCTAAGAATTTTCAACTACTAACTTTGTCTCCTTTTTGTACCTAGGACACGTGGAAGCTTCGTACTCATTTGGGAACTGTTCCTTGTGTCTCACTTCTGAAGTTATGCCGATGAGGAATGTGGAGGCTGCCTCTGACCCTCTTATACTTAGTCAATAAAACAACCGAATCTGCCCCCTTTTTGACTCTGACCACATGGTGAGCCTACGCTTGTTTGGAGACTGCCCCTTAGATTTTCTCCTTGAAGATATGCTAATTAAATGTGTGGAGGCCTTCGCTGACCTTGTTATACTTAGCTGTATCGGGAACATGCTCCTCCTTCATTTTTTGGTTGGGTTCCTTATGCTTATTGAGGAGTGACTATGTTGGGTTCTGAATATGTGGAGAGTTGGAACTTGTTTGGGGAACTACTTTTGGCTTTGACCCTTGAAGGTGTGCCGATGAGACATGTGGCACTGCACTCGCTGGCCTTAGACTTTTCAATGGCTAGATTTAACTTTTTGAGGCTTTGACCACATGGAGGGATAACACTCATTTGGGGTCCCCTGCTTTGGATTCTATCCTTGGAATTGTGATAATGAGACACGTGGAAGATTCACACTCTGTTTGGGGACCTTGTTTAGACCTGACCTTTCGGAATTGCACCAAGCTGACACACGGTGTCTCCCGTGAGTCCGTTTATACTTAGGTGATTTGGGCCTCGATTTGAATCATATGTGAAGTCTAAAAACTTCAAACCTTTCCCTATTTTTCCTTCTGCTAAGCTTCTGGTCTCCTATAACATTATCGACCTCCTCACCTGACTTTGCTCCTTCATTGTTGAGTCCCTCCTGTAACCTGACTATTGGATATGAAATGTGGGCTCACATGATTGAGTTGACCCTTCTGATTTCTTCTATGTGGGGTCTTGTTTGATAAATTTTTTTTGAGGGGAAAAATTGGGATAACATGTATATTATTTAATATTTTTGTGTTGATTGATCGCAAGAGAGATATGTAAAGGGGGGTGTCGTAAAAGAACCAAGTGTGTAATGTGTTATACATATGTCAAATGTGTTGTATGTTGTGTTGAATATGCGAGGAGGGTATGTGTTGTTTTTTGTTGCGTTAAGCTGGTTTTTAATGAGTAGTGGGCACTATGTATTATTTAGGTGTTGAATACATGTGATAGGAAGAATAAGTCACAAGTATTGTTGATTACGTAGTGATGAATATGTGGAAAAACTATATGTTACCATATGATGTGTAATGTGCAATGTTTAAGGTGAAGTGTTATTTTTCATTTGTTTTTTGTTGTGTGTGTGGGGTTTATCTATATAGGATGCCCTCAACAGTCAAGTGTGAACCAAATCACAAGAGTACACCATTGAGAAATGAGGATACAAGCATGTATGTTATGAGTAAAGATCTAGGTGTTATTTGATGAGAGTATAAGACGTGTGTTGATGTTAGAGGGGGGAGAGAATAAACATGATGCCCCCAAAGTGTGTGATTATGAGCACACTATCTGATAAAAGTAAAATATGAAGGCCCTCCACCCGATGCTGGTGGAGATGAAGGTGTACGAACATGCTCAAAGAGTGGTGGTATATAAGATAGACATTGTGCAGGTGAATGAATCCTATATGCATACATACCGATGAGCATATGACAGTTAAACTTTGTGTAAACAAATGTGGAGTTGATTGATACCTATGTGAAGTGGAATTTGAAGGTAGTGGATGCATATGTGGAGGAGTGCATAGAGGTGAGGAAAACCTACAGGGAGTAAAGTGAGGTTGTGAAATATGCACAGATATAGGATTTGTCCTAGCAATGGACTTAGACTGATGCATTGGACTAGTGAAGATATGAGATTGTGCAGGACGTGCACAAATAAGTGAACTAGGATCATATTATGGTTTATATTCGATAGGTTAGGGGAATCAAATGGAATAAGTGATGCAATGGAAACCTTAAGAGGATTTTGTGAACACATAATGGAGGGAGTCATACCATTGATAGAGATGACTTGATTTTTGTGAATGAAATTCAAACACAAGTAGTTCATGGAAATAATATACTCAGATTGGTGAATCCTGCTGAGGCCTAAGATAATGTCACGCCCTTTAACTATTTTTGCTACAAGGAAGGGCACAAACCTAGTGAGAGGACCAAAAGTAACTTGAAATCTTTAGGACCCCATATGAATTATACATTGGATATGAAATCTATGAGAGCAGATTGACAATAGTAACAAGAAGTGGGACAAAACATTCTTAAATATGCCATGATGGATCAAATTTGGTGTTATGGAAAGGGATGGGTCTAATAGAAGTGATGATATGAAAGTGATTAGAAGAGAATGTAGCATGGTGATTATGATCAAAGAAAGAAATGATTTATGGAGAAATGTCAGTATGAGAAACTAGAAAATCAAGATCCCCCAATGTAGAAGGAGGCATTGCATGATATGTATGATTAATCTAGGAATCAACTGCTTTCTTGTCATGTTTTGGAAGCATATTATTGAATATTTTTACTTTATGATTTTAATTGATTGGTGCAGAGGTCGTAGGCTCTAGAATCTCAAGTTTGTTGGCATCAATAAGATCTTGGATGATATTGTGAATCTTTAAGTACCTATTTGTAGAAAGTCTGACACATTGATGGTAGTCACATTGAAAGTTCTCATTATAATTCTAACCTTTTAGATGAGATGGGTCTAAGTCAAATGGTGGAGGAAACGTAATAAGATTACTCTCAAGTTTTTTTTGTCGTATAAGATGTGGAGCAATATTTTTTTTTATATGTACGCTTAAGCAACTGCCATTGGAATTATTTTGTGTTAGAGACAACATTGACAGTGAGTTTAGATTTAGTAGGTTTCACAGTTGGTTTAAAAGGTGTTTTACTTTGAAATCATTTGGAGGATGAATCTTGTTCCTAATATTTAAGATTTCCTATGGATAAGAGTTTAGTTTTGCGAAGCTTTAGAGTGTGACACTAGTGATCAAATGAGGGATATGTCTCAAATAGGATGCTCTCTTGAACATGTGGAAATAAACTTAAAATGAATAAGTCTTAAAGCTCAAAGTCCACAAGCACATTAGACATCTTAGCTAGGTTTTTTTGTATAATAAGACACATTTTTCTAGATGTTAATTAGCCCCTTGTTTAAGTTGTGCGAGTTATGCATATGAGATCCTAGAGCCAATATTGATAGAAAAATGAGTAAGAAAAACATCGGAAAGATGTGTAAAATATGTTACCGAGTCGATTGGTAAGTCATAGAATCACATAATCATGGAGACTGTGAGGGAACAACTTAGCTAAAAAAATGTGATCATCTGCAAAATATAGATAGGTCACATGGAATGCTTAAAGATGCTCTTGTGGGTCACCATGGCCATTGAAAATAAGCAGCTTAGGGGTGAAAAAATTAGGTGGAAGTGAATAAGTGGATATGGTGGGTGCGAATGGAGTCTGCAGTAAGAGAGTGGAATCCAAAGATGGAGATGCACGAGAAGTATCCTGTTACAATTGGTGGATTTTATCTTTGAGGTCTTGATAGAGAGAGACTAAATATTGAGTTCCAAGAGAAGATACTTGCCATGTGTGAGAAATAAGGGGTGGTGTGAAGTGGTTGGTGTGAGTAGGAACTGAAACAAGAATAGTGGATATAGGTGGAATAGTAGCAACAAGTTTCTGAGTGGAAATGGAGGTGGGGATGGCAACCGAAGTAGTAAGCTCTGTAAGATTGGTGGCCTCCTCACGAGTAACATATAAAAGTACTTCTAGATCTTGGGGATGCTCTGCAATATGATCGTTAAGGGATTTAAGATGGTCTTCAGTAAAAATTTTAGGAGATTGAGCCATAGTGATAAGAGGAGAAGATCTCTAAATGGAAGGTGGATTTGAAGGTCAGGTTCACCAAAACACTAAGCTAAATGTGGATTTATACCTAATCTGATGTTATTATAATAGTAAAATAAATATTCAATTTTAAGTACAGAAATTACACCCAATAAACTAAGCAATTAATTTTGAAACCCTAATTGAAAAGAGGAGAAAGAGGTACTTATCTGATTCACAATAAAATATGGAGTGTACTGAAGTAATAACCAAGTGAACAGAATAACATGGATCATCACATAAAGACTGAGAAAAATGTAGATATGGAGAATTAGGATGGACTAAGGCACCTTGAGAGGACAAGGGCATCGGTGGGTTCCCTAGGCCTATTTATGGGCATTTGGTCTGTGCAAAATCTTAGGAAACATCCTCTATGTGGTTGTAAGATATTCATTGTTAGTCACCTTTGGTCACTTTGACATCGCAACAAGACTACTGAGGTCACTAGAAACTTGTAATGAAACATGATCCTACAAAACCCTCAAATAGACATCAAATCCTAAAAAAAGGATGCAGAATGAGGGATAGGATTATCTTCAACCATCACAATGTTGATTTTATGACTAAGCACTACACTAAATCTCATACCCACTGTAGTTCTATGTGTGTGTGTGTGCATAATTGTTCCCTAGGTGGCTCTTGTATGATTCACACTTGATAGTGAGAAAATAATATAGATGTAAAGAAATGTAATAGATGTGTGCATGGAATAGAATGAACTTCCCTCCTACAAAGTGTATGTAGAGTATCCATCCCTTGTGTCCCTTGTGATGGTCCTAAATGGATGAAATAAAGCTCTTACATGCTTGATGGATGCAACCTTAGGTGGTAATAGCTAATGCCTAGTTCTTGGTCCCTTAATATGGTCACATAAATTTATATTTATATGATTCCTTTGCTTGAATTCCATAATTAACCCTGAAAAGGATGACTACCAAAAATATAATATGCTCAAACGGATAGAACATAACCAAAAAGTGTGAGTAAAGTATAAGGGGGGTCAAGGGCACCTAGAGGGGATGAGGGTGCCTAACGTTGGTGTCTTGGTTGGGTGCTGGTGTCCATGATGATAAAAGCTAGAGTATAAAAAGGAAAATTGAGCAAGTAAGGATGTAAGACCAAAAGTGGTAACAAAAAGCAAAGAAAGGTGGCCAAAGAAATGGGTTAATTAGTAAATTTCTTACTTAGGAATCATATTAATAGTTATATGTAATCAAGACTAGATAATAACCTAAGTGCTTGATTTTGTGTCTACAGTAATAGGCAAGTGATATTTTGGGTTGGGATGATGGATATGGATGCCTCATGATGCAAGGTATATATACTAATAGTAATGGGGTTGGTATCTAATATTTCTTCAAATACTGGATCACCAGTATTGAAAATTTGCGGGATGAAAGGATCAGAAATTTCTTACATCTCTAATTGAGTGTTAGGAGTACACGTGGGCTACTAGGTTATTTCTATATATCAATTGAAATGGGTCTAACATATTTATGGAGCTTTTAAGATGAGACTATTGTATAGTCAAGACCATGAACTAGAAAATAAGAAATAAAGAAAAATAAGATGGTTGTTAAAAGGAATAAAAACTACATAATCAACAATATTTTTTAGATTATCTTGATTAATTTAGAAATATGTGGAAATAAAAAGATGGTTTAAAAAAAGGTACTATGAATAAGGTTGGCTAAATTTGGTTTCATTGTGTGTTAAGGCTGGATTTTTTGATATATTTGATGGTATGAGAGGCCCAAATCTGTGTTAGTATTGCTATAAGGCGTGATATTAGGCGCCTACCCCTCACTTCACAGTCCTGTAGTGATAAGGATGTCAAGCACTTAGCCAATATTACTAGCCACCAATTGTGTAATGCCCGCAAAAGCAACCCACTTGACACCCAAGAAACAACTTAGGATTAGTTAGGAAAATTATGAAATAATTTATTTTTGTTTAAAGGAGTCTACAACCATGTTACAAGGAAACATCTACCACTAATAGATTCTAGAACAATTCAAATTCACTAGAACATAATTTTCCTTTATTAACAATTATTAGAGGTCACAAGGTCCAAAATTTAGGGTTAGAAGTTTCAATTAGGTTCAGAGGGTAATTTATCACCATACCCACTCTCTAACAGGCTTAGAGTTTCAACTTGATTTTTCTCACACTTAATGCATTCAAAATTTCCCTAAATCATTCCCATTGGATAGGAAATTTCCTCACCTTTCCAATGATATAAAGAAGTCCTCCTAACTCCTTATAAAACTCAAGTTATGGGCCAGCGGGCCTTGGGGTGAAAATTTTCCCCCAAGAGCGGGCCTACGGGCCCAGGGATGAAAATTTTCCCAAAAGGGCGAGTTGGCAGGACCCGTGCGGGAAGACTTTTTTGAAATTTTTTCTTGCATGGGGGTGAAAAACCAATTTTTCGCCGCGCCTCCCGCGGGTCTGCTAGGGACACGTGTCGAGCTCCAAGCCAAAGCGGGAAGAAAATGAGGGAAGGGCGGGGCAAACGGAGGAGTTTGGGAGATTTCGCCAAAGGAGGGAGAAAGGGGTAAGTGACACGCGCGGGCCTGCGCAAGCCTAAGCGCATCCACATGTCATGGATTTCCAAGGCAAGGGGTGGAGTGCGAGGCCACGGAGGTAAAGTCAAAATTTTTCCAAAAAACAAAATTTCAAAAAAGATAAGGTTGCATGGGTTCCGCCCCCTCCGTTGTCACCCCATGCCACGTGGCAGCCTCCTCATTGGCTGCGGGCCGGTGGGGTGGGGAAATATTAATAAAATTTTCCAAAAAATTTTAAAAAGGTTCTAAGGAAGAAAAAAGTGAGTTGTGCCTCTGTCGATTGCCTCGTGAGGCCACGTGGCAGCCTTTGATTGGCTGCGGGCGTGACGGTGGAAAAAGTTAAAAATTTTCCCAAAATTTTTTATTAAGTCCCAAGGGAAAAATTCGGGCCACAGGCCCGCCAAGGAAATTTTTCCCAAAATTTTAATGCTAGTGAAGAAAACTTCAGAAGGCCATAACTTTTGATAGAAAGCTCAGTTTGGGAAAACGAGGACTTTCTGGAAAGCTCTCGATGCCCTCTTTGCACAGGAATCATAAATTTTAGATTTTGATAAAGTTTAAGGGTCAATTTTAAGAAAACGGACTGCAGGCTTTTTAAAAGCAAACTGGTAAATTTTAACTTATAAATTTTGTTCAATTTGATCTTCTCCTTCACTCAACATGCCAAACAGACATGGAGAATTATTCTAAGAAGGATTTAAGATGTATTGAAAGGTAATTTTGCTTGATTGATTTCCAATTCAAATTTTCCAACAATTGACAGAAAAACGACTGTGAAAAAGTTTGGGCCCAATTTTGCAATGTTTTAAATTATTTCCTTAAGTGTTTTTTGTCAAATTGAGTTCATTGATATCATAACATGCTAAATTTTAATGTTTCAATGTTGATTATTGTTTGTAGGTTCGAACTGTTCATTTTAGATGAATTAATTGCCAGTTTTAAATTTAAAATGAGACATACAGATCAATTTACAAAGGATCTATTTATCATTTTCATCTTCCAAGTATGGAAATTTCATTTTATTCTAGTCTAATACATTTAAGTGATTTAATCAAACCATTTACTAACTAAAATGCAAAGTTTGATTTCCAATTCTATCATATTTTCAAAAGAACAAGTAATACAATTCCTTTCATACGTATTCCTTTCTTTCAAACAGAGATTCCAAAACATTGATATAATCAGTTTCAATTTAACAATGCAATTTGGGAAAAACATTTCATTCATTCATTGATTTCCAAAGGCAATTTTACAACTTCTTTCTTTTATTCCTTCCAAAATCATTTATTAATTACATAGTAGAATATTACATTTTCTTTCACATTCTTTCAAAGCAAAACAAAGTCTGTCTCTTTTCATTTCACTTTACAAATTTCATAATCCATACAACATCTTTCCATTTCCAAAACATTTACAATTTCATCCACTTCAAAGTGGGAAAGGTTACAAAAGAATTTATTTCACAAGGGACTGTCAAACTTTATTTCTCCTCTGCTCCAGAACAACAACATGCAAAGTTCCCTTTTCTTCCAATTTGATCACAACAAAAGTGGGGGAAAGGCAACGCTCTCCACCCAACCAAGACATCCAATGAAGAGGAGAATCCATCCTTCTTCATTGGCCCCCGAGCCCCAACCACAATGCAATAGAAGGTGTGATTCAACTCATGGAAACAACAGGATTCCACAAAACATACACACAACATTCTTTCAACATGCACATTTCAAATTAAAACACAGTCCAAACAAAACAATAGTTTACAACTGCATTAAAACATTAATATAGAACTCAGGCTTCATCATGCAAGCCAAAGGAGCAAGAGCTATGGGGGAAGCTGCTTATGCCTCCCAATGGGAATTGGGCATCCACCTGTAACAAACCACCAATATAAAACATCACACATATCCTTATGCCCCCCACAATCCCTCCTTATGCCCCCCACAAATTTCCTTATGCCCCCCACAAAGTAAGAAATGCAAGCTATTTATTTTCCATGGTGGATCCCAAACCCAAACTCCCTCCACAAGAATTTTGATGCCACTGGCATTCCCTTATGCCCCCCACATGGATTCCCCATAGCCTTCTCCTACACCATTCCTATGGCAGTCTACCCAAACAACCAATAAACACACAAAACATTCACCATTCACACATACACAAAAAGAAATAACATCATAAAAGAAGAGCTAAGCTCCTACCTCTCCATGGTAGATTTGGTTCCAACACAACAAGCTTTCAATGTCAAATACAGTCCCAAAATCAGCAACCAAAAGCATGCAAAGTTCTCCAATCTCCTTCCAAAAGCAATAGCTCCAATCAACAAGAAAATTCACCCCAAGGAAGCATGCAAAATGTTTCAACAACCCAAAACAAAGCAAGGAGTTTCAATTTTATAGAAGAGGGAAGAGAAGAGGATGAGGTGGATCCATGTAGGATGCCACATCACACATCCTCAACTCCAACACAAAATTCAAATTCATTCTCCAATGCACAATAAAGAGGTGGGTGAATAATATGACAATTTACTTACACACTCCAATCCAAGCCCACACCCCAAAGGACTGAATTAAATAAAATGTAAGAAGAGTGCAATTAAAACATGCAACTTGATTTATAAAAATGCATTATAAAA
This sequence comes from Taxus chinensis, assembly GCA_019776745.2. Taxonomy (NCBI): domain Eukaryota; kingdom Viridiplantae; phylum Streptophyta; class Pinopsida; order Cupressales; family Taxaceae; genus Taxus; species Taxus chinensis. The sequence goes on along the minus strand of CM034148.1, from coordinate 758,004,427 downwards.
GGTCTAAATCAACCCTCCAACCATAGGTATGGTTGGTAAATAAAATTAAGAGGTATGGGACAAGTTTTACTTGTCCCACAAGCCTCCAAAAAAGCCTCCAAGGACAAATTCGAATTTCCAAGGAGGTGGAGTGTTTCATACTCCAAAATCTGACTTACACAACTCTTACACATACTTACACATCATTTACATACTTAAACAAATCCAACAACTTCTATAATTACTTTCTTATATCCCAAATTTGATTTATTTATTTATTAACTTTTAACCATATGTTTTCTCACATTAATCTACCACAATTTAATTAAATAAAAGAAAGGGACACATCACTAATAAAATACATACAAACAATAATAAAAAGGAACCACATTAATAAAATACACATAACCCCTTGGTCACATTCAAAGGTAATCCCCCCCATGGGAATCCCTAACAAAAAACACACACACAACAAAACATGTTGCCATGGTGACCTTGTTGAATTCATCTAGAATTCCAATGTGGTTGGTCTCCAATCCCCCGATGTTTGTTGTGATATTTTAACCTGCAAAACACAAATACCTCCTTCGGCCTCGTGGCCATATCAGAACATCCAACATGATATAAATATAATCACAAAATCATCTATATATATGAATCACAACAACATCAAGGTAATCAACAATATCACTTACAATTTATATCAACAACTATATCATCATCATATAATGTCCATTTTCTAGGTCTACTCACAATATCCAAAAATCACATGTCTGAACAACATTCATAATATATCCATGTCAAATAGTATATCATCATCCACATATGAAGTGTCTCTAATAATCATCATGCATCATAACTAAATCAAGATCAACAATAATCCATGGTCCAACATCTAACATCATACTAAATCAAAACCATAATAATGTCTATAATGTAATCAACAGTATCAAGATCAGTATCAAAAAGGTGTCAAAGGGAAGTGGGCACTACATCCCCCTCCCCTTAGACTCGACTTCCTCCTGGAAGTCACTGGAACAAATGTGGAAACTGAACTCGTAATAAGTAGCATCCTCCCATGTAGCTACAGTCTCATCATATCTATCCCACTGCACCCAAACCTGATCAACCTCTCTGCCTCGAAGGCCCAGGTCTTGCGATCTAGGATGCGAAATGGGTTCCACCATCACTTGCCCCTGATCCTGCACCTGCAATGATGTCCAATCCAACACATGAGAAGGATCTGCAATATATCTCCTAAGAACTAAAACATGAAAACACATCATGTATGTGAGACAAGCTAGGTGGCAATGCTAGACGGTAGGCCAAAGGGCCAATACGCTCCAAGATCTCAAAAGGACCAACGAATCTAGGAGCTAACTTAGAACCTTTTCCATAACGGATAGGGCTCTTGTGTGGCCTAACATGAAGGAACACCTTCATGCCCACATCAAAACTACGGTCGATCCTATGCTGATATGCATACTTCTTCTGCCTGTCTTGTGCCTCCTGTAATCTCTGTCTGATCAACATCACCTGCTGCTCCATGTCCTGTAGAAGAGATGGTCCAAGAGAAACCCTGTCCTCTAACCTGTCCCAGCTAAGAGGTGTCCTGCACTCTCTACCATACAAATCCTGAAAAGGAGCCATGCCTATAGAACTCTGAAAACTATTATTGTAGGCAAACTCCACTAAGTACAGGTACTCCTCCCATTTAGACTGTTGATCCATCACATACATCCTAAGCATGTCCTCTAAAATCTGATTCACCCGCTCAGTCTGTCCATCTATCTCAGGGTGATATGATGTGCTGAAGTTGATTCTCGTCCCGAGGGCATACTGCATGGTAGTCCAAAAATGGGAAGTGTACAAAGGATCGTGGTCACAAATGATCTTTTATGGAATCCCATGCAACCTGACAATCTCATCCAAATATACCTGTGCCACTGCTCTAGTTGTATAAGTGGTCTTCACCGGAGAAAAGTGAGCCACTTTTGTCAATTTATCAACCATGACCATGATGGCATCGTGGTGATATCTCGACATCGGTAGCCCAACAATGAAATCCATGGAAATGGTGTCCCACTTCCATTCCGGTATAGCATGAGGAAAAGAAGGCCAGCTGGATGTTGATGCTCGACCTTAACTCTCTGGAGCACTCTAAACATCATGACATGAACTAGGCCACATCTCTATGAAAGTCCTCTCCAATGATACAACTATCACAAGGTGGCGTGCATCTTCTTCACCCCGGATGGGCTGAATAGGGTGCATGATGTGCCTCTGCCAAGATGTCCTGCCTCAAGCCTCCATCTCTGGGAACATAAATCCGACTCTGTGCCTGAGAAGACCATCTGCCTCTAAGGAAAAACCATCAAAATTCCCCTCAAGGGGTCTCTGAGACTCGATCTCTACTCAAACTGTAATGTAGAAGCTGTCAAGAGGAAGCTGCTGAAGAATCCTGCTCCACAAATCTATGCTCACTGAAGTGGCCATAGCCACATGTCTCCATCTGCTGAGAGCGTCTACTACCACATTCTCCTTCCCCTTCACATGCTCGATCTCCATATCATACTCACAAAGAAACTCCATCCAACGCCGCTGACGAGCGTTGAGATTGGGTTGCGTGAAGAGGTGACGAAGACTCAAGTGATCTGTCCTGAGTGTGAATCTCTGACCAAGAAGAAAGTGCCTCCATCGAACCAAAGCATGCACAACTCGCCATAAGCTCAAGATCATGAGTCAGATAATTAAGCTCATAATCCTTGAGTTTGTGAGACTCAAAAGCTACTACTCTACCCTCCTGCATCAACACACCTCCAAGCCTTGCTAAGGAAGCATCCGTGCAAACAAAAACTCACCCTGAGGATCCGGCACTGCAAGAATAGGTGTTGTAGTGAGACATTCCTTCAGTGTCCTGAAGGCTTGCTCACATCTGTCTGACCAAACAAACTTCTTCCCTTTCCTCTGAAGGGAAGTGATAGGGTGCGCAATCCGAGAGAAGTCCTAAACAAATCTCCTGTAGTAACCTGCTAATCCCATGAAGCTTGCACACCTCAGTCACCGTAGTGGGTGCTGGCCAATCCATAATGGCTCTAATCTTGGAAGGATCGACAGTGATACCTTCCCCATAAATGATATGACCCAAATACTACACCTCCGTCTGAAAGAATGCACACTTCTCCAAGTTCCCGTAAAGTTGCTGCTCCATGAAGACACTGAAGAACCTAGTGAAGGTGCCCCTCGTGCTCCTCACGCGTACGTGAGTAAATCAAAATGTCATCAAGGAAGATGAGCACAGAAGTGATCTAAGAAGGTCCTGAATACCCCATTCATCAAACTCATAAATACTGCGGGGGCATTAGTCAAACCAAAAGGCACCACTGTGAACTCATAGTGCCCATATCTCGTACGAAAAGTGGTCTTATGAATGTCCACCTCCAAAATCCTCAGCTGATGGTAGCTTGACTTAAGATCAATCTTAGAGAAAACCATGGCTCCCTTCATCTGATCAAACAAATCATCAATATGTGGAAGGGGATAATGATTCTTGATCGTTACCTTATTCAGCTGGCGGTAATCAATACACAACCACAAGGATCCATCCTTCTTCTTCACAAAGATCACTGGTGCACCCCAAGGGGATACACTAGGATGGATAAGGCCTTTCTCCAAAAGGCCCTCAAGCTACAACTTGAGCTCACAGAGCTCTGGGGTGGTCATCCGATAAGGTGCTCGTGAGATAGGCTCTGCTCCCGGAACTAGATCTATATGAAAATCAATCTCACATGGGGGTGGTAACCCCGGTAGCTCCCCTAGAAAGACATCTGCAAAATCTCTCAAAATGGGATGATCATCTAGCGATGGTCCACTAGACCCATCCTCTGATCGGTCACTGACTGTAACAACATACATCTAACAACCCCATCACACACACCACTTAAGCTGCATAGTGGAGATGGTGTGAATAGAAATGGGTCTCCTGACCCCTGAAATCACCGACTCAACTCCCAAATCATCTACACAAGATATAGTCTTGTGGTAACAATCCATCCTGGCCCTGTGTGTAGATAACCAATCCATACCCAAAATGACTCCATACGAGCCCAAAGGAAGGATACAGAGATTTGAGGTAGTGGTGAAAGGTCCCAAATCCACTACACACTCCTTAACTAAGGAGTCTACAGAGATCTTGGCTCCAGAAGCCATCTCAACATCCCAACTATGACCCTGCCTAACTGCCACCAGCCTGTATCGCTCTACTAAAGATGGTGCAATGAAAGAATCAGAAGAACCAGAATCAAACAATATAGAGGTAGGAATACCACCAATGCTACCTGTAGTCTCAATGACTGTACTCTGATGCTCGGTCCTGGTGGTTCTCAACCACTGCATAAATCCTATGGCTGCATCCCATGTCACCAACTGTCGGCTCTGAGATCTGTGTCTTACCCTTGTTGTTAGGGTTTTGTGGGTAGTCTCTCTAAAAATGTCTGGTAACTCCACAACCAAAACATCCTCCTGATCCTCCCCAATGAGTAGCACCTCCAGTAGGTGCCCTGGAAGTCTGTGGCATGGATCCTGATGATCTAGCTATGGTCTGCTGAGGTCTCTGCTGGTGAGCTCCTACTGACTGAGCTCTAGGTCCACCTTGTGTCCTGATGGGACCCCTAGGAGGAGGCCCCATACTCTGACCTCTCTGTGCATCAGCTCTCTGTGGAGGTCTATGAGGTGGGCGGGACTGTTGCTACTGCTGTTGGGGTCTAAATGATGACTGTGCTAAACCTTGTCCACCATGAGGAAGAGGTACTGACCCCCTTGATTTGTTGTCCTGCATCTATTGTATGCAGCTCCGGACTCGGTCTCTAGCCTGCTGGGTCTTCCCCCGAGTCTCCTCTGCTATATAGGCCTTCTCGATGGCCTCAGCTAATGTCTGTGGACAATGAATCCTCACTGCACCTCCAATGTCTAGATTCAGGCCCCAGATGAACCTATGAATCTGCACCTACTCATCCTGCATGTACTCAACATACTGGAGTAGATCCAAAAATCTACTCTCATACTCTGCTACTGAAAGAGATGCCTGTCGGAGGTCATGAAACTCATCTATCCGCTACTGTATGAACCTCCGTGACAAATATCTACTCCTGAATCTCTCCTCAAATAGCTCCCAGGTAACTATCTCAGAATCTACATGGAGCTTCTGCTCCTCTATCCTCCACCATACTCCTACTCCATCCCTCAGTAGATGGATCGCAACATGAGCTTTCGTGTTGCTAGAACAAGGACAAAGCTTGAAGTAACCACTCAAGCTCACTAGCCAGGCCTCTGCCTGAAATCCACCTGTGTCACCAGAATAATGTGAGGGTCGAAGCTTCAGGATCTCCCTGATGTGATCTACAGCTGTGGTCTGACAGCCTCTAGGTCCTCTCTATATGCTCATCCCTAAGCCTAGGGCTCCGAGACCTCTCTCTATGCTCTGAAACTTGGTCACCCTATCCCCTCTATGGTGACTCTACCTTGGCTGACTCTACATGGGAGTTCTCTCCTCTATGCTCCTCGCTGGGTTGAGGAGATGCCTGAGCATCAACAGATGGCTCCCTATCATGTCTGGTTGCATGTCCTCCTACTAATCCTCCACGTAGAGTGGCATTAACATCCTGAAGAGTCTACAAAATCTGGGGTAGGATGGCTGCTACACCCTGATCTGGTGGTGGTAAGTCTGGGTCTATGTGAAAAGTTCCCCTCATCCCCGTCTGCACCTCCTGCATAGACCAAGGCGTGAGTTAGTTCATTTTTCTAAGTTTTATTCAATTTCCATGTTTACTAAAATATGTAATTTCTAAACTAAGTTGTTTTCTAGATTTAAAAGTGTGTTAGGTTTAAGTTTCATGTCCCAAGTTTTCTAGTGTGCCCAATGGTCCAAGATTTTGAACCACTTCTCTGATACCAAGTGTGATGCCTGCTAAAACAACCCACTTGAGACCTAAGAAACAACCTAGGATTAGTTAGGAAAATTATGGAATAATTTTTTTTTTGTTTAAAGTGTCTACAACCAGGTTACAAGGCAACAGTTGGCACTAACAGGTTCCAGAACAATTTAATCTACTAGAACATACTTTTCCTTTTTTATTAACAATTATCAGAGGTCACAAGGTCCAAAATTTAGGGTTAGAAGTTTCAGTTAGGTTCAGAGGGTAAATTATCACCATACCCACTCTCTAACAGGCTTAAAGTTTCAACTTGATTTTTCTCACACTTAACACATTCAAAATTTCCCTAAATCATTCCCATTGGATAGGAAATTTCCTCACCTTTCCAATGATATAAAGAAGTCCTCCTAACTCCTTATAAAACTCAAGTTATGGGCCAATGGGCCTTGGGGTGAAAATTTTCCCCCAAGAGCAGGCCTGCGGGCCCAGGGATGAAAAATTTCCCAAAAGGGCGAGTTGGCGGCGTCGCAGGGAGAGACTTTGCAAATTTTTCCTGTGTGGGGGGGGCAACCCACGCTTCCGTTGTGCCACCAGGGACACGTGTCGAGCTCCAAGCCAAAGGTGGGGAAGAAAATGAGGGAAGGGCAGGGCGGCAAAGGAGTTTGGGAAAATTCACCAAGAGGAGGGTGAAAGGGATAAGTGGCATGCATGGGCCCACACGTCTGTGGAATGGATTTCCAAGGCAGGGCGGGAGTGCGGGGCCGTAGAGGTAAACTCAGGAATTTTCCAAAAAAAAAATTTCCAAAAAGGCCCCCCTCCACTGTCACCCCCCATGTGCCACGTGGCAGCCTTTCATTGGCTGCGGGGTGGCAGGAGAATATTAATAAAATTTTCCAAAATTTTAAAAAAGATAAGTTAGAAAATGTTCTGCCTCCGCCGATGCCTCGTGCCATGTGGCAGCCTCTGATTGGCTGCGGGGTGGTGGGAAAATTTTAAAAAATTTCCCAAATTTTTTTATTAAGTCCCAAGGGAAAAATTCGGGCCGCGGGCCCGCCAAGGAAATTTTTCCCAAAATTTTAATGCAGTGAAGAAAACTTCAGAAGGCCATAACTTTTGATAGAAAGCTCTTGGTTTTGGGAAAACAAGGACTTTCTGGAAAGCTCTCGATGCCCTCTTTGCACATGAATCATAAATTTTAGATTTTGATAAAGTTTAAGGGGTCAATTTTAAGAAAATGGCCTGTAGGATTTTTAAAAGCAAACTGGTAAATTTTAACTTATAAAATTTTGTTCAATTTGATCTCCTCCTTCACTCAACATGCCAAACAGACATGGAGAATTATTCTGAGAAGGATTTTAAGATGTATTGAAAGGAAATTTTTCTCAATTGATTTCCAATTCTAATTTTCCAACAATTGACAGAAAAATGACTGTGAAAAAGTTTGGGCCCGATTTTGCAATGTTTTAAATTATTTCCTTAAGTGTTTTTTGTCAAATTGAGTTCATTGATATCATAGCATACTAAATTTTAATGTTTTAATGTTGATTATTGTTTGCAGGTTCGAACTGTTCATTTTAGATGAATTAATTGCCAGTTTTAAATTTTGAGACAGAGATCAATTTCCAAAGGATCTGTTTATCATTTTCATCTTCCAAGTATGGAAATTTCACTTCTATTCTAGTCTAATACATTTAAGTGATTTAATCAAACCATTTACTAACTAAAATGCAAAGTCTGATTTCCAATTCTATCATATTTTCAAAAGAACAAGTAATACAATTCCTTTCATACGTATTCCTTTCTTTCAAACAGAGATTCCAAAACATTGATATAATTAGTTTCAATTTAACAATGCAATTTGGGAAAAACATTTCATTCATTCATTGATTTCCAAAGGCAATTTTACAACTTCATTCTTTTATTCCTTCCAAAATCATTTATTAATTACATAGCAGAATATTACATTTTCTTTCACATTCTTTCAAACAAAACAAAGTCTGTCTCTTTTCATTTCACTTTACAAATTTCATAATCCATACAACATATTTCCATTTCCAAAACATTTACAATTTCATCCACTTCAAAGTGGGAAAGGTTACAAAAGAATTTATTTCACAAGGGACTGTCAAACTGTCTTTCTCCTCTGCTCCAGAACAACAACATGCAAAGTTCCCTTTTCTTCCAATTTGATCACAACAAAAGTGGGGGAAAGGCAACACTCTCCACCCAACCAAGACATCCAATGAAGAGGAGAAGCCATCCTTCTTCATTGGCCCCCGAGCCCCAACCACAATGCAATAGAAGGTGTGATTCAACTCATGGAAACAACAGGCTTCCACAAAACATACACACAACATTCTTTCAACATGCACATTTCAAATTAAAACACAGTCCCAAACAAAACAACAGTTTTGCAACCACATGAAAACATCACACAAAACTCAGGCTTCTTCATTGCAAGCCAAAGGAGCAAGAGCTATGGGGGAAGCTGCTTATGCCTCCCAATGGGAATTGGGCATCCACCTATAACAAACCACCAATATAAAACATCACACATATCCTTATGCCCCCCACAATCCCTCCTTATGCCCCCCACAGATTTCCTTATGCCCCCCACAAAGTAAGAAATGCAAGCTATTTATTTTCCATGGTGGATCCCAAACCCAAACTCCCTCCACAAGAATTCTGATGCCACTGGCATTCCCTTATGCCCCCCACATGAATTCCCCATAGCCTTCTCCTACACCATTCCTATGGAAGTCTACCCAAACAACCAATAAACACACAAAACATTCACCATTCACATGTACACAAAAAGAAATAACAACATAAAAGAAGAGCTAAGCTCCTACCTCTCCATGGTAGATTTGGTTCCAACACAACAAGCTTTCAATGTCAAATACAGTCCCAAAATCAGCAACCAACAAGCATGCAAATTCTCCAATCTCCTTCCAAAAGCAATAGCTCCAATCAACAAGAAAATTCACCCCAAGGAAGCATGTAAAATGTTTCAACAACCCAAAACAAAACAAAAAGTTTCAATTTTATAGAAGAGGGAAGAGAAGAGGATGAGGTGGATCCATGTAGGATGCCACATCACACATCCTCAACTCCAACAAAAAAGTCAAATTCATTCTCCAATGCACAATTAAGAGGTGGGTGAATAATATGACAATAACTTACACACTCCAATAAGCCACACCCCAAAGGACTGAATTAAATAAAATGTAAGAAGAGTGTAATTAAAACATGCAACTTGATTTATAAAAATGCATTACAAAAGGTCTAAATCAACCCTCCAACCATAGGTATGGTTGGTAAATAAAATTAAGAGGCATGAGACAAGTTTTACTTGTCCCACAAGCCTCCAAAAATATCCTCCAAGGACAAATTCGAATTTCCAAGGAGGTGGAGTGTTTCATACTCCAAAATCTAACTTACACAACTCTTACACATACTTACACATCACTTACACATCACTTACACATCACTTACACATAATACAAAATTTAATCCAACAATTCAACATCTTTCATTATTACTTTCTTATATCCCAAATTTGATTTATTTATTTATTAACTTTTAACCATATGTTTTCTCACATTAATCTACCACAATTTAATTAAATAAAAGAAAGGGACACATCACTAATAAAATACATACAAGCAATAATAAAAAGGAACCACATTAATAAAATACAGAAAACCCCTTGGTCACATTCAAAGTTGATCCCCCCCATGGGAATCCATAAAACTAACAAACACACACAAAAACAAAACATGTTGCCACAGTGACCTTGTTGAATTCATCTAGAATTCCAAGGTGGGTGGTTTCCAATCCCCCGATGTTTGTTATGATATTTTAAAATGCAAAAACACAAATACCTCCTTCGGCCTCATGGTCATATCAGAACATCCAACATGATATAAATATAATCACAAAAAAATCTATACATATGAATCACAACAATATCAAGGCAATCAACAATACCACTTAGAATTTATATCAACAACTATATCATCATCATATAATGTCCATTTTCTAGGTCTACTCACAATATCCAAAAATCACATGCCCGAACAATAATCACAATATATCCATGTCAAATAGTATATCATCATCCACATATGAAGTGTCTCTAATAATCATCATGCATCATAACTAAATCAAGATCAATAATAATCCATGGTCTAACATCTAACATCATACTAAATCAAAACCATAATAATGTCCATAATGTAATCAATAGTATCAAGATCAGTATTGAAAAAGGTGTCAAAGGGAATTGGGCACTACAAATTATTTATACTCAACCAGAACATCGAGTCGGATTTCTACTTGGTGATTAAATACAAGAAGGTAGACCTGGAAAGAATTTTTTAGAATGCAAATTTGATTTGAAATGTGATTTGGTTATGTGTGAGGGGAAATTATGAATGCAATTTCAACCCCTATTTAAGCTAGATGAGTAGGAAAGGATGACGATTGTTTTTAAAAATTGAAAGAAAATTTGATCTCAATAAAGACAAAGCACACAATATGTGATGTTGAAAATAAATTGAAGGAAAAATAGAAAGGGGTTAAATAAGTTTTTTTAAAATTTAATTATTTAACATGTTTTTGAAAAAGTGATGCCAAAGCACTCCAAGGTGAAAATTTATATGATTTGACAAGAAAAGAAACAAGAAAGGGATTTTGCTATGGAAATGTAAAGTTTGATTAAAAAAGGGGGACTAACTATCCCACTAGGCATGCCAAAATGTTTTTGGTCGATTTTGATTCACTTTATTACATGGAACATACTACTAAAACTCAGAAAATATCATGGTTTAACGATACCAATGTCAAAAAATGTTGAAATGTATGGGTGCAAACGTGTGCAAGAGACTCCTTTTCTAGAGAATGAGAAAACTTGCACACAGAAAACATCTTGACAAGAGATATGTTAGATAATAAGATGGTGAGTTTCTTGGAAAAGGCCAATCCTAAGAACCAAAGGGCTTCCTTTTATCGGTGTCAAATTGTTCTTAGACAATCAAGTGATAAATATTGACAAATAATGAAAATACAAATAATGTGAGGGAATGTGGATAGAGGAAATTAGTTAACATCCTTCATGATACGACGTGGAGGGTTGAATTAATTTCTCCCAATAATGATTGTCCTTGTTTCTTTACTCGAGGATGACTTCCAATTATTTGGTGATATTTTCTGAATTAGATGTGAGTGCAATAACACAGAGACTCAGTTAGTAATCAATATTTTACTACTCTCACACGAAATGGATAACACACAATTTATAAGTCAAATATACTATATATTTCGTATTCCTTCACCTAGAAGGGTCGTCTATAGAAAAAAGACACTTTTAACACCAAAATTAATAGAAAATAAATTGTGAAATAGGTTAACAACGTGCAATATGTAATTGAAGGGCTTGAAAGAAGGAATCACTGGTGATTCAAGGGAGTCATCGAATATTGTTATGTGATTGTAAAATTATGAATAAAGTGTAGATTTGGTCCTAAAAAATTATTTAATGATTTGATTGTCTTTTGAAAAGATGGGTAAATAAAAGAAGAATGTGAAGAAGTGATAATAACTTGTCTTTGATGCATAATATAAATGATAAATGTTGTAGAGAGTTCTTACAGTGTTTTTGAATTCTCCAAGGAATTTTTGTGGCTCCAAGAGGTACTAAAAATATCTTGAATGAGGTTGTTTAAGATTCCAAAATGACATAATGATGATATAATGTCAAAGTTTTTGAAGATCCTCATCTAATAAATTTCGTGAGTATATATAGAATCACTAAAGATTAGTTAAAATCGCTAGTGATCTAAGAAAAGTGGGGAAAGTCACTTGAAAGTGGTTGAAACCACTTCCAAAATTATGAGTTTTGAGTTAAGGATGAAATTAAGATGAGTAGGAGTATGTTGAGGAGGTTGGGAGGTTCGTGGAGGTTTTGGCCTTACTAGGCTAAAATAGCTTCTAAGTGGTTTAGGAGGTTTAGGAAGGATAAATGACTATTTACACGAGTAAATAGTTATTACAGGGGTAGAATGAGATTTAGGAATTAGGTATAGTGTTTGATATATGGATATGAGTTGTGCGGGTAGGTTACTAATGAGACCAAACTAAGTTTCATCTATTGTACAAAGAAAACTTTATTCCTTCTCTTGAAAATGTATTTAAATGTAGTCTTAAGAACTATACAACTTATTTAAGCTAAAATGTACATTATATTTGATCTATCTTTGAAAATTCCATTACAATATGAATTTTTTTCTTTCCTAATATTTCTTATAAGTTAGAGTGTAGTATTGTGTATGAGTAGGTTATTTGATCTCTAAAATGTATTGCATCAAGTGCAAGACTCACATAGTTTGTTTTCCATTTTGTGTTTGTGTTGTCATTAATGTAAATTAATTTGATGGTAAAGGGAGTCATGGTGTCATGTGAGTATTAATAATATGTCAATTAGATGTCAAACATGAATTTTGATGTGTAGTATCATGATTTGGTAAGTTCCATGTTGTCCTGGAGTATGGTTTAGTGAGTATAGTCATAATATGAGTCCCTCCAAGGTGATTGAATGTTTTCATGAGGCATAAAATGGTCTATGATGTGTGCTAGTGGTGTTAATGAGTCTATAAGAGGTTATCATGGTTATTTCATGATGTGTCATGGTTGAGTCAGGTCATTACAGTCCTAATCCTAGCCTTTATGCTTGTAGAATGAGATGGAGGCATGAGATTTGAATTTGATCAATCCTAACCAAGCATGCTAATAGCATGGTGATAATTTACCTAAGGTTTATGATGAGTTTAAAGTTCATTTCTTAGAGGTTTGATAGTGTTTCATGGTCTTTTAGAAGCAAGCACGTGAGAAACAGGCAAGATAACACATGTAAGTCTTAGTGGATAGAGTATTTTTAAGACCTATTTGGGATATATGATGAGTATGGATAGTTATATAATGTTTTCATGATGCTTTATAATATTTTTCAAGTCAAATTTAAGAAGTAATTGCAAGTTGCATCAGTTTTGGAAAAAGCTAGTATTGTATAGTGTGTTTTTTCAAGCAAAAGTTAGCCTTCTGGTGCTCATTATGAGTTGTGTTCTTTGCATGGGGATGTGAGATATTTAGAATATATTTTTAGGATAGTTATGAAGGTTTTAAAAAAATAATGAGGTGGCTTGATTTTATAGTTTTTATGAATGATCTTTAAGAAGATAAGTTACTTTGAAACCCTAGCTAAACCCTAGCTAAAAGAGAATTAGAGAAATTGAAGTATACTAAGCTTGTTTTGATTGTTTTTGCAATTGCAAACTTGATGATTTTAGGTTTTATAGGATTCCTCCAACTTTCCAGAAAGGTGTTTTTGATGTGGAATCAGAACACCCCTGATTGTTTGCAATTTGATGGATGGAAATTTTTAGTGTGATTGCATAACATGGAGGTTTTCCTAAAGTGTAGGACTTTGCAATCGGGAAAGCTCTTTGGATGAAGGCCAAATCATATTCCTCTATTATGATACACACTTCCAAATTGTAGATGATCTATTCTAAAACCTACTATAACTTACCAAGGAGACATGGTTAAGAATATTGGATGAAATTAAATCTAATCTACAAGAGGTGATGCACCAAAAGGAATGTTTAACACCTACTTTGCATGGAGATGGAAACCAAAATCATATTAAGGAGGATGAAAATACACCATAGACCAATCTACTACTGTGAATCCACTAACCATTAAACATAAACCATTAAACACGTAATACAACAACCATGCAAAAATAACGAGTATTGCAATGAGAGATCAGGAGGATGCAAATGAACACAAGAGAGGGGTTCAAATTCATCCACAAACTTATATGATTGCTCCACATATTTTGACACAGTGCATTACAATGGCCTAGAGGCACATATTTGCATTACAGTTTGAATGAGAGGTTTGAACTCCACAAGATCAATTACAAACAAGAGAAGAAGGGAGGGTGCAAATTATAATTATCTAACATTAGAACAATGCCCCCTCATTATAATTTATAGTAGAATATTTATAACGGATGAGAGAGAAAACTCAATCCCGAATTACCCAAAAATCCTCCAAAAATCATTGTTTAATCCTACAATGAATACATTTTGATATTAAAAATATCCCCTTTTCATTAATGGTTTGCCTTGAGCTTCAAGAAATTGACTGTTATCACACCTATGGTTTAGTCTATCTCTTATAGCTTCATGATGACCCTACCTTTCCACCAACCTCAATCAATGACTCCACCTACCCACAAGATCACTATTTACCATTTCCTAATTTCATAGATATAGAAACTCCAAAAATCCAAAATTAATGCTTTCATGCTACAGAGCTCGCTTCCACAATTTTGATGACTATTTTTTTGCAAGAAATGGACATCAGGAGCTCAAGATATTCAAATTCGGCCATTTACAAATCCTACAATTTTGTGGTTTAAAAATCCTCCAAAAATCCCATTTCTAAAATTTCATTATTTTTCCATTGGTTAAGATCTCTAATTTTTCTTTCCAAAAACTACAACTTTGCATCATTCCAACACCAAGAGCTCTAGAAATGGTCATTTGAACATCAGGGATTCATTGGTCTACTTCGGACCTATAACTCTTTCTGGGAGAGTTAGCTCACCGAGTAGCTCGTCGAGCTGCTCGGTGAGCTAGATGAATTTGCTTGTGAATTTACTCCATGCACGCGATCGGTGAGCTATCCATTCGCAAATGAGTTAGACCCGTTTACAATTCCAAAACCCCCCTTTTTATGGCATGTTGGGATCTGGTTGGACCATCTCTTTGATGACTTGGCTTGAACCAACAACAAGCTCTCCTTGTGCTTTTGGTTTAAAATTCTCACTGCATCGATGGAATGGCCAACAAGTTTCACTTCTTCCTTTTAGCTATTTCTAGGTCCCTCGCCGTATCCAAGACTGCCAAATCTCCTTTTGATTTTTTCCTTGTGCATGGTGAGTTATCCTATGTGATTCACCTTTCAAGCCCAAAATGGCTCATGATTTCCAACCAAACCACAACATTTCAGGGTTCGGGGGTCATCTTGTTTTAGGTGTGGGGGAAGATTCATTATTCTGATTCCCATGTAACATCCAAAACTTGAAAACCCAAAATTTTTAAATCTTAGACTTCGGGCTTTCGGTAATTTAGGCTTTCTAGCTCGTTGAAGGGAATTTCACCATCCGAGCTCTGAAGCGAAAACACCCGAAATCTCGAAATGTCTCCTCTCGAAAGTGTCCATCTCCATTTGAGTGGCCCGAGCTATGATTTCATTTCATGATCTTTCCTACTACATTTTACTGCGTCGTTTTTTATCCGTGCAAACCTGATCTTCCTGAGTTGGTCGTGGTGCCAACACATCTTTGTCTTAGCCTTTAGCTTGGCTTCACATATCCTCACTACACTTCCAAAATTAATTATTGCCAAGTTTCATGGGATTCACATCCCTACTAAGCATCATCTTCAAACTCATAGTGTAGAGCCTATCCCTCTTCGTCAACCTTGAATTTTGTTTTCGATTCGTCCCTCCAGTTGCCATGGCTCGTCGAGACACTGTCAAATCCATGTCACCTCACTTGTTACAACTAGGTTGTTTGGCATTCACCTGTGCATTTAGCTTTGTTTGACTAGTATGAATTGTGATTTTCTTTCACAAGCCCTCCCTTGTAATGAGTTCTTGGCAAGTTACCCACCATTTTTGTTTGCTCAGTGTTTGGCCCAAGCTTAGCCATCTCTAGGAACTTTGTATTGTCATGTGGAGACTTAGACCATTCTCCTAATGCCCAAGTTAATCCTCTATGTGGGTTCTTATGTGGTAAGTAGATTTTCTTCCCCTGCACAGTCGTTGCCAAGATCTAGAAAAGATCACCCAATATTAGCTCGGCCTCTCCATCATCTAAGCTATCAAGCTTGCTATTTTGTCTGGATTTTCATGGAGCTCTATCTTGGTTGCCAAGTTGATCCCAAAATTTTTCACCATCTTTCACTGATCTATGTTAGAATTTCGTTGTATGCCAAGACTTTTGGCCTCACCTACTCCCTCTTGATGTGATATTTGAGCTCAAATCGTCCCCATCGTACAGATCTTATTTGATATGGGTATCCTTAGCTTCTCGCCAAGCTCTCGAGACTTTCTATATTATGTTCAAGTTCACTAGTTTACCTCTGTTTTATGATTACCTTAGGCATCATGGGTTCAAATGATGGGTTCCCACTTCATTTTTTTACTTCATTCCCTTGAATTGGAGATATCCACTTTGGTTCCCTCAAGTTATCGAATCCTTGAGCTTGGTTCAACTTGATGAGGCTCCTTCCGAGATCTCCCATGGTCTAGGATCTTGCTTTCCAAACCGAGATCTCATTTCATCTGCTTGCTTAACCATATGGACTCAATTCCCAACTCACTCATATAAGTTTCTTGTCCCTTTATTTGTGGTCTACTCAGTCCATCCTGAGTACTCTACCCTGTGAATCTCATCGCCCACCGACGCATGCACCGGCCAAGCTCGGGGAGCTAGCTGCCATCGTTCTGTCTACCTTGCAAGCTCGCGGTCAACATGGTTGGGAGCATATTTCCTTAGGAAGATGAGTTGAATCAGCTCCCAAAGGACCCCACTTCATTTAACTTGGAATTGATCTAACATCCAACAATAACCTCACCCGACACCTGATGGGGATGGCTCGTGCATATCCTCGCTAAATTTATCGACGACCCCTATGTCAAGATTCATCATTTCTAGCACCGAGATCCATGTAACCTTTACAAAAGTGATCAATCCTTTCTGAGCCCACAACTGAATTGCCGTGAGCAAGCTACCCCCTGATCTCGTATCGGTTCGGTCCTCCATGTCATAATCACCTAAGTGATTTCCTCCATGCACCAGCCCTCCGTCGAGCTCAACACATTTTCCCCTCAACTCAACTCACCGAGTAGCTTGACGAGCTACTCGACGAATCAAACATTTGATTCCCCCCAGTGCACCTTCTCTAGCTCATCGAGCTACTCACCGAGTAGCTCGGCGAGCTATTTTTAGTTCAGTTGGCTCTAGAGGCTAAATGACGGCCTTTTTTTATTTCTTTGGACCTAATTTTGGATTTTTCTGAATGTTTTGTCTAAGGAGAGGGGAATGAGTGCCTAGAACCCTCACTATGCTAATTTCTCGTCATGATCCAATTTTCACCATTTTTTGAGGTCGGAGACCGTTTTTACATTACAATGGGACCATGAGCTTAGTATGACCCTGAATGACCTGATTTTATCATGAATGTTCCAAAACACTTACAATTTCTTCCAAAGAGCTTGAAAACCCCTGCAACCCTAATTTCAACCTATGGGGCCCACTTGGGATCCCATGACCATTATGGGATCTCGTTGGTCAAATTTTTCTAATGGGGGGGGGGTAAAATGTCTCAACAGATGTATCAAAGCATGTGGCAGTATGTAGGCCCCACCTGAAAATTCTTGTTTATGAAGATATTCAATTTGTGGAAAAGTTTTCTAAATAAGGTGATAAATAAATTGAAATTTTTGTTATCCCTGATTTTTTATATATGTAGCTGATAGTTTCAGATCATGGTTGAAGTGAAAAATGGAAAAGTGTGCCCTATTTATCAAGACTGGTTTTTAGGGCAATTTGGAGCAACTTGTGGTAAAAGTGGAATTGTAGGATGTACATGAGAATTTGGGACTCTTGTTGTGATCTAGGTTTAGAGATACTTCCAATAGTATATGATTTTTTTTTGATATGGTATGAAGAAGTTATGACATGATATTTGGAGGCTAAATCTGGAGGATGTTTGGTTTCGCATGATGTGAAGTAACTTCATAAGGTAAGGTGATAGCTATGAGTTATTCATTTTTGGTGAAGTTTTTTGATTTATTATAAAACATTTATAAGGGTTTTCCATGATTTGGTCAAGTGTGTAAGTGATTTTTGAGGTGATGGAGCAAGTTGAGCTCAAGCTTGGTTCTTGAGTCCAAGAAAGCTAAAGCAGGAGTTTCAGAGATGGACCTGGTTAGAGGCCTTTCACTTGGATTTTGAAGGAAATGTAATTTGTTTTGGAAATTATATTCAGATTTATTTTTAGTGATATAAATCTTGTTTCATGATGACGAGGTTTGATAGGTGAACCAAATCAATTTATATAGAAGAAGGTTGTTGGTTTCTCATGACATATTTTTTCGAGCTGAAATAATGAAGTGAATGAGGCATGAGATCAATGAATTGATGATTTATATCATTTGGGAAGTAAATAGGGATTAATTCTATCCCTATTGAATGATTTTTATGGTTTTAATGTATCGTAAAATCTATAAACCAGTTGCATTTGTAATACTACTTTTGGGAAGCTCAATCTAGTGAAGAGTAAATATAGTGTGGTTTGCACTTATGAATGTTTCATGAGCTCTAATATGCATGGATGTTACTTAAATTTCAATTTATTTCCAATTACTAGCTACATGCCATATTTTGGGTTTCCTTGTGTGTTTGTGATTCCCAAAGGTGAAGACATGGTCTTGGATATAACTATTTGGTGAAGGATATGAACCTTGTTGATAGAGTTATGTGAAATTTGATTGGTTCAATAAATTTTATGACCATGTATGATGTTTATATGTCATATTACACATTTATGAGGAATTTAGAAGGTTCAAAAATCATATTTTTGGTATTTGTGGTTTTAGCTCATCTAGGTGATGGGGTTTTGAGTTATTTTTGTGCTAGTTTGGTGCATTTGGGCATGACCAACCTACATGGGTCCACTTGATGAATATTTGTAATTTTTAAAAATATTTTAATGATTTATTGTTCAAACTAAAGGTTTAGGACTGACCTAGATATTGTTTGAAAGAAGATAAGTGTATAAAAGTGATGTTTTGGGTTCATTTTTGAACTAGGGCTCTTGGAGGGAAAAGTGTGACCCTAGTGTGAGTGAGTGACGTGTATAATTGCATCATTTAAGAGATTCATAATTGTGTTACAATTTGAGGAGTGATAGAGAGCATGTGAGAAATGGTTTGAATCTAAGACAATCCATTAAAGAAGAAGAATAAATGAGTTGAAGGAATGAAGGTTTGAAGAACATTTGTGAGCTGAATTAGTGATCTCCATCAATTGTGGCAGAAATAAAATTCAGATATATTCATATCCATATGGTTGAGTTTGTGATTAAACATCTTAGGAGATTGTATCCTCCTTGTGGAGTGGGTGCTTCACTAAATTGAGGGTTTGTGCTCCTTGTAGGGTTGGTGCTCTACTAAAATAGTGGTTGGGGCTCCTTGTGAAGTTAGTGCTTCATTAAATATCTTTTGGGTTTTACTCCCCTTGATTTTTTCCCACTTAAGTTTAGTGTTAATGTTTACTCTCTTTCTCTTGTTCTTGTGTATGGTTTATTCAATGTTTAAGTAAACACCCATATGGTTAATGTTTGATTGAATGGTAATGAATGATAAATGGAAATAAAATAAAGTTTTAATAGAATGATTCACCCCCTATCTCATTGTCTTGTACTTCCAACATAGATAAGAGTGAATGAATCACAAAGAGAGCATGAATACATAGCGAAGAGTGCAAGACTCACAAAGCTATGAGCACATGACTTGTAGAATTAGCACTGAAATATCTCTAACTAAAATTGCAGACCTTCAAATGATAATATTAAAAAAAAAATTATCTTATTGTTAGGAGGAAAAACCTCTCTCCATTTTTACATAGTTATAAATGGTTAGGAATAAATCAACATTTTTCCAAGCACATGTCTTGCAAGTCATGGAACGCATGACTCACAGAATCAACACATTAATTTATCTAACTAAAATTTTAGATCTCTAAATGAGAAACTGAAAGGGTTTTTATTTCTCTTATTGCTAGGAAGAAAAACCTCTCTATTTTTACACATAATCAATGGTTACAAAGCTATCACCATTTGAAGAAAGAATTTTTAAGTGTAGGACTCACACAAGTAGTACTAGATTCTCTCTAAATAAAATTTCAGATTTCCAAATGAGAAACTGAAAGAGGTTTTTGTTCCTCTTATTTATAGGAGGAAAATTTTCTCTCTGATTTTACACATCAACAATAATTGAGGATATATCTTCATTTGAATTTTCAACAGAATAAATTTGAAGGAAGGTAAATAAGACAAAAAACACGTTCAATAAAATTATGATATATCCCCAATTTATCAATCAAAATAATATTTTCAAGATGTTTTAGAAATCTTAAAACAAGGAGCACCAAACCTAGAAAAGGTTTGAAAGCATTCTTCAAATTGAATTCAGAGTAACGATCAGAAAATAAGAGCTGAGAATATGGTGGGACAACTATCATGTTGAAAGATTCAATCATGCAAGATCAAAATTGGAAAATGGAAACTAGTTAAGTGTATGTGGAAGAGATAGTTCAATCTAAAGTTATAATATTTGATTAATTATCTTTCACATTTATCTCCTTTTCAAGTCGAGGAAGTAGTAGTTCAATCTAGAGTTGTAGTGTTTGATTAAATTTCTTCCATATTTGTCTCCTTGTCGAGTGGAAGTAGTAGTTCAATCTAGAGTTGTAGTGTTTGATTAAATCTCTTCCATATTTTTCTCCTTTTCAAGTGGAAGAAGTAGTTGAATGCAAGTGAAACAAGTAGCTAAACTTGGAGCTATAATGTTTGAATAAATTCCTTCCACATTTATCTCATTGTAAAGTGAAAGATATAGTAAAGTCTTTCCCAAGATTATAGGTGGGTAGTTCTATAATCTTGGAGTATTGTCCAAGGGATGAGTTATAAATATCTCTCCAAAGCACTCAATGTAACAATGGTAGGAGATGGCTTATTTTTGTACTATCATTTCTGATTAATAAAATCCATAGTTCAATTTTCTTGGCAACAACTTATTTTTTAGATTTGTCAACCCAACTATGAGGGAAGAGCAAGGGCCTAGTCTTACCCAAGGAGGAGGATGATTTATTGTTTTTTATAATATAATCATTAGTGTTTTACTTAGATTGCTTAAATTAGCATTGTGTGTTTTGTTTTGTTTTGTTTGTGAAGCTTCACTATCATTTTTTTAGTGTCATATATTTGTTTTTAATTATTTATTTCATTTTGTTAGATTATATTTACTTTTAGTTATTTATTTTAGCTTGTTAGATTAGATTTACTTTCAGTTATTTATTTCAATTTGAACTATATTAAATTTTAGTTATTGAATTTCCTTTCAATCATTTTCAATTATAGAGAAAAGAACTGTAAAATCATTATTTCCTTTAGCCCCATTTGTAGATAGCCTTGGACCCCGCTTGGTTTTGATATTCTTTAATATTAAATGATGAGGATTGCAATGAATCTCATTAGTCACCTAGGGGTTCTGAAAAACTAGTGTCTACAGACTTATTGAATTTATTGATGGTTCTTTTTTTATTTTTTTGATAGATAAACAAGGGTTGAAGGGTCCATTTACCTTTACATAGTAAGATATATCTTTACATTATTTGTCAAAAAAGTGTAGCATGCACAACTAGAAACTAAACTCACTATTATAATAATGGATAACTAGTCATTACTAAAACTATACATTATAAAAAACTCAAACAATGAAAAAAATAGACTAACACCATCTTCTTTAATCTTCTTGTTCATATAGGATCACAATCACTTTGACCTTGGAATTTATCTCATCTTCTGGTGAGCCACAAACCTCAACATCCTCCTCCCTTCTTAGGTTGGTACCTTCCACAAGCTAATCATATACTTTAATGCACGAGATAAGAAGGGATTCCCCCTATAATGGTATCTATTTCAGAGGGGTCCTTAAATAATCTAGGTCAGGATAAGGGATATGAATCACTCCATACTCCCTAAACTTGTAGAAATTGACCATTGATTCCACAAATCCTAGTAGGAATTTGAACCATATTTTAAGCTCTATAAAGGTTGCCCTATCAACCAGCCCTTCCCGATAAAATCTTTCCTATGATAACAGTGACTAAGAAGCCACATGGGCATGTTCTAAATTTTCCTTCATTCCAACCCTATGAGACATCCAAATCCATTTACATCCAAGCTCAATTTCCTAAACCTTTTCAAGATGGATAATCAACAAGTGTCACCGCCACTTCTGCATTTACCCTCGCCCTTCCTTCAATTTTTATGTATTCCTCCCCAATTATTTTTTCAATGGCTACCAAATCCTACAGGGATACCACCATAGAGATTATTTTCAGTCTTATCCTCAAAACCATTGAGTAGAAATCCATTTCCCTATCAACTCTTATAAATTGCAAAAAAGGGTAATGGGGATTCTCCATGCTAAACAACAAACAAAATCAAACTAACAAGGGTGAAAAAACAAATTAAATGACTATTTAAAAGGATAATTCTATCTTTTCACATGCTCCACCTTATTTTTAAAAATTATGAGGTAATAAACCCACCATCATCTAACACATCCTCAAGACCCAGCCACTTCGCTGGATGATTACTAATTTTTTCACCAACATCCTGCTCAACTCTAATGTTAGCAAGTAAGTTGGCACATTTATTTTTCCCCTAAAATTATGATTAATAGACCAATCTAAGAATAGAAATCCAATAAATAAATTTTCTCAAAACCAAATTAATTTTCCAAGATAATGAATTCATGTTGATAACTGCATTGACGCTAACTTGAGAATCACCCTAGATTTTCAAATTATGAATATTAAGATCAATTACCAATTTCAATCCTCTTTCTAAAGCTTGAATTTTTGTCTGGTTTTTCATCCCCCTTTGAAGTCTGAAGGAACCAACAACTACTAAATTCCATTTTCATTCCTTATGATGCATCCAACACCTAAAGGACATGGATTCCTTTTAGATGCCCCATCAAAATTGAGTTTACAAAAGCCAAGGGGAGGACGTTACCAAACTACTAATTACCTCATCAAATTCCTAGGTCCTTTCTTGGTTTGAGAGCCATCTAAAAGCTTAATGATCCTTGGCTAATTATTTTGGATCTCCCTATCTTGAGAAGAGAAAAAGATACCTCTTTTCCATTGGATTGACATATTTTCAAAGATGGTTTTTTTCTATCATATTCAACACATATTCGATTGAGCTAATTTCATCCCTAAAGATTCTCTTGTTTTTTCCCCATCAAATATGCCAGATTAAAAGATATGGGATACATCTCCAAATTGAAACAAGGGTTTCTTTATATTTTACCCTTGGATAGGAAAGGACAATGGAGACGGTCTTTGGTTGAACCCATGGAAGATTTAACCTTGTGCATAACCAGTTTCAACATTTTACAAAAAATGGAAAATGTGCCAATAAATGATCTAGATATTCCTCAGCTTTATAACAGAGCACGCATCTGGTAGGACTAGCATTACCTTTTAGTTAGCTCCTCTTTTGAGTGATAATTCTTCCCTTAAAATCCAACCATGAAAATTCTCCAGCCTTTGGTGGGTGAAATTTGGACCAACATTCAATCCACTCCTTTGATTCAAACTTTCTTCAATCACTAATTTCCTATATCTGATTTGCACAAAATAAATCTGAAATATTGAGGTTTTCCAAATGATTTCATTATTTTCTGAAGAAAGGGAAGTCTCTCTTTTTTCCATCTCATTGTTGAAAAGGGGTTTTGTTTCATTAGAAATGGGGAGATCCCCAAAATTCCTCTAGACCATGAAAGGGGAGTCCCAAGAGATTCTATTTACATAATTTATAAATTTTTTACCCCAAATGGGGGAAATAATCCTCATCATATCTTGAATACCAGGAACCTCACCAAGAGTTGGAATACCATTCAAAGAATCCTCCCAAAATTTATCCATTTCCCCGTTCTCAATCATCCAAGACATTGATTGTGTGAACATTTATCTACATGATAAGATGAAATTCCATTTTGAGAGCATTTTGGGGGGTTCTCTATAGATAATATTTTAGCAAGAAGAGGGTTCCCTAATATTCCTTCCCAAATAGGTTGTTGGGATTAGAAAGAAGTTTTCAAACTATTTTTGCCTAGAGAGAATTTTTTTGTTTTTCCAGATTAATTACTCCTGATGTACCATAATGTTTTGGAAGGGAGATGACCTCCCATTTCACCAATGGGATATTCTCTACATCTTCAATCCCTTGCCAAAGAAAGTATCTCATAATATTTATTATCTTCTTTAGAACAATTTTATGAATTTCCAAGATCAAAAATCATATAAATGGAAAGAGCGTTCAAGACTATTTTAATCAGCAAAATCCTACCAAAAAAAGGTAACCATATAACTTTCCAGGATTATAACTGGATCTCAATATCTTTTATCAAATTGTTCCAAAGATAATATCTACCAGCCCCAGTAGTGATGGGGGTTCTAAGATACATATGGAGAATTTTTATTGTATTAAAGCCAAAATCCATTATATCTTAAGGGAGAGTCTTCTGGGAAACATTAAAGAAGAAGATAACTGACTTTGGCTTTCTTATCTCTTGCCCAAAAACTGCTACATAATAATCCAAAATGAATCTAAATTCCTTTACCTCTTGAACTAAATCATAACCAAAAAGGAATGTATCATTTGGAAATTTTTGGTGAGTTAGAGAATCAGTATCCTAAGTTATTTTGAGGCCGTGTCGATTTCATGTCTTGATCAACCTTTATGGATCTTCAAAAGGCCTCTACAACTAGAATAAAGATAAATATTACAATGGATCCCTTTGTCTTATTTCCCTATTAATTTAAAAAAAAAACTTAAGTAGAACCTTTAACCATTACTGAATAGAAAGGGTTAGAGATAAAACTAAAGATCCAACCATAGAAATAGGAGAAAACCCAAATTGTGATAGTATCTTGTTAAAAATATCTAGTTAACTTTGTTATAGGATTTATTGATATCTAGTTTAAGTAACATACCTAGGGTCCTACAATTGGAGAGGGAGTGAATTAACTCATGGGTTAAAATAACACCTTCAGGAAATAGATCTCCCATGCATGAAGCATCTTTTCTCCTGTGAAATTAAGGCCTCAAGAAAAGGTTTGAGATGCAAGATGATAGCTTTGTTTATCTGTTGTATTAGATAAGGAGATTGGTTTGAAATCAACAAAGGATTCATGTCTATATTTCTTTGGAAAGAGGTTGATAAAGGTAAAATTCAGCATTTTAAGGATCCTTCTAGATTTCCTAGATTCTTCCATAGCAGTCCAAACCTTTTTTCCAATATTATTCCAAAATTCTTGAAAGAAAACTACTTGGAAGCCATCAGGATCTAGAGCTTTGTTCTTCTCCATAGAAAAAACCACATTTTGAATTTCCTCTATATAAAAATGTGCCATAAGAATTTATTTTTGTCTTCAATCACTACATGAGGAATGTTTCCTAGAAGATCATTCTACAAACTTCCATTGAGATTGAATCTCACCCACCAAAAGGTTTGAAAAAAAACAAACAACCTCTTGTTTAATTCCATCTTGATTAGAGACCATCTCATAATTGTTGTTTTTTATGCTTGAAATAAAGTTTACATTCCTCTTATCTTTGACCTAAGCATGATAATTTTTTTTTTTCTTGCCCCCTCTCTAAGCCAGTTTTCCCTAAACTTTTGCTTCCAATGAATTTATTCTCTAATTACCATTTCCCCCCCATTCCTCTAATAATTCATTTTCCCTAAGAAATTCAAGTTGACCCATTTCATTCACAAATATTTACTCATTCAAAGTTTGTATTGTTTCTCCACCCTAATTTTTCCTAGAAAATATTCTTGAAGTGAACTTCCTTCCACTGCAGCAACTTCCCTTTCAGAAGATTTAATTTCTGAGATAAGATAAACATTTTAGAACCTTTTACACTGAAGGAAGACCACCAAGATTCTATAAGCTTCAAAATAAGGGGATCTGTAAACCACATTAGTTCAAATTTAAAAGGGGATTTGCGAGGGGATTCATCCTAGTTTGAAGAAAGAAGAATAGGAAAGTGCTTCAAACTAGACCATAGCATCACATAAATTTTGAGAAGAATGTTCTTTTGCATCCAAATAAGGCTAGATAAAAAATGATCCAATATTTCTAAAATGTTGGTAAATCTCCGTCTCCTATTTTACCATGTAAACCAACCCTATTTGGGTTCTATATCGACAAAAGAACTATTTTGAACAAACTAAATGAAATCAATTTGAGATCGAGAATTCATTACTAGGCCTTCAGATTTTTCTTCATCAGATAAGATGGTTATTAAATTCACCTCCCAGGATAAAGAGATGAACTTGCCTAACTTGAATTTCTTCAAAAAGATCTTTTTGAAGATTTATTTTGCTAACCACATTAGTAGGAGCATAAACATTGAAGAGGAAAAAATTTTCTTGATCATTGAGCAGATTGATTTTACGAAGCTGTCAATTTGATTTTTGTTTTACCAATTCTACTTGAACTTTGTCAGTTTTCAATAAAAGACCTAAACCTTTGGAGGATCCTTACGCATCAATAAATTCTCCCACCAATCAATTCTAGGACTTCAACCAATAACTTTGAATATCTCTTGTTGTCATTTTGATATCTTGTAAAATCATTATACTAACCTCTAAAGAGAAAATACAACACTTAACTAAATGTTATTTATTAGGGGTTTTTAAACCCCTACCATTCCATGAAAGGATTTTCATTGTTATCAGTGGAAGGGTTTTCACCTTCCCAAATTCATACTTTGAAAAACATAATGTTTTTTGCTTACCATTTTCCACTTCTCTTTTCATATTTTGATTTTCTTCCCTTTTTGCTATAGGATCCACATATGGCCACCTTTAGGCCAAGCTAAATCGGAGTTAGGCTATTTGGGATTGAAGGGAGATCCAAGTCATCATCCAAATCTGGGAATCACTCTATATCTTCTTTGACCCGAAGATTCTTAATCCACTCATTTAGTTCCTCTAAAGAATTAGATTTTCTCTAACTAATTCCCTCATTAATCAATGAAATTAGAGCTGAAGAGTTCTTCACAACTTTCTCTGTATTATTTAAAAGAGTCCTATGAGTTAAGGATCTCCTTCAATGCGCCCCTAGATTTTGAGCCCAAGGAATTAGAAATGGCACTCTTTTACACCTCCGCTCAATTTTTACCAAGGGAATAACATCCATTCCACTCCTCTTCTTCACAACTTTCTTCAATAACTAATTTCCTATATCTGATTTACGTATAATAAATCCCAAATTTTGAGGTTTTCCAAATGATTTCATCATTTTTTGAAGAAAGGCAATTATGTACTTTTTACAGCTCATCTTTGAAAAGGGGTTTTGTTTCATCAGACACGAGGAAATCACCAAAATTATTCTAGATCACGAAAGGGGAGTCCTGAGAGATTTTGTTTCCATAATTTATAACTTTCTTACCCCAAATGGGGTAATAATCCTCATCAAATCTTGAAGACTAGGCCCCTCACCAAGATTCGGAAAACTATTCCAAGAATCCTCCCAAAATTTATCCAATTCCCCATTCCAAATCATCCAAGATACTGATTGTGTGAATATTTATCTATATGATAAGATGAAATTCCATATGTGAGATCCTTTTGGGAGTTTCTCAATAACTAATAATGCAACAGGAAGAGGTTCCCTAAGATACTTATTTTCCACAAATTTCCCAAATAGGTTGTTGGTGTTTCACCTAATTCTTAGAGCATTTCTTGGAATGTGACAAAATAGATAAGTGTAAAAGGGATAGGAGGAATACCTGTTAAAGCTAGTTGAAGGTTGTTGCGCTTGTATGACTTCTTGATCCACAATTGATTGTGAGAGCTTCCTTTTGGATAGAAGAAACTACCTGAAATGAACAACAAGACCACCAAAAGAGATTAAATAACATATTACAATGGACTGCCTAGTGTATGTGCTAGTTTCGAGAAGTGTGATACTCCCTAGAAGGCTGTTAATCCACTATTTAAAACAATTCAATGTTAACAATAAATGAAATCCTATTGTAGTTAAAATGATTTAGGTATCTCATTTGATTACAATAAGAAAATTTGTTCACAATAGGCTAAGCTATGATTGAATCTGAAGGGCAAGGTCTCTGTCAGAGTACTGGTACTGGTCAGGGTCTAGTTTTGGGTTGTTTTGGGTATTTTGTGGGGAAGTTAGGCTCTGTTCTTGGTCTAAGGGTAAAACAAAGAGACCGACATTAGTCTAGTATGACCGATGTCAGTTTAAGTGAAATCGGTGACAGTTATGGGTAACCAGTGTCTGTATGGTCGAGGTAGAGGAAACTTATTAAAATCTTGGTGTGAGGACAAATCTGAGGCTAAATGGAAATGGAGAGGGAAATGGCAAGGTCTATGGAGATCTTAGGTGTACTCAAAGGTGTTTAACAATTAGAGTATGGGAAATTTAATGGTGTAGATGAAGGAATGATCAAACTTGCATGAAGGTAAATGGTGGGAAAATGGGAGTGCAAGTAGAAACTGATAATAGAGGTAATAGAAGCCTACTAAAATGAAAGTAGATGAATGCTGGTTAACAAAATACTTAATGTTGTATGAGCTTGATGGCTGGATGGCAATGGCAGTTGATCATGATGGATGGAATTTGGTGTGGTGATGGTTCTTCCCAGGATACTCCTGTGAATGCAAATGGCTCTGTGATCACTTCTGATGTTGTTTGTGGATGTTCTAGATACATGTGCGAGTGTTAGTTATTCTTGCATGCAGCTTTGGTTTCGTCTCTCTTTCTCTGAATGTGACCAACCTCGAAATAAGGTTGTTTTGGGGAATAAATGGTAACCAATGATGGTTTTGGGTTGACCAACGGTGGTTTAGGGTGACCAACATCGGTTAGGGTGGGATTTTCTAGGTCTTCTAAAAATGGGCAGATCCGCTTGATTTATTTGGATCTTCTTTATTTTCCTTCTGCAGATTAGAATGGAAGCTACCTTTTTAATGGGTGGGAATGTGGTTAGAGGGAATGTAGGATTTTATTTTTAGGGTTTAGGTAGGTCTTAGTTAGTTATGGAAACATACTAAGAATAGATTTGGGGTGAGGTGGCTAGGTGAGGTGGTGGTGTGAGAATTATCTCAATTAGGATATTTAAATAATAAATATTATGAGATCATGAATTTTAATTAAATTAATTAAATTAATATTAGAGTGGGGTGAAAGGGGCCATGGTTAGGTGAGTGTGTTCAAGATGATTATTTGATACGGGACCAAGGGGAGTGTGACCCAATTTTGGTGTCTACATTTTACCCCTTTTTGTTGCATAGTTTGTATTGGTAAGCGACGCTGACAAAAATAAGATGTGGTTGCCCCATGTGTGGGTGAAGGTGATCCCCTTCAAACCAAGAAATGATGAGGTAGAAAGAAAAATTAGTGAGTGGTTTGATAAAAGGTGAATGTGATGAAAAGGAAGGTGGGCAACTGGGGTAAAAGGGGTAAAAGTTCCAATCGAACAATCCAGGTAATAGGATCAGACTCAAAGGTAGTAATAGTCAAACACACGCACATGTATAAACTACAACACTATACCAGGTTGAAGAGCATGTCAAACTCTACATTGTCTAAGGTCGATAGGTTTATCCAAACAAGGTTGAGGTGATTCCAATATCCAAGGTATAGGATATGGTCATGAAACACATTACAGGTCAGGTGCAGGAATGTTTAGGTGTGTTCTGGTACACTAAAGGTTGGGTCAGGATAAATGGTAACGGCAAGAGGCAAGGTAAGGTCATTAGGTCAAACAACATGGGTAACAGTGTCGCAGGGTATAGCAAGCACATGAGATCACAGGTCACTAGCAATGTTTCAAGTCCAAGTATCTAGGTCACGACACAGGTAGGGCCGAGGTATGCGTAAAATAAAGAGTCCCCAAATGATGAATGAGGTTAGGTGGTAGTTGATGAGGTCAATGAGGGGTAAAGGGAAGTGTCCAAGTCAGGTGTCGGTGAGGTAGAAAGGATTTAGGCTAGCAAATTAGGGGTAGTGGGTAGGAATAAGACTAAGCAGGATAACTGTCGACGATAATCATGTCGGTTGCTATGGACCACCATGGTAGGCTAGGGCATATGACCGATGTCGGTCAAGATAAAACTGTCGCTGATCAAGTTGGGTAAGCTATAAAAAGAAAAAGTGTCACATTTTGAAAATCATTGTTCATTTACCAAATTGGAGAAAATGACAAGAGAGAGATAGAACGAGGTGGAAAGTGACTAAACGACATGGAGAGTTGAGTTGGCATGCCGCAGAGCGAGTGATCGCTGGTCGATAGGTGGGTCTATGAAGCGCGGTGGTTGGATTGGGTGATTGATTGGATTGGATTGAGCCAACAGATGATTAGTGATGGCAGAGGCTAGGAGAGGGATCGGGTGGACTTGTGCAGCGGCCCGAGGTGCCACCACGCAAACGATTAACGTGATGAGGTAAGATCTCATTCCTATTGTTTTGTTTGTTTGTGAGTAGGTGGAGGGTAGGAATTGGGTAGGAGGGAAAATGGGGTTTGTTTCTAGGGGGAAACTATTAAAATTTGAATGTGGGGGTTTAATGAGAAAAGGGGAACAATGGAGGGTAGATTTAGGACAATAAGGGGTGGGAATAGGTAATTGGGTAGGTATTAGTAGGGGAAATGGGTAGAAAGGAGGAATGTGGGAGAAAAATGGGCTCAACATTGCGGGTTTTTCACCGTGACAGTGACTGACGTCGGTTTACAATTAGGCGTCGGTGGGTACCGGACCGATCATTCATAGATGTGATGACCGATGCTGGTTATCATTGGACCATGGTCAGTCGCATGATGAACGATGCCGGTCAGAAAGATAAAGAGGAAGGCCCTCAAAGAGCTAAAATAGACCAGGTTGTGCACAGATAGGTAGGGGTAGGGAGAATCTGGATAGGGGGAAGAGATATGAGTATGGGTAGGTGAGTGAATAAGGAAGAACAGTGAGAGGGGTAAAATGAAAATAGGTGAGGGTATGAGGCATGGGTAGATAGGTGGTGTTGATTGATGGCATAGAAATAGGTGAAAGGTTGAGGTAGTTAGGGTAAGGGGTAGAGTAGGGGGTGGCAAGGTTGCATGCATGTGTGATCAAGTTTGATTGATATGATTGGTTGTATGCAGGCCAGGGACCAGCTACATATGAGGGATAGAGTACCTCCCTTTGCTCATGGAGATACATGGGGAGATGACATGTGAGGAGTGGATCCATGTTACAGATGTGGGTCTGATTGGTGTCAGACACTACCGGCATGTAGTTCAGGAGGTGATTTTGATGGTTGCCCTCATCGATAGATGGGATTCAACAACTAATATATTCCATTTGCCGATGGGTGAGATCACGATCACCTTAGAGGATGTTTACAGGATCCTACGACTTCCTATAGCAAGTAAACAGGTGTACTCAATCTCCTCAGAGGCATTCAAGGAGTTACTATTACC
The DNA here is from genome assembly GCA_019776745.2 of Taxus chinensis. Taxonomy (NCBI): domain Eukaryota; kingdom Viridiplantae; phylum Streptophyta; class Pinopsida; order Cupressales; family Taxaceae; genus Taxus; species Taxus chinensis. The sequence goes on along the minus strand of CM034148.1, from coordinate 757,973,088 downwards.
AATGTTTGGAGAGGGGATGTCCTTGTTAGGATTCCATAGTGACAGTATGAGCTACGGGGTGATGTACTGAGCCTACCCTCAGGAGATGAGGCTGGTAGTGTTTTTAATGGAGACAATCTGCTATTTTGCACTGCTAGATGCAGAGGGTGGGGGATTTCCATGGTCACTAATGGGGGTCCTACATGACATGGTGGAGAGCAGGACTCAGTTTGGATGGGGGCCTGTGTTCCTGGTACAACTATACAGGGAGCTGTGGGCATCTTATGGGTGACTATGGTGATTTAGCTTGTGCTGCACATTCTTATTACATTTTTGGGCCTATGAGCACATTATGTGTGTGTGCACCTAGTTGGTATGCCCTGGGATGACGAATTTGAGCCCAGTTTTTTTCGAGTGGGCTACAGGTGATGGGTGCCAGTTATGGGAGAGCACCGAGTGCACTAGAGCTGATGTAGCCTATTATAGGTGATTACTAGAGGGGTTTTCCAACATGGAAATTATTTGGAGGCCATATGTAGGCTATCCTTCATATAAAAAAATGGCGGCAGGAGCTAGATGGGCTACAAATTTACGGGTGGATAGAGGGGCGGTGGGTTGGGGAGCATGAGATGATACCCATAGACCGGGTCAGATGATAGTTTGGGTTGCCACAGGATATACCCCCACCCTTCCCTCAGTATAGGAGAGATGATGTGGAGAGGCCTATGTCTCCACCATGACATACAGTGACAACCAGGTAAGGAGGAGCAGCTCGTCAACCGACAGATAGATGATGTCGGGGGTGACAGATAGGTACAGGTAGTGGTGGGCTACACAGCTACGAGTAGTACTGCCGAGGCTAGGGCAGCTGGATTTGGCTACTATCACAATGTAGAGAGACACCCTACAGGGGCAGGTGGCTACCCTGGTGATCCAGTTGGGCATAGTACAGGGACATCTGATAGGGACCGAGGCACAAGCTGCGACCCTGTAGGCACAGGTGGCCACTTTTTAGGCACAGGAGAGTACAAGGACCAACACCCACACTGGGTGGGAGAGGGAGAGGGTGGAGATGGAGATGGGGTGTAGGTAGCCACCCTATAGGTGTAGGTGATAGGTTTATAGGGCCAGTGGGCCATGGTCCAAGGTCAGGTTATAGGTTTGTAGGGCCAGTTGGCCACTAACACAGGCACAGATAGCGGCTCTTCAGGCCCAGGTACAGGTGCAGGCTCCACGGCCAATGGCACCACCACAAGGGTAGGGACAGGGTCCTATTATTTACGTAGGAGTAGGGCAGGGTCAGAGGCTGATGGACACCACCGCAAAAAGTACCCACTGCTAGATTGAGAGATGCCATGGGTGAGGTGAGATACTACCAGGATCATTTGATGGCAATGGGGATATATGTCTTATCATATGCCTGAGTACAGAGCACAACAGGCCTTGAGTGAGAGAAGAAGATCCCATACACATAGTGTGGAGAGTACAGGGGGCCAACGAGCCTAGGGTTCAGGTCATGGTGAGGGTACTAGTGCATGGAGGCCAGCTCCAGAGGTAGGGCCATCAGGAGCCAGACTAGGGTGAGGTGGAGGGAGGTCAGTCGGATGCCAAGCTAGAGGAGCAGAGGAGGAGACATATGAGATAGGTTTGGACATCAGATGGGGAGATGATTGAGCCCCATGCATGATTATTTTATTTTTGACATATATATCGGCCTGCATGCCAAAGATAGTGAGTATGTACATGAGAGGTTTTGAGATTTTGTTATATACACCGACCTACATGCCAAAGATATTTGAGAGTCATGTATATGGATACACATGTTTAGATGATGGATTTATAGAGATGATGGTGATTATGGCATGATGTGTATATGGTTGTGTTTAAATTGCTATTTTGATTTGTATATGTGATGAAAACTAAGAAGTGTAGTGTAGGCATGATAGATCATAGGTCATAGGCATGGATCGATAGGAATGGATTGAGTCAGGTCATAGGCATGGATTGAGTCAGGTCATAGGCATGAATTGAGTCAGGTTTGTGGTTTAGGCAAGGATTGAGTCATGGTGACTTAGGTATGATGAAGTTTAGGTTTGGTTTAGGTATGATTGAGTTGAGATTGGCTGAGTTTCTAATTCATTAATTTGTGTAATTAATGATGATATGGGTCACATTGAGATGTTTTGTAGTAAAATGCATGATAATGTTAAAGAAATGTTAGACATAATGAATGTATGAATGATGATAGCAGGGTTCATTTTAAGAGACCTCTTGGAAATCGAAGGTGGAAAATACCTAGCGAATATCCCCAGAACCGGTTTCGTGGGAAGGAAAATTTTTTGGTGGTTGTATGAAAAAATTTCGCTTGATTTTCAAGTGGTGTAACAGAAGGCTACAGACACGTGATGGGAGATTTTTTGTCATGCGTTACAGCATCCTCATTGACATGCATCAACAGACCTCTTTGACACGCGTCAACAAGGTTGTTGACGTGCGTCAAAGTATTAATGCGCGTCAATGCATTTTTTTGATGCGTGACAACAAATCTCCCATCGTGCGTCTGCAGCCTCTACCCTCTACTTTCACATCGAAAAAATCTCTGTGTCACGCATCAATAAACTCTTTGTCGTGCGTCTGCTATGCGTCAATATCTGCAGTGCCTCCTTGTCGTGTGTCAACTATCCTTCAGTGTCGCGCATCAACAAATAAACGCTTTGTCACGCGTCAACAAATTGTTTGTTGTGCGTCTACTATGTGTCAATATCTACAGCACCTCCTTGTTGCGTGTCAACTATATGTCAGTGTCGTGTGTCAACAAATAACCCCATTGTCACGCGTCAACAAACTCTTTGTCATGCATCTAATATGCGTCAATATCTACAAACCCTTCTTGTCGCGTGTCAATAACTTACCCCCTTGTCGTGCGTCTGCAATACAGGATATATCATATTGTTGACAAAATTTGAAGTAGAAGTGTTCTACCTGGCGAATAATCTAGGATTATATAGGGGATATTTTTCAACGGTAGGCGAAGCCAACCCCTAAAAAAAATTAAAGTGTAATTTTTAGGCGAACAGGTCACTGACCCGCGCCAGAAAATTCACCTTTTCAAAATTTTCAAAAATGGAATATTCACCATATTACGAATATTCGCCACTAAAATTTTCCCTGGATGATGGTAAAGAGCTGAAGCAATTGTTGTTTGTTTGGTTTAATTTCCAATTATTAATATAAAAAGGAAACTAACTAGGGTAAAATGTGATTAATAAAGGGAAAAAGGGGAATTGGTTAGGGTAGAGAGTGGCCGAAATAACCTCCAAGGGCCCCATGCCCTTGGAGTGTTGCCTACATAGTCCTGACAAAAAGGGACCTCAGGCCAATGTAGTTCTCCCATAAGCTAGGGAAGAATGCGAGGAGGTATGAGAATGGGTTGGTAGGTTATAGGCATGGTTGAGTCGAGGTATTTTAGGAATGACTGAATTGTGGTGAAAGAGGAAAAATTCCCAGAGATAAGCGTTGAGGGATATTCCTATACAAGATGATCAATACGTAATTAAGAAGTTAAAAGATAAGAGGAGGCAAAAGAGTCACCTGATTGGTGAGGATCATAACGATTGGATCATATCTTAGATAGGTCTGGTGAGCGTAATATCCTAAAGACATTGCATGGTTGATTATTCTAAAGGTGAAGAATAGTCACATGATCACCAAATGTGATGGTTCTAGCAGGTCCCTTGAGGCGGTAGGAAATGAAGGTGCGAATGGTGAGAAGGTGAAGAGTGGTTAGTTTATATGGTATGAGGTAATATGCCTTTTTGGAAAGAGATCCAAGATCACAATGAGCAAGTATATGAAGAAAAAAAATTTCTGTTTGACTTATATTTGAGAAAGATTAATTAATGTGGGAAATCTATATGGGATAAGGAAATTATCTCCTTGAGGTCTTCGCGAAGCTGATCAATGTGGGAAGCTTTGGATTCTCTCTCTTTTTTTTAGCAGACTTTACATAGTTGTCCTTCGAGGGAGCAGTCTATTTATAGCAGTGATATAGAGAAAAAGATTTCCTTTTTGAGGGAGTCATATTTTTATTGGAAGTTTGACTCAAGGAGTTAGATCCCATGTGAGGGCTTTTAATTCATGGACAAGATGAAGGTGAAGAATTGAATTCTTGTTTAGAAAGCAAGGTGAAATGACAATGGGATCTCATCTGAAAGCAAACAAAAAGTATCCATGAGAATCATGACATATGCAGAGCCATGGTACACATATTTAAGAGAGGGTAAAAGAGTGACAGGTACGCACATGATTCTTTTTAATCGTTGGGGGTGGTATAGTGAAAGGAGGGAAGTGAATAGCGCTCAAGAGACAAGCATGAAAAGAGACGAAATGTGAGTTAGGACTAAAATTCAGCAGTAGAATGGTTGAAGATGCAAGGCATTAAGGGGTTCAGGTTCAGGTTTACCATCGAGTGAAGATAAACGATATGCACCTAATCCATAGGTATGAGTCATGATGTATGGTCAAAGCCAATTAGGAGCAAATTTTCCTCATTTAATTTTTTCTGCTTTGGTTACATGTTGATTTTCCTTCAGGACAAGGTCACCAACTTGGAAGGTTTGTTCATGGACACGTTTTTCATAAGCATGTTTGATACGTTTTTGGTAAACATGGAGATGGTCAAGAGCATTAAGATGGCATTCATCTAATAACTCTAGTTGTGTTAAACGGTCCTAGCAAAAGTCATCATCATTGAGCATGTCATGGAGAGAAATACAAAGTGATGGAATTTGGACTTCGAGAGGAAGAACAACCTCTGTACTGTAGACCAGAGAAAAAGGTGTGGCAGCAGTGGAAGTGCGAATACTAGTACGGTACACCCACAAGGCAAAAGGAATGTGCGTATGCCCAGTCCTTCCCAGTATCGTTAACCAATTTCATGAGAATTTTTTTTAGGGTTTTATTAGTGGATTCAGCTTGGCCATTGATTTATGGGTAATATGGTGACAAGAAACTTAGTTGAATACCGAAGGCATCACAAAGTTTCTGCACAAGGTTTTATTTTTGAATTGTTTGCCTTTATCCGTGATGAGGTGATGTGGAATGCCAAAGTGACAGATAATGTGATGATTGATGAACTCACATATTTTCTCAGCTTTCATGGAGATGAGAGGTATGGCTTCAACCCATTTGGTGTAATATTCGGTAGTGGTGATGATCAATTGATGTCTCTGGCAAGAATGGGGATTGATCTCTCTGACAAGATCCAAACCCCATTGAGAGAAGGGCCAAAGGTCATGGGTGACCTTGTAAGGCATGACTGGGTGTATGATGAAGGTTGGCATGTTGTTGGAATTTTACACAATGCTTAACATAGTCGCAACAATCATGGTTAAGGGTCAGCCAGTAATAGCCTAGGTGAAGAATACACTTAGCAACAACAAAGCCACTAAAGTGACCTCCACATATGCCATCATGAAATTCCTTAATGCTATAATTTTAGAACTCGTCAGGCATTGTAAGAGAATACTATTAAAGCCACACTTATAGAGGAGGCCACCCATGATGAGGTAATGAGAGACCCTTTTAAGAAAGGCACGTTGTTCCATTACGAGTGAGGTCGAGAGGCAAGATGGAGAGGGAAAGATAGTCTGAGTATTGTTTATACCAAAGGTCACGCGGGTCGGGTGAGGCGGTTTCTGATAGAGTAAACTTCACGAGGTAAATAAGAGAGTGATTAGAGTCTTTATATGGTGACAAATATTTTAGAGACGGTAGGCAAAGCGGGTATCTGAGAAGCCAAACAGGCCATGGTATCTACAAATTTGTTAGTAGAACAAGGGACAGTTTGAAGGGCGTAATGGTCAAAGGTGGTCAAAAGTATGTCCACATGTTTCTTATACTTTTGAAGTATCTCATTACGACATTGGTATATACCATTGACTTGGTTTATGACCAATTGAGAATCACCAAAGATCTTGATTGACTTAACATCTAAGGCATAAGCAGCCTAGAGGCCTAATACAAGTGCTTTGTATTCAACAATATTGTTTGTACAGTCAAAATCGAGTTTGAAAGACAAAGGCATGGATTCACCATTAAGCGGAATGAGGATAACACCAGCCCCACCCCAACGTTGACACTTGGAACCATCGAAGAAAAGTGTCATTTGGTAAGCAAGTTCGTCCAAAGAAAGGGTAGCAATACACTCATTTGGAAAGTCAAAATTAGAGGGTTGATCCCTAGAAATAGGTGTGTCGGCCAATTGGTTGGCGATAGCTTGGCACTTGATGGACTTTGATGGATGAATTCGAGGTTGAGGTTGGCTAGAATCATAATCCAGTGTGCAAACCATTTATTTTGGTAAGGTTTGGCTTACATGAAGTGTAAGGGGTTAGTGTTGGTCACAACATAGGTTTTGTGGTTAAGTAGGTAATGGCATAGTTTGGTGGCAATGAAAACTTAGGCTAAGAAAAGTTTTTCAGCATGGGTGTATTAGGTTTCGTAGTCCATAAGAGTACGGCTTATGTAATAAACCGCCTACTCCCTATGTTGTTCATCGCGATGAGTGAGTATGGACCCTAAGGAGTGATCGGTAGTAGAGATGTAGAGGTAGAAGGGTTGATCATCTTTAGGTGGAATGAGTACGGGTGGTTAGAGAAGGTATTGTGTTAACGCAAAATCACAGCACCCCCAAATGAGTTATGGATTTTTTTTTCTAAGGTAGCGTCATTTGGTGTGATTTGCATAACATGGGACCATCTCTAAAGTTGTGGGACTTGTGGACTTGAGATGGCCCTCCAGAGAAAGTCATCTTCTTCTTCTTGATCCTAATGCTAAACTACTTCTAAGGAAGGAAATATGACTATCTACTCCTAATCTAACAATTCCAAGGGACCAAGGAGAGAGAGAGAGAGCATGAAAATAAAGAAATCCTACACTACATAGGTGATAACACCAAGAAAATAGAAATTTGATCATCTACCCAAACTGCAATAAAACAAATAGAGGTGAGCAATGGAGAGGATGGACAACAGCATCACAGACCAAAGATCATATTTCACACAGGAAATGTTTCAACCCAATGAACACAACTCCCAGATATGTAAATGAAACATCCAAAACATGCACATAATACTCTAGAACAATGAGATGCAAGAAGATGCAATGAAAACAAGCGAAGGATGGAAAAACACATTACAAAAATGAGTTTTATTGCTTTAAAAATTTGCACAGAGCATCATACAAAAACAAGAGGCAAAAAATGCCATTTACAAAGCAGGGGAGGAAGGTTTACACTCCACATTCGAACTTGGAGAAGAAAGAGAGAGGGGGTAGGGAAGGAGAATGAACAATTTTTTTACAATGAATCCTACCCCTGTATTTATAGATTTAATTAAAGAGAGAGAGAGAGAGAGAGAGAGAGAGAGAGAGAGAGAGAGAGAGAGAGAGAGAGAGAGAGAGAGAGAGAGAGAAGCAGGTCATAACTCAACTATTGCTGTTAATACTTCTGATAGAATTTGCCCCCAAATCTATATTTACTACATCAATCCTTGGTTCGATGCTTTAAAGGAAGAGGAAACAATGGAAATAGATCAAATCCAATCTAGTTGTTGAGACAGATGGATCCTGCATTGAAGGCCCGAAGATGTTTCCTCCATCTGGTTGGTGAGGCCGAGATCTTTTAAACTGTGTCAGATTTGCAATACTTCAAGCCATGAGTCGAAAGATATGCCCTTTCAAAGTTTGTATCAGGTCCGTATAAATGGATGAGAAAACGGTTTGAAAAACTAGGTCCCCTTTAATATGGGACATGTGATGACCAAATTAGGGCAAAATTGGGTTAGCAGATCAGCAATTTATCTCTTTTCCCGTTTGCGTAAAACACAAAACTCAAAAACTCCTGCAGCCCCGCTGCTCTGCTTTGGTTTGACTCAGGCTCAAAAGATGACTTTTTCCTCTACCTCTTTTCATCCTGAGACATGTGGATATGTGGCACCTGTTTGAGCTTCTTTTTTTATTTACCTTTGGAGGAGCACCGTTACAACATGTGGTTCCCTCTGCTGGCTCTTCCATACTTAGTCGATTATGGATTCTTTCCTGAATAGTTTTGAGCCCGAAGACCTTGGATCCTTTCCATTTTTCCTTTCTTTCTCCTAGCCTCTCTTTTGGCACTACCCCTTCATTTCTGACCTTTTTATTTCATTATTGATTCCTCCCTTGACTCTTTAAATAGATTTAAGACATGGAAATTCCCAGAAGAACTGTTTCTTCTATTTCTTCTTGTGTAGGTTCAAAATTGACTTTCTCGGTCCTCTGTTTATACTTTTCTTGGTTCTGGAACTCAAGCTCATTGGTCTGAATCATTTCCCGTCATGTTTTCTTCATGTGTGGGGTTGTTCTTGAATTTTCTCCTCCATGGCAATAGGCTCATGTACTTGGGATGTGAGAGATGGAGGAAAAAATGATGTGATATCCTCAGGCTCCCCTCCATCAAGGCAATCCTCCAAGTCAGATAGGTAATCTTCATCCTTGTTATCCTACTACAGGTGCTCAACCTCCTCCATGGTGCCTTCATGATCTGCAACTTGATCACCATGGCTCCCTTCACTCTCAAACATGAAGTTTGAAATATCAAAATATTCTTCAACATCAAATCTTGAAGGGGATGAAATGGGAGGAAGAAATGAAGGTTATTCCATAGCCTGCTCCACACTTAGAGCCTTTGAAACTGTATGGTCCTCCTCCATCATAGGTTCATCAGTCAAATCAGGCCCTTGAAATGAAAGCAAAAAATCTTTGATGAATCCTTCTTCATTAAGTGGCCTCAACACTGATTTGATCTCTCCCAGCTGCTCCTCTTTAATGGGGCTTGGGACTGATTGTTCCTCCTCTTGTTATTGCTCTACTTCTGCTGTAAAATCAGCCTTAGCCACCACTATTTCTTCAATATTGACCTCCTCTCTTGGCTTCACCATCAAGGGGACATTTGAAAAATCAAATTTAGCAGCCCAACTATTCATATTTTATATCATTTTTTCTCTGTTGAGTCCCTTTGTTTGATGTTCTCCTTGACTGGATTCTTGAGTCTCTTCCCAACATGGGCTTGGGAAAGCAAGAGGAGTGGCAGGTTGGGGTTCAACCATCTTTGTAATTGTTTTTGGTGTGAAGGGAGGTTGAACTTATTGTTTTTTCAGAGGGGATGACTATTTGGAAGGGAAAAGGATAAAAGAATTGAGATGGGGTGGAAGACTAGGGAATGGAGAAATGGATTTCACACTTGGGGCAACATTCAATTGGAAGCTTGGAAATTGAAGCCCAAATTTAGATGGTGTTTCTCGAGGAGTAGAGAGAAAATTACTAGATAATGGTGTAGGATTTACCCATTGACAAGGCTACATGACACCATGTTCATAGGCCTCTATCTCTTCTTCTCATTGTGAAAGTTGGGGTAGTATTCCAATCATGAAGCGTAGCTTCTCTTGAGGGCTGTAGTGTCTTGGAAAAGGGTCTTCCCATGGACAAGGTGCCCTACAACCAATCGTGAATGCCTTCATTTGTGCTATTACCCTTGATTGAACCATGCTAGCCTCTATTTTTTTTATCTTCTCCAGTAGACTAGCATCTTGTATTTGATTGTCTTCATTGTTTTGATACCCCTTCTCTTAGAAATCTTTGTAGCCAAACATTTTTTTGGCATAGATGCTCATAAGGGTAGACATATTGATTTTTCCTTTGCTCAAAATGCTGATTTGAAGGAGTTGTAAAATATATTAGAGGTGGAATGTATTGTTGTAAGTGTGAGTTCCATGAAGGGAATGAAGTCGTGATTGCACAACCTCATGGAATGGAAGAAAATGAAAGAGATGGAAGAAGAAAATGGATGAAATGAGTGGAAATGGATGGAAAAAGGTCTACAAATCAGAGAATGGGTTTTTGACCAAATGGAATCACCAGATGTGCTTGAAAGTGCCTCCAAAGAATGAAACCTTCACCAAGTTCACATCAAACCTAATGAAGTGAAGTGGTAAGGTGCTTCAGACTTGTCCCACTGGGCATGCCAAAATTGTTAGTGTATAATCACAACACCCCCAAATGAGTTATGGATCTACTTTTCTAAGGCAGACTAATATAGTGTGATTTGCATAACATGGGACCATCTCTCAAGCTGTGGGACTTACAGACTTGAGATGGACCTCTGGAGAAAGTCAGATTCTTCTTCCTGATCCTAATGGTAAACTACTCCTAAGGAAGAAAATGAAACTATATACTCCTAATCTAACAATTCCAAGGGACCAAGGAGAGAGAGAGAGCATGGAAATAAAGAAATCATACACTACAGAGGTGATAACACCAAGAAAAGGGAAATGTTGATCATCTACCCAGACTATAATGAAACAAATAGAAGTGAGAAATGCAGAGGATGGAAAATAGCATCAAAGACCAAAGATCAGATTTCACATAGGAAACATTTCAACCCAATGAACACAGCTCCCAGATCTACAAATGAAACATCCAAAACATGCACAAAATACTCCAGAATGATGAGAGGTAAGAAGATGTAATGAAAACAAGAAAAGGATGGACAAACACATCACAAAAATGAGTTTTATTGCTTCAAAAATTTTCATAGAGCATTATACACGAGACAGAGGTAAAAAACACCATTTATAGAGTAGGGGAGGAAGGTTTAAATTCCACATTCGACCCTGGAGAAGAAAGAGAGAGGGGCGCAGGGAAGGAGGATGAACAATTTTTTTTAATAATGAATCCTACCCCTATATTTATAGATTCAAGCAGAGAGAAGAAAGAAAGAGAGAGAGAGAACCGGGAAAAGTAAGTCGGAACTCAACCACTGTTGTTAATGCTTCTGATAAAATCTTCCCCCAAATCTGTCTTTACTGCATCAATGCTTGTTTTGGCACTTTGAAGGAAGAGGAAATAGTTGAAATAGATCGAATCCAATCTAGTTGTTGAGACAGATGGATCCTGCATTGAAGGCCCGAGGATGTTTTCTCCATTTTCCTTCACCTAACCTCCTCAAAATTAAAGTTTCATACCTCCATGGCATAGGTGAGGCTGAGATCTTTCCAATGGCATTAGATTTGCAATATTTTGACCCCTGACCTGAAAGATATGCTCCTTCGAAGTTTGTATCGGGTCCGTACAGGAGGTTGGGAAAACAACTTGAAAAATGGGTCCCCCTTTTTTAGATGGGACACGTGGCACCCCTTTTAGAGAAAAAAGCATACTCATAGGTCTACAATTTATCTTTCCCCCTTTCCTCTGATTTCTGCTTTGGCTTTGACTCGAGTTCAAACTTTGAATTTTTCCTTTGCCTCATTCTGAAATGTGAGCTCGTAGGTCCAAAACGTTTTCCCTTCATATCTTCTCTATGTGTGGGGTTGTCTTAGCCAAATTTTCCGGTGGGTGAATTTGGGATAACATATTATTTTAAGGCCTCAAAATATTTGTTGTAGTCATCATCCCATTTAAAGGAGACATCCTTTTTTAGAAGATGATGAAATGGTTGACATTGATCAGAAAGTTACGAAATGAAATGACGAATAGACTGCAACTTATCTTGCAGGCTACGGAGCTGCCACAGATTAGTGGGCTGAGGCATTTCGAGAATGGCCTTGAATTTATCTGGGTCAACCTATATACCACATAAGGAGACGATAAATCCCAGAAGATTTCCCGAGAGAACTGCGAAGACACACTTCTTAGGCTGAAGGTGAACACAATACTTAATGAGGTGGTCAAAGATGGTTTTTAGGACAACGAGGTGCTCAAAGTGGTGTTTAGATTTGGCAAGGATATCATCTACATAATCTTCCAATATACAGTGCATGATGTCATGGAAGATGTAAGTCATAGCCTACTGATATGTGGCACCGGCATTTTTTAGGCCAAAAGGCATGACTTGATAGCATAAGGTCCCACAAGGGGTAATGAATGCGGTTTTGTGTTGATCCTCTGGGGAAAGTAAGATTTGGTTATAACCCAAGAAACCATCCATGAGTGATAGCATCTCATAACCAGCAGTAAGGTCAACCACTTGGTCAATACTGGGTAGAGGAAAGTTATCTTTTGGCCAAGCCAGGTTGAGGTCATGGAAATCTATGCAAATGTGAAGTCCCCCTGTTCCCTTAGTGACTAGGAAAATGTTAGAAATCCATCAGGGATAATCAATGGGTAAGATGAAGGAAACGGAAAGAATTCGTTGAAGTTATTCTTTGACCAGAAGAGCAATATGGCGGTGCATTTTCCTTAGCTTTTGTTTTACGGGTTTGGCATCGGGAATGATTACGATATTGTTGACCACTATGGTGGGGTCAATACCAGGTATGTCTGCATAATGCATAGCAAAAACATGGTTATGAATTTTGAGAAAGAAGTGATGGCTTCCTGTTCAGCAATATGTAAAGATTGGCCAATATTTAGAATGTGTGGGTCATCCTGAGTGTGGATGTTGATTTCGATAGTCGATTCATTCAACATGGTTTGTGTCTCAGATGGTAACGACTGATGAATGTATGAGTCTTCTGCACCAAGATAGGTGAGTATAGATTCATCATCCTGACATTGAACGACATTAATAGAAGGTGTATTGTCATCAATCATTTCAGGATACAAGAAGGGAAGAGAAGAGGGGGTCTCGCCCTCGCATTGATAAGTTAGAGGCCCCCAGGAAATGGTGTTTATGAAAAAAATAAGTTAGGAGGAATGGATTTTGGATCCATCGACTCTGTTGGTGAAGGTGGTGTAGATGGTGGAGAAGGTTTTATATCCTCAATGAGTTCAATGTGAGCCTTCCTGGTATGTAGTTCAATAAATTCAATACCACTATGGTTGTTATGTTTGCGAGTAGTGCATGGAATAACATTGTGACGGCCTTGCTTAAAAAATCCAAAACTAAAACCTTTACATGCACATCAGTGCAGGAAGGTGCGGGTGAAACGGTGATTGGTGAGTGACTGGAGATCGGTAGAAAGGGGTGGGTTTGTGATGGTGGTTTAGGTGTATAAGTGGTAGTATCAAGTCCCCCATAGGTGAGATTGGTGCGAAGGTGGGGAGGATCATAAAGGAGACACTCTCCTATGCGGTGATCATAGTGAGGGTATTGGTGAAGGCTTCCATACTCTTGTGGAGTAAGGAATGTGTTGAAAAACACCTTCCAAGGGATTGGTGGTCAATATGTGGGTAGCTGGGATAGATGATGTGTTAGAGGTTAGATCGGAGGTAGAGCCAGCTAGTTGGGAGGTTGATGGGTCGTCAGTAGAAGTCGTGGCAGAGGTAGGGATGGAGGATTTAGGTGTGGTTGAGGTAGCAGTGGCACTGGTGGGTGGAGGTGTAGGTGAAGAGGAAGTGGTCATGGATGAAGACACCTTAAACGGTACAAGCACGTCATTGGGTCAGTAAAGCATGTTGTAGGTTTTGAAAGGTGATTAGTCATCTGAAATGGTATAGGTGTGCCCTTCATGCTCAAACTTCACACAACAATGCAAAGTGGAAGGAACACAACCCATAACATGAATTCAAGGTCTACCAAGCAACAAGTTATATTGAAATTCCCCCTCCAAGATGTAAAATAACTCTGGAATAGTGCAGGGGCCCACGTGAACATGGATGACGGTTCCAAGTGTAGAGCTGATAGCATCATTAAATGAACACAACATGATGGGATGTTTATGCATGTAATTGTCAGGTATGCACATTTGTTCGAATACATGGGAGGAGATGATGTTAATGCTAGCGCCCCCATCTATCATAACACGTCGTACACATATATTATCAATATGGATGGAGATGAAAAGGGTTGGATTAGGGTCATCGGTTTGGTATGGTGTGATCTCTTCATCTGAGAAGCTGAGGGTGGCTACTTAGTGAGTAGGTGGAGGTGTTGAAGAAGGTGGTAAGTTGGTAAGAGAGGCTACATGATGAAGTGTAATAATGGAGGCTACGGGTTTAGGGTCATTGGGTAAGACCTCAATAGACTGAAGAACCTCCATGAGAGCTTGATGATGGGATTCAGACGTTTAGATTAGGTCATATAGGGACATTTTGAGGGAGGATTGGTGTAATTTTTTTAGCATCGCGTGATGTGTAACCCCATTGGATATAGGATATGTGGGGCCATAGATAGTGACTTTAGGTGTGGGTGCAAATGGTATGTTGGGTATGGGTCGGTCTGTGGGTCGGTTGCCTTTTCCTTGCCTTTGTCCTTCTGAGTGCGGGTAGCAACGTGGATCATGTTGATTTGAGGTGGGGAGGTAGGTGAAGTAGGTGAGCCATGAAAGGTATAGTGAAAGGAGGGGCAGAAGCCAAGAGGTGGGAAGGAACCTTGTGAAATGATTTGGGCAAACCGACATTTGGGTGGAGGTTTGGTGAGTTCTTTGATGCGCACCATGTTAATTTCAAATCTCAGAGGTGGCTCTAAGAGTTTTGGGGGTGGAGGTCTTAGTCACTGAGTAGGCAATGAGGGAAGAAATGTGGAAACTAGTTGTAGACACCTAAAATTGGTTTCTCAATTTAGTGTCCCTCACATTCGTTTTAGGTAACCTGGGGCACGTTCACGTCACCAACTATCCCCTTGGGATATTACCCAATTTGTGATTTAATCACTTACTCTAAATTTAATTCATCACATCACATCTTACCCATGAGTAATTAAATAATTAAATATTTAATTACGCTTCTTCCCATGCATCTTAATCACTTATCTGCCCCAAATTTATTCTACCCATGTATCACATCCATTTTTAATCTTCCCTAAGCGGGATATTTCCCGTGGTCGGGATAAGTCTGGTCTTTTTCGAATCGATCAATTTTGGCCATCTCGGGAGTCTTCTCCGCGATCGGCGCCGACCCATTTGGTCGGCGCCGATTTTATAGGAGCAGTGCCGATTATAAAAGCAGGTCCATAGCTCAGTTCGAAGGACCGAAAAAGAGACGAACGAGCGAAAGAAAGCACTTACGCACGAACAGAGAGCGAGAAAGATTCAGGTTGCAAGAAAGAGAGATCTTTTTAGCATCAATTGTCTCAGTTAGGGCAGATCCTGTCCTAATCAATCCCTGAGAGGAGCACCGTTACTCTGCCCATATCATATCAACATCATACACCACCATCTATCATCTGGTGATTCTGTTCCAGTATCTCGCCAACTTCGGCACATCCAGCAGACCACATTCACCTTCCAATCCCCGAATCTCATCGCACAGTCCCTGATTGGTCAGTCTGCCTTCAGTGGACACTGATCTTATCCAGTCGACGCCGATCAGTCCCAGTCGACGCCGATTTCACTGCAGACAGGTAAAAGGTCACAGGTAACACAAATCCAGCATTATTTCACAGTTCCCTGTTTTCTATACTTTCTGTCTGCTGTTCAGTTTCTGTTTTATTACTGCAATTAGAAAATCTAGTCTTTATTTACATCTTTTATCATGTATGCTTCTTTTCTTTATTGAAAACGTGGACTGACATCCACCAAGGAAGCTCATCGCTTCCCGGACCCGCTCCTCGGGCAGTCCACCCAAATATCTTCTAACGCCATCTTTTTCTGTCAAGCATCGGTGTTTTGCAGGTTACTCGGAGCTATTGTGCAAAGTGCTCGTGTGCGCCCGTCTTGTCTACATCAGCTTCCTCATTCGTCTACATCTTCATCAGGTATCGATTTCATTGGAGTTTTTCAGGGTTTTTGTGTTTAGTTTGGTGCATTAACTTGGACAAGTAACAAGCACGAAATTCTTGAACTACATTCTGGCACGCCCAGTGGGACCCAACCAAAGTCCCTTATTGGTAAGTTCATTTCTTTTCTAGTTTTGAACTTTGTTCCTTTTCTTCACTGATTTCTATCGGTCCTATTTGAGCATTTCTGTTCATCATTTCAATCTTGCTTTTTAGGCGAAATCATTATCTGGAAATTTTTCTATTTTTAGAAATTTTTTCGTTTCACCATTATCTGGATGTATCTTTCCGGATCTTGTTTGTTGTTTGCTTGATCTTTTCTTGCGGAGCACTTTGCTTGCTCGTGGGATTGTTCGAGGGGAAGAGCTCAACAACGCGCTTTCTGAAGTCCACACACCTTGGAGAGCTAAACCTACAGGTATTCCTCTTTTTCGGTGTTTTCTCCTTTTTTTAGGATTTCTTTGTTGGTTATCTATCACATCCAAATACTTCAGTTTTTTTGGTGCTTAAAAAGAACTTAATCGCATTTGGGAAAGAACTTGTTTGACTTGTCTTCATCGAAATCAAACATTTCGTTTTAAGTGCTTAAAAAGAACCTTTTCTTTGTCATTGCTGCATGCTTTTTCATCTAGTCTTAATTAGGTTGGAGAATTGATCAAAATCGGTAGTGACACTATTTGATTTTTATTTTTCACCCTTGCACACAAAGCCAAAATCACTAGGTATAAAGCATCTAAACAAAACTCCTTCCCTGGCCTCGCCTACTTGGAAGTGATATCCAAGAGGAAGAGCCTACGCGGTACTCGGGTCGCGCTATAAATTCACGGAAGATTTTGGTATATATTGACAAAGCACCCGACTCCCTTATCGTAGCGGTGTATGAAGTGCGGGGGTAGGCCCCTATATCAAGCCACGTACCGGTCTTTTACTGAAGTGCCTTCGGGACTCCTCACCACACATTACCCAAACCATCCTTAGTTTGGCTATCTGAGTAGTTCCTGTTCTAAAAAGCCTTCCCTAACATTTTCTTTTCTTAAAAGCATCAAAATTTAAAGGAGATAATCACTTGCGCTGCTTGAATTGTTTGTGCATTAGCTAGGACAATCTTCTTTCTTGCTTGCTTATGACGGTTATCACCCGGTCACAATCTAGGAAAATGGCCCAACAGGTTCCTTCTTCCTCCGAAATCACCACCAGCGTGGATGTTTCGGCACCCCTCCAATCTTCCTCGGGACCACTGTTAGTGGGTTCCCCCTCATGGTCGTATAATCCTTTCCATCAAGCCAAAACAATCCCATCACGTCCAGCTTCTCCTAGTCCATCAGAAATATCTTCTGACTTGGAGTCTATTCCTCGCGGGGATCCTGAATTTCAGGCTCTCCTTGATCGCAATCCGGTAGCCCTCATGGACTACCTAGTACACAAGTCCATTCGAATATCTGATCAAGGACCACCAATCCAACAAGTGTACGATTATCCTCGTGGTTCATCCCAGGCCTATGTAGAACAGTTTTCATCCTCTCTCCCGTCTCGAGCCACGGAAAAGGGGGAGGTTCTTGTGCCTCCTTTTTCTCTTCCACCAACCATGTTGACTAATTCTCAAATTGCCTTACCTATTCCTAATACTGTAGTTACCTCAACTATTCCTCAACCTACCTTTGAGAGGTCTTCTGCCTTGGCGATAACGAGTGCGTCTGTGCACCCGCATATCGCTGTTAATTCATCTATGCCCTCTATTGTGTCTCAAGGTCAGTACCTCTTCATGAGCCAACCCCCTTCGGCTAGTCAATTGGTTCCTACTTCTCGTCCTCCGGTCAATCTTTCTTCCAATATTCCAGCAACTGTGACCTTCGCCCATCCCCTAGTATCAGCACCCTTGGTACCAAATTCGGCGGTAGAAGGCCCCTTTCAGGTCTTGTTCCCCAACATGTCCAATCTAACCAACACCCATATTCCTCAATCTGTCCCTATTCAATCAACAAACATAGGAGTCCACCAATCACAGGCTCCATCCATCACCCAACCTATATTTTCTCAACCACTTATTATCTCACAGCCTGCCTATACGCAAGCTACCTCACAACAAATACCTCACCAGGCGTCACCCAAAACACCTGGTTATTCCTCTTACCATCCCACCAATCAACAAATCAATCCCCCATTGACACCTCAACAACATCCATCACTTGCTCCTTATGTAGGACATACCAATGTGCCTACTCCTCAATCTGATGTGGTTCAAATTCTCTTTAAGAAAATTGCAGACTTGGAAGCCTCCACCAAAGGAGCTCGTCCTTCATATTCCTTTGAAGAGGTGTGCAATGAACCCATTCATCCTTCGGTGGCTTTTAAGCCTTATCCTCCCCAATGGGAACTTCCCAAATTCTCAAAATTTCATAGCCGGGAAGACCCCCAACAACATCTGCGAGCATTCAAACATGCTTGCTACCTTATCGTCCAGGATCAGGAACTCATGCTCCGTACCTTTCCTATGTCTCTAGCGGGTCCCGCTTTGGACTAGTACAATAACATCCCCCAACATTCCTTATTTTCTTTCTCTCAATTAGCTCAGATGTTTGTTGAAAACTTTTCAATAAATATTGCCCATAAGATCTCAATTACAGATCTTTACAACATTCGCCAATTCGACGATGAGTCTATTGCAGACTTTGTCACTCGTTGGAGAGGAATAATCAACCAATTGTCTTTCTCCCTTCCTCAATCCCAACAGATCGAGTTGTTCACCTGATCTTGTGCTAGTCACATTTCTTCCACTCTAAGGATCCAAACTTTTCACACCTTCGAAGAGGCCTTTACGATGGCACGCAAACTTGAATCTCGCGCCATTGAACAAGGGAAGTTAAAACTTCGCTCTAAATCGAAACCCGATTTTTCTCACTTCACCAAACCAAATTCTTCCCCCTCTAAAGATAAGAATCAAGGGTCCACAAATACCATCGTATTAAAAACATCAAGAACCGATAGTACTCCTAATCAACCACCACGAAGAGATTCCTCATCTTCTCGGAAAGGGGCTTCATCATCACGATCCTTTGCTCCCTTGGGGGAATCATATGCCTCTATCTTAGAAAAAATGTTGGAAGTTCGCATGATCAAACTTCCACCCATTAGGGATATTGATGAAAGTCAAGAACGTCCTTTCTGGTATAGGGAAAATGATTTCTGCCATTATCACAGAGCCAAAGGTCATGACATCGAACGATGTCAGACTTTCAAAAATCTTGTCCAAAAATTCATTGATAAAGGCGAGCTTATTCTAGATAACCCAAATGCTCCCCCAAATCAAGCACTGGACGTTTTCAAACAACCCTTCCCCAATCATGCCCCAAATCATAATTCTTCGGAATCTCAAAAACCAAACACCCACACTATCAACTTCATTTCTACTCAAGAATCCGCTTCTGAAACCACGTCATCTACAAATGCAGCAATCGAATCAGAACCTTCTTCCACTTCACCAATCACTGGAATTCCTCCATCTTCAGATAACCCACCTTTGAATATTCCTACATTGCTAAGCACGGAGTCATCTCTCTCCGCTCCTTTGTCTGATCTCCCATCCATACCCGAGACAGTGTCATCCTCATCTGTCTCATCATCAGACATTCTTTCAATGCTCGAGGCAATCACATCCCTCCGAGTTTCCACTACGGACACATCTACTTCCGTTGCTCCCATTCCCGCCGCAACTATGCCTTTGGTGAATGTACCCATAATTGTGCCGACTTCGACGGAAGTGTCTTCGATCTTGACCCTTCCTATATCTTTTTCAACTACATCAGAAGTTCTCCCTCCGCAAGGCACTCCTTCTTCATCACTCCCTTCTCCCATCAATAGTGTTACTTCACCTATTAAGGAAAAATCAAAAGAAGTAACACCAACACCTGCACACTCGATTCCTCAACCTAAACCGCGACAACCAAAATCTAACACTACACCATCAGTACCTCCCCACTTGCTTCCTCCGAAAAGGTTACAGTCACCTTATGCCGTGGAAGTTGTCACCATCCCTGAAAAGGGAAAACCCATATTTCGAACCATCAAGACCCTTGGTGCTCTTCCACAAAAATCTCTCTCCACGCCTCATAAACGATTGGATTTGCCCGTTGAGAAGGCGTCTTCTTCTACACATCCATCAAAGTCATCATCTTCTTCTTCATCAACACCCCTAAAAGTAGACTTACCTACCAAAAAGATGCCACCTCTTCCATCAAGATCCTCATCTTCGTTACCAACAACCAAAGCACCCTATATTCCTCCTATTACACCTACCTTGAGGACTTCTCCCTCATCTAAATCAACATTATCTAAATCATCCGTAAATCCGACTAAGCAACCCCCTTTGTCTCCAAAGACCGCAAAATCTGTCACACCTCCATCCTCCTCAAAATCTATCTTAGGGGCTCCCCCTCCACCAAAGTCAATCATGTCTCATTTACTCCCATCCCAAGCACCCAAGACTGCTCCTCCAAATGTCCAAACAAATAAGAGGATCCCTAATAAAACTGTTAAACCTAACATGCAAGTTCTTTTACCTAGGCAGTCGGTTAATGTAAAAGAACCATCCTCATCATCTCCATCCTCATCTTCGTCTACCGGATTTTACACCGAAATCCTTCATCAACTTATCCAATCTTCATCTATAACCCTTCCTCCGATTAAACCATATAACCCGAAAGGAGTGAAACCGGCTTGGTTTAACTCTGATTTGATTTGTGCCTACCACCGTACTCTGGGTCATGATACTGAGGGATGTAAAGCTCTCCAAGCCGTTATCAAAAACCTTCTAGAAGATAGTGACCTTTTGCTGGAAGAGGAGGAACAAGTACCTCCTGTCACCTTAGCCCCATCCAAATCTCAACCATCCACTCAGACCTCTAGTGGTTCCACTCCACTTGATCTTCCACCTTCTCAAATTGACACAATCCATATCGCCACTAGAACCCAACACTATGATAACCCATCTTCATCTTCAGCATCTCGACCACGGGTTGTCATTTCTGCAGCCCCTGAAGGCGTTTCTCCTTCCTCATTAGCACCACGACCCAGGGTCTCTATTCGTGCTGGACCCCGGGCTCAAGTTCCCGTATCCGTTGAGGAGAGTGTTATGAAACAACTCACCCAGGCTCCGGTCAAAATGTCTCTTTTTGACCTCATCCAATCCTCTCCACAACATCGCCAGGCCCTAATTGATATTCTGCGTCGCATCGCAGTGAATTCGGATGAGCCCCAGCCCTTCGAGTGGGTTGTTGGATTGAATAGACCATCAACCACCATTTCTTTCGAGGATTCGGAAATTCCTCCTCTTTCTTCAGAGGATTTGGAGGCTCCCCTCTTCATCACAGTCCAAGTCAATAACACTGCCTTAAAACGTGTTATGATCGATAGTGGAGCTGCTCTCAACGTCATCTCCTCCCACACATTCGAACAACTTAAGTTACCAAAGAATGTGGTGTCACCTCCACCCTTCGCCCTTCGATCATTTAACGATCAGCTAGCAGTCACTCTAGGAACTGTGGTCTTACCCATCCGAGTAGGTAAGAAGCTGCTCCATGAACTCTTCTATATTGTTGAAGGAAAATTCCACTATAACATGATCCTCGGACGCTCCTGGATTCGCGCAATGCATTGTGTCCCATCCACCCTCCATCGATGCCTAAAATATCAATATGAGGGCAAAATATACACCCATCCAGGAGATCCTTTTCCTTCTGCACAATGCGACATGACCACTAGGTCTGCCCCTTTAAAAGAAAATACATCTTCTCCAGATGGGGCCTCATCTTCTTCCATACCTGCAACCAAACTACCGGATTTACAAAATCTGGAAGAGACATTGCAGCGTTTCTCACTAGGAGAGCTTCCTCTCTTTTCTTTCGATACCCATCTCAAACCTAATGAGTATGGTAGACCAGACAAGCAACGTGAATATCAACCAGGTCTCAGTCGCATCGTCACCTTTGGTCTGCCCAATCAACAGACCAATTTCATCTACGGTGGTCTTGATACGCCTCATTATCACCCGGATTCTCCTCCTAGAGCCAAACCTTACCTAACAGGGTTTGATTATCTACAGAATCCCACGTTTGCAAAAACTTATCTATATCGATGCGCGTGGAAAGGTTTTGGCCTTGGAAAATATGAACAAGGTATACATGATCTCAAATCCATTCCTACTCTCATGCCACATCAAAAATTTGGGTTAGGATTTAAACCCCTTTCAAAGGCCACCGTCACTATTCTTGATGAACCTCTTCTTACTAAGGAACCATCTTCTCCCACTAAATCAAAAGCATCACTTGATGTGGATGACGACATTTCCATCCCACCTAACTTTTTTTTTTTTGATCAATACCATTTCCTTAGGGCCGTTAGTCTATGAGACTAACAATCGGTCCGCTTCTATACCATTAATCTTTCCTGAAATAGTTGGAGACGACTCTCCTACTATCAATACTATCCACTGTGCGGATGATGATTCTGTCCTCACCTATCTAGGGGCAGAGGATTCATATCTCCCCAAGACTATTCCTTCTGACACGTCTACCCTTCTCAACGAAGCCACTGTCGACCTTAATATAGGGACTTCTGAAGACCCTCGCATCATTAAGGTCGGCCAATCCCTTAATCCACAGGAATTAGGGGACTTTACCGCTTTTCTCTCCAAACATCGTCAAGCCTTTGCTTGGTCATATGAGGATATGCCAGGGCTCGATCCCGATATTGTGGTCCACAATATCGTTACCCTTCCCAACATCAAACCAGTCAAGTAAAAATTGCGTAAAATGCACCCTAGAGTAGCCCTTCTTGTCAAAGAAGAGTTACAGCGCTTGCTCTCGGCTAACTTCATCCAACCCATCGATTATCCGCAATGGGTGTCCAATGTAGTACCAGTAACTAAGGCTACTGGGAAGATTTTAATTTGTACCGACTTCCGGGATCTTAATCTTGCCTGTCCAAAGGATGATTTTCCTCTTCCTAATATCGACCAACTCGTAGATTTAACTGCGGGTCATGAGATGCTTTCTCTTATGGATGGTTTCTCTGGATATAATCAAATCCTCATCGCACCAGAAGACCAACATAAGACCTCCTTCATAACTCCTTGGGGGACCTTTTGCTATCGTGTCATGCCTTTTGGCCTTAAGAACGCAGGAGCAACCTATCAACGAGCAATGACATACATCTTCCATGACCTCTTACACAAAACTGTAGAGGATTATGTTGACGATCTCCTCGGCAAATCCAAACGCCGTCAGGATCATCTTTTCATCCTTGCACCTCTCTTTGAGAGGCTTATCCGCTTCTGTCTTCGTCTAAATCCATCTAAATGCGTATTTGGCGTTCTCACTGGTAAACTTTTAGGTTTTATCATTTCCATCAGGGGCATTGAAGTCGACCCCGCAAAAATAAAAGCCATCCTTGAGATGCCTCCCCCTTCTAACTTAAAGCAACTCCGCAGTCTCCAAGGACGTCTTCAGTCAGTGCGTCGCTTTATCTCCCAATTGTCGGACCGTTGTCAACCTTTTCACCATCTTCTCCGTAAGAATGTTCATTTTGAATGGGATGAGCATTGCCAAAAGGCCTTTGATGATCTCAAAGCTTATCTTCTTTCTCCACCTGTGCTTACACCTCCACGCGAGGGGGAGCCTTTCTATC
Organism: Taxus chinensis; assembly: GCA_019776745.2. Taxonomy (NCBI): domain Eukaryota; kingdom Viridiplantae; phylum Streptophyta; class Pinopsida; order Cupressales; family Taxaceae; genus Taxus; species Taxus chinensis. The sequence continues at coordinate 757,949,741 of CM034148.1, read as the reverse complement.
TTTATATCTCTGTGACTGACCATGCTCTGGGAGCCATGATCTCGCATCGGGACACTTGTGGTAAAGAACAAGTTGTCTATTACATCAGTCGCACCCTCCATGAGTATGAGACACGTTACTCCGAAGCTGAAAAACTATGTTGCGCTCTCTTCTTTGCAACTTCTAAGCTTCGTCACTATCTCCTTAATCATAAAACTTACATTGTCACAAGTGTCAACCCACTTAAGACAATCCATGCAAAGCCTTATCACAATGATCGTATCACCCGTTGGCTTATGCTCATGACAGAGTTTGACCTCGAGTTTATCCTGCAAAAGGCTATCAAGGGTCAGGTTATTGCTGATCAATTAGCTAATGCTCCTCTTCCGGACACTCGTGACCCCCTTGCTCAATTCCCTGATGAATTTATCCAACAAATTGATTTTGGTCTATCTCCATTTAAAGTAAAACTCTTCTTTGATGGATCCAAATGCCAGCAAGGGGGAGGTGCGGGTTTCGTGATGATTCCTCCTTGGGGTATGCCTATCCCAGTCGCACACAAATTAAACTTTGAATGCACCAATAATATGGCTGAGTACGAAGCTCTTGTCTTAGGTCTTCAAAATGCCATTAATCTCGGCGCTCGTCATATTGACATCTTTGGTGATTCTGAGCTCATCGTTAACCAGGTCATGGGTGTCTATCAATGCAAGAATGATATCCTTCAAAAATATCGCGACATCGTTCTTGCCCAACTCCAATCTTTCGACAAGTTCACTATCCAAGCCATTCCGCGTACTGCAAATCGATTCGCGGATACCATGGCTTCTTTAGCCTCCCTTATCCCGCCTTTTACCGAAGACTCGCGTCTTTATGTGGCTGTGCAACGATTAGATCAACCATCTTATCTTGGGCAATTAACGTCAATCAATGCTGTCACAACCCATACTCAGGATGAGTGGTATCAACAGATAGTTGATTATCTATCTCATTCGGTCCTTCCTCCAGATTTGTCTCCCAATGGTAGAAGGTCTTTTGTCCAACGCGCCAACCGCTATACTATCCTAGGCGGGATTCTTTACAAACGCGGCTTTGATGGTATTTTGCTTCGATGCCTCAAAACCCATGAATCATCTAAAGCTATTCAGGAGGTCCATGACGGTATTTGTGGTGGACATTTTAGTGGCTTAGCTGTAGCCAAGCGCATCTTACGTTTGGGGTATTATTGGCCTTCTCTTAATCGAGATTGTTGTGAATACACTAAGAAGTGCGTCAAGTGTCAGCAACATTCCAATCTCACGCACATCCCTAGTCAGGCTTTGCAACCTGCGGCGGATTTGTGGCCTTTTTCGCAGTGGGGTCTTGATCTTATTGGTCTCATCAATCCTCGTTCTTCACAGCGTCATCATTCTATCATTACCGCCACTGAGTACTTTACTAAGTGGGTAGAAGCTATCCCTCTTTCTTCAACAAAGGCTAAACCCATAGTTGATTTCGTCTATCAACACATCATTTGTCGCTTTGGCGTTCCACACAAGCTAATCACAGATAATGGTAAGTCTTTCAAAAACGCTGATTTGCAAAATCTCTGCAATGCTTTCAATATCAAGCTCAGTTTTTCTTCTCCATACTACCCTCAAGCTAATGGTCAGGCCGAAGCTTCCAATAAAACTTTGCGTAATATCCTCGCAAAGGTAACTAGTCGAGCTGGTAGGGATTGGCATCTACATATCCCTTTTGCTCTCTGGGCTTATCGGACTAGCATTCGTACTCCTACTGGTGCTACTCCCTTCTCTCTCGTCTATGGGTCTGAGGCTGTCCTTCCTTTGGAAGTCCAAATCCCATCTCTCCGTGTTTCTCTCAGAGAATTTATCTCCGATGAGAATTATCGTCAAAATCGTCTAGCACAACTTGAACTATTAGATGAGCGGCGTCTTAACGCTCTTGATCATCATCAGGTTTATCTCGAGCGTGTCAAACGTGCTTATAACAAGCACTTGCAACATCGTGACTTCAAAATTGGTGATCTTGTTCTTAAGGAAAATCAAAATGTCACTACACTCGAAAGAAGTCAACGTGGTAAGTTTGCTCCCAACTGGATGGGCCCCTACATTATCACTCATAAGTATGGGTCTGGGGCTTATCGTTTATCTTCCATGGATGGTATCCCTGAAGCGGAACCTCTTAATGCCTTGCATTTGCGGCCCTTCTACTGTTAAAATCTATCTTACACAAATCTAGTCGCAACTCAGATCTTCCATCCGTCCTAATAACCAGTCATCTACTTTCGTGGTGATTTGAAATTGTGTGGTTCTCCGCCTATTGCCTCGTCTACCTTAAATATGAGTATCGCGGCTCTACTCATTGCACGTTTCTTTTGGATATGTTCCTCCTCATGGTAGGAATACCTTAATCACCACTTCATCTGTCCCAAGTACTTATCTTCATCGGATCTACTCGGGTCGTGAGTGCATGTTCTTCTATGTTCTCTTCCCCTCCATTTGATCTATCTAGGTCTAAACTCAGCTTCTTCCAAAAAGTTTCCAAAAAAAAAAAAAAAAAAAAAAAAAAGAGAAAAAGATGCTATCCAAAAAGATAGACTGATCCCTTGAAGGACAGCTATCCATACATTATCAAGTGAATCAAAAAGAAAATAGACCATACCCTCGAAGGATGGCTATCATTAAAATTCACAATACAGACCGCTCCCTTGAAGGACGGCTGTTTCTCAAAGAAAAATTCAAGGCTTCTTGTAATTAATCAGCCTTCCAGTCAGTTTATAGCATCACTGAAAGACTTCCCGCATCGATCAGTCTTTCCATATCAAGCAAACTTCCCGCATTGATCAGTTTGCTTTTCTGTCAAAATCATGAAGCTGAGATTTAGGACCTTTTGTCGATCATATGGAGAATCCTATTTCCCCACTATGGACATGTATTCTGTCCCTTGTAAGTTCCGACAAGATACTTACTTTTCTTTCCATTTTTATCCTAGATCTGGTTTGCGACTAGTTAGTGTCAGATTTATTTTAATCTTATATAGGGCCTTGTATGCTTGGTCTTTTGGTTTCCTTTCTGGATTTTATCTATGGTCGGTTGGGAGTCCAACTTATCATTTTCTTCTTCTCCGAGTATCTTCTCTTCTAAGTCACAGTTGTTTCCGCTTTCATCTTTGGCTCTTGTAAGGAGTATTCTCCATTTCTTTGTCTCGCAACCCTGTCAAATTGGCATTTCACATGTTAATTCAATCAAAATTTCTCTTCTATCTAGGTTCATCTTATCTATCAAAACACCTATCTGTATTCATTTCTCATTACAATTACATCCATATATCTTTGTCTATCTATCCATCAAAATATCGAAAAATACGTACATCTAAGCTACATTACATCTATCTATATCTCATCCATATCAAACACATCTGTCTATATATCCATCACAATATTTAAACACATGTACATCCAAGTTACATCACATCATCTATCAGTCTATATCTATCCAATCACATCTATTTTATCCACATTTCAATCTATCTAATCACATCTATTTCTATCATCCATCAGTCTATATCTCTCTAATCATATCTATTTTTCTATATCCATATATCCATGTATATCAAAATTACAAACATGAGTACAATCATATGACCAATAATATGATGAATCTATATATATACATGTGTGTTTTTACAAAAAAATGGGTGGCTTCCAATCGAGCCATCTATACAATGCCTTCCAATCGAGGCTACATCACTATACAAATACACAATCTACCAAGTCTCTATATGGTGAAATCAGAAGCGTGGAGGACACTATCTCCTCCACCCTCCTCTGCACCCGGCTGTCCCTCCTGACCGCCGCCTATCGAGCTCGAAGCACCTGCTGCTGGAGGTCTCGGCCCACCTCGGTCCCTCCCAGTGCTCCCTCCGCCTGAGGCTCCACTCGCTGTAGCTGTCCCTCCTCTCCTCCTCGCCCCATACCGAGGCACATCTGGGGCATGCTGCGCTAGAGCATCCTCATAATATCTCACCTCAGCCAGGAGAGACTGGTATGTGCTCAGGCTCACCATACCCGGTGCTCGTAAAGGTGCTGCTGGGGCTGCTGGCGCTGCTGGTGGTGCCCCTCCTAGAGCCGTGCCCTGTGTCCCAGACTCTGATGTGGCACCAGTCTCTCCGTACTTGGCCCTGAGGGCCTCCCTGTGCCGGAAGTAGCGGTCCCTCTGCTGGATCGCTGTATCTCGCTCCTGGCGAGCGGTGTCTCTCTCCACAATCAGGGCATCCCTCTCCTCCGTCAAGGCCCTGATCTCCTCCAGAGCTACCTGATGTGTCTGTATCAGTGTGGCATGCTCTCCCTCTAATCTGTCTAGTGTCGCAGCTATGTCCTCCTCATCAGCATCTATCGAGGGCGGGAGATGTCGTGGAAGCTCTGTGTCATACCACGCTGCATAGCCCTCATCCACCCCCGCGTCATCATCGCTGTCCGTGGAGGGTGGAGCCTCTCTCAGTGGGTCTGCCGGGATCAAAATCGGCAAATCTGTCTCTCTGCCATCCCGCCTATATGGCGTGTATGTGGCCGGCACTGTCTGTACTAGACCAAACTGCCTCAGTATCCGCATGAATGGGACTCGCTCCCACATATCTGGTCTACGACCTCTGACCACTCGGCTCCGTCTCAATGCTACCAAGTGGGCATCCTGACCAACCCATATCGGAAATGCCCGATATGGTCTCCAGATAACCTGATCTGGTGTAAGCGTCCTAAAACGCTCCGAGTACCACTCAGCTGATCTACCTGTGTCTCCTGCGGCCATGTCAGCCCGCCATCTCCGAAATCCATAGTCCACCCCCCCCCACTGCTGCTAGGCATCCACGGAAGCCCGGATGGCCTAATCACTGCTATGTGCTCATACGCCCAGCAATGGAGCACAAAACTAACATCAATCCCTGTCCTCCGACCAGTAGTGTACATCCATAGCTCATAGTAAATCTGAGCTATCAGGGCATCAGCGAAGGCAAAAATCTGTCTGTACTGCAAGATGTCGCACACGCAGTCTAGCAGTAGCAAGGGGAATCTCCCACCTCCTGAGTCCGGCAAGGCAAAATAAGATATAGCCATCTGAATCAGGGCTATCCGCCTGCTCCGAGGGCTATCCTGTCTGTACTGTGAGGCTATCCTCACTGCCCCAGATACTATCTCCGAGTCATCTGATCTGTCTCTGTACAATCGCACCAGGGCCCTCTGCTGCTGCTCTCGGGGTGTGATCTCAATCGGGTCCCCCGTAATCGGTAATCGGAGGATCCTGTATACATCCTCATGGGTGATAGTCATCTCACCCGTCCTAAACCAAAATGTGCACGTGTGGCTGTCCCACCGTCGCACTAATGCCCGCATGAGCTCCACATCCCGTGGCACTCGTCTGTAATATCTAAAACCCCCGAGCCCGGCTCGCTCTAGATGCTGCCAGTCTGCATCGGTCACATCAGGAAGGATCGTCTCTAATAGCTCAGGGATGGCATCCCTCATATGAAGAGCCTCTCGTGCCTGCATCCACGACATCAAAAGCATAATTAGTCTCTTATTTTCATAAATCTCATCTTCCAAAACAATAACATCCAAGACTAGAAGGAAATACTAAAAATCTTTCAATCGGCGTCGATTTGGTCAAATCGGCGTCGTTCATTATAGTCGGCGCCGATTAATATCAATCGACGCCGATCCAAACCAATCGACGCCGATTATACCAATCGGCGCCGACTGAGAGGCCAGGCGTAAACCAGACCCTGGCCTCCCATACGCATGGAAAATCAAACAAAAAAAAAAAATAATACTAAGAAAAGTGGGTTCAACAGTGACTACTTACCCCAGGTCGTGTCCTCCTGCGCTTCTGTCCGCTCCCAGAGGCTTCCATTGTGTTCAAATCAAAAATCTATCTCTGTCTGAATCAATCGTCACGTTGCAAATTAATCGTTTACGTTTTCCGTCCGCATATTTATATGCGTCTGGATTGGTCGGCGCCGATTTTTTGGGTCGACGCCGCTTGCTTTGGTCGGCGCCGATTAGTTTAGTCGCCGCCGATTTTTCATGTCTGTTTGCCATAGTGTTGATACTTGGCTTTCTCATCTATCTGATCATTGTTGTGTGCTGAATCTTGCCTTTTGGCACATCTTTTAGATGTCATTGTCTATTTCGGGTTTGTTCCCTTTGCGTGGGACACTCGTATCTTTCGGCAGCTTAGAGTTAAACGGGTCTGTAGGCACTAACGTCGTCTGATTTATCGACCGTCTAGTTCTCCCTACCAATGTGTCTCTCTTTAGATGCTGACTATTTTGCAGTTCTCCTTACACTCATGGGTCTGTAGGAACTAACGTCGTCTCACGAGGAGACCGGCTAGTTTTCCCTACCAATGTGAGTACCTTCGGTTGCTGCCCTTGTGTTTATTTTTATGCGTCCTCAATGGTCAGTTCTACTCCAGCTATCCGACTGGGGCATCCTGCATTTTCCATCTACCTCTTTCAAACTCGGGATCGTCTGTTCTATCATCCATCCCATCCCTAGTTTGAGGGGGATCACATCACCACAAGTTCTTCTCTTCTTCCATCTCCTTGTTTTTGTCTCATAACCTTGCTTATCGCAAGTTACTTGACAAAAAGGGGCAAAATGTAGACACCTAAAATTGGTTTCTCAATTTAGTGTCCCTCACATTCGTTTTAGGTAACCTGGGGCACGTTCACGTCACCAACTATCCCCTTGGGATATTATCCAATTTGTGATTTAATCACTTACTCTAAATTTAATTCATCACATCACATCTTACCCATGAGTAATTAAATAATTAAATATTTAATTACGCTTCTTCCCATGCATCTTAATCACTTATCTGCCCCAAATTTATTCTACCCATGTATCACATCCATTTTTAATCTTCCCTAAGCGGGATATTTCCCGTGGTCGGGATAAGTCTTGTCTTTTTCGAATCGATCAATTTTGGCCATCTCGGGAGTCTTCTCCGCGATCGGCGCCGACCCATTTGGTCGGCGCCGATTTTATAGGAGCGGCGCCGATTATAAAAGCAGGTCCATAGCTCAGTTCGAAGGACCGAAAAAGAGAGACGAACGAGCGAAAGAAAGCACTTACGCACGAACAGAGAGCGAGAAAGATTCAGGTTGCAAGAAAGAGAGATCTTTTTAGCATCAATTGTCTCAAGTTAGGGCAGATCCTGTCCTAATCAATCCCTGAGAGGAGCACCGTTACTCTGCCCGTATCATATCAACATCATACACCACCATCTATCATCTAGTGACTCTGTTTCCAGCGTCTCTCCATCTTCGGCACATCTTGCAGACCACATTCACCTTCCAATCCCCGAATCTCATCGCACAGTCCCTGATTGGTCAGTCTGCCTTCAGTGGACACTGATCTTATCCAGTCGACGCCGATCAGTCCCAGTCGACGCCGATCACATCAGTCGCCGCCGATTATACCCAGTCGACGCCGATTTCACTGCAGACAGGTAAAAGGTCACAGGTAACACAAATCCAGCATTATTTCGCAGTTCCCTGTTTTCTGTACTTTCTGTCTGCTGTTCAGTTTCTGTTTTATTACTGCAATCAGAAAATCTAGTCTTTATTTACATCTTTTATCATGTATGCTTCTTTTCTTTATTGAAAACGTGGACTGACATCCACCAAGGAAGCTCATCGCTTCCCGGACCCGCTCCTCGGGCAGTCCACCCAAATATCTTCTAACGCCATCTTTTTCTGTCAAGCATCGGTGTTTTGCAGGTTACTCGGAGCTATTGTGCAAAGTGCTCGTGTGCGCCCGTCTTGTCTACATCAGCTTCCTCATTCGTCTACATCTTCATCAGGTATCGATTTCATTGGAGTTTTTCAGGGTTTTTGTGTTTAGTTTGGTGCATTAACTTGGACAGGTAACAAGCACGAAATTCTTGAACTACACCTAGTGTCTTTGTAGAAATGAAGATGTCCTCTTGGGTGATATCTTCCCTCTCTGACCAATTTTTATCTTTAATAGGTCACAACTTCTTAGCAATGGGGGTTCAAAACTTTAGGAATGACCTCAATACAATCTTGTCTAGTATTACGACACGATGGGTAGGTTCAAAAGCTAAGGGAATCATATATATCACTTAGTTGGACAAAATTTTTCATGGGTCAAGGAATCTACCAAGTCATTCATCCTGATAACTTTCTCGAAGCTTATAGTCATAAGGTTTGGCATTCCAGAAATTGGCATAGGATCTCTGACATACTAAATAAAATGGGACACTAAAGGTTGAATGATTGGGCATACACTAAATAGGGGGCAGTTCATATCTGAAGACTTCCATCACAACAGTCTTTACATAGAAGGGACATTGGGTTGAGCATGAGTGATTCTTAGGTGTTGATTGATGTCTAATCCCATTAGGTAACATGAAGATGGTACATGAACATCAACCAAAGTAGAGTGGAATACACAGGATTCACTACACTTATGGGAATGATAGAATCATAGATTTTTGGCATATAGGAACTTCACCCTATAAGCTTGTCTAGGAAAAGAGTGATACCAGTGCTTTGATTGACTTAGAGTTGAACTAAGCCTTAGATAGGTGGAAGAGGGTAGGGTTAGCCATAGGTGATGAAGCAAGGGTGGCATACTGAGAGAAATCAGAATGGAATAGTTTTTATGATCTGTGAATAATCAAGGAACTCTAATGTTTTTTGGCTAGTTTTTAAAACGAACAAGCAACATGGTTTGACAGGGTGGTCTATGGGTGGTAAAGACTTTCAAAGTTGTCAGGTGACTTGGTATTGAATGGGATGCTGAGGTGCTTGGGGCACCATTCAAGTCTGTGAGCACTTTGGATGTATGGGCTATAGTGTTTTATGATTTCATGCAATGGATTAGGGCTAACTTTTTAGTTAAATCATCTTCATGGAGGCACATTGAAAATCTCTGGTAAATGGTTGACCTATCCTAAACCCTGCAAAGGGTTAGTTATGCATAGGTGATGATGGGTTGTGATTGGAGAACTATATGTAGTATGATGATTCCTAGATGCATACATGTAATAGAGATTTTGTTTAGGTGCCAGGGTTAAATTTGGAGTCATTGTGTGCTTTTTCAAGATGTTGCTTCTTTTAAACAAGGTCTATGAAGTAAGGTCTTCTTTTAGCCGTTTTGAATTGACCCCTAAAGTAGAGTGAATTGTGTGATTTTCAAGGGATATGATTTAGGGTAAGTTTCTCAAAGATGTTAAATCAAAAGGTTTCATAAAAATACATGAGGTCATACTTCATTGCCAATGAATGCTATAGGATACTGAATTTTCATCTAGATAGGTAAGATAACCCCAAAAATTGCTAAAATTGTCGGCTCTAAATACTCTTCTAGTTATTTAGACAACTTAGTACATGTTCTAGCTCAGCTATATTGCTTACATTTTTATTGTGATAGCACAGTTGATTTGTAGCCCTTGCAACAGTACTTGATCTATTGTTTCATTACATCATCAGGTGTGCTACTCCTTCTAGGTTTCCCATGAGAATTTTCCTGCTTTGTTAAACTGATACCTTGATGTGCATCTAAAGACCCCATTAAATAAGATTCTTTATGAAAAAAATTCAATTTGGGACGCAAGCCTTGTGGGTAAGAGAGTTCAAAGTTGAGTCCCTATGGATCTTGCGTGCCTAGAATGGTAGTATGGGTCACCTAGATGTAATGATGGTTTCTACCTGGACCATCATTGATAGGTTCATAGGAATGAGTAAAGTGCTCCTCTATTTGTGAAGGCTAGGATCAACAAGCAGATTCCTTATGGCAGTTTCCCATGAAGTCTTACATGTGCATGGATCTTAGGTCCTGATGTACTAGCCTATGCCACTCAAAGTCTCTAACAGGACCTATAATATGTTACACAGAACCAGATCTAAGTTCCAACAGGGATAAAATCCATTGCACGTAAATAAGAGTGTTACCTCATGTGATGATGACAAAAAGAATACATGATAGTGGGTTCATCCTTGTTAGGTGAAATTCATGGTGCAGGACGTTCTTACATGGCACACGACTCTGAATATTTACATTGGTAACCATATATTGGTATATCACTGAAATATTTGAATGATGCACGCCTAGTCTCAACCGATAGTTATCATAATACGTTGAGGTCTCTCTATGTTTGATTCAGAAGTTCAAATTATTGGTGGCATATGGTATTAGAAATGGGATTCTTGAATATTTCTAGGCATTTCATAGGTAGATAGTGATTTCCTTACCATCCTATTTGATCTATCTACCCTCTTTACTTATCCTTCACACAAAAGTAACTTAGGGAAGCACATTTGATATTTTCACTATTTCTGGGAATTGAATGTTTCTTGAAAGTGATTGCAATTTCCATAATTCATGATCTTTTACTACGATCTTTATCTTGGTATTAGAGTCCATGGAATCTTTATACCATGTAGAGTCGTTAGAGTAGGATCATTCTTATGATTGGACATTTTGGAACAATCTTGATGGCCCCCAGTTTTTAAGGAATTTAGATTTTCATATTTTCAGTTGTATACCGATATATGGCTGGTCTCATTAGAGATGTAATTTAGAACTATTGGCCTTCTCGGCTACCTATTGTAACAGCTCTGGATGGAATTTTCTAATAAGTAATGTAGCATAATTTGATTGATATCTCTCATGTCCTAATTATGATTTGTGTTCCTGATAGTATTGCCTCTTGGCTTGCATTGAAATAATTTTTTGTCATTTGTGAACAAGAAGAGGTATCCCTTGACTTAGAATTATGATTTAAAATTAGAATAGTTGGATCTTGTAAATGTTTCTTCAATGTGCAATGAAGGTCTAAAGCTAGCCTTCTGTCAATAGCTTTCCCATTGAAAAAGTTCTCTCAAAAAACTCTGTTCATCCCTACAGGGCTAGCAAGATATGACTATTGCAAAAAAACAACAAGAAAACATAGAAGAGCCTTTCTATGCAGTCCTTATTTCAACTATTCCCTTGGCAATTGTTATCTGAGTTGGATTTCAAGTTCTAGGCCAAGAGTAGTAAAAATAGGTATGATAAACTCGTTCGTCATAATAGATTACATTTGTGCAAGTACGCAAGGTCCCAGTAACATGGTAACACATTCTTAACAACGTTGTCATGGAAACTGATTTGATCCTTCTAGATCTTGAGCACATGAAAGATTTGAATGAAGTAATAAATGTCACCAAAATCTCATTTTATCAAATGAAACATGTTGCGTTAGTATCTGACATTTGAATACTCTCCTTACAAGGTAGTCATTGAAGTTCATCCTCATATGCATGATCTAGCATATCTGACCATGTATTTAGATTTTGATGCCCTAAAATGTTGTTCCTGAGATCATCCGATTGATGTCACAAATATTGATGCGGTAGATGAAAATTAACTCTCATTATACACAATGACATGAGAACAGGATATAGATCATGAAAAAACTCATTATAAATTTTGTCGTAGGTGGGAGAGTTTGCGTGAGCCAGAAACTAATGTTTTCCAGTGTCTATATTTCCAAAATCAAAATGTCCAAATTTTGCATTTTTTTGCTTGACTCCCTAGGGTCATTAGAAAACAACAATGGTAACAAATGGGTACCTCATATTTTGTAGCGTAATAGGGTTGGTTTTAGACATTTGATGGAGGTGGCATTCCAGTATATGGTTTTGCCGCAATAATCCCTAGGTTTAGAATGAGGGAGTGAGACTAGGAAGTACATACATCGAATGAGTGATGGATGAAATGGGAGGCTGTTGGTAGTACATATAATGGAGGTGGATTGTAGGGTCAAGGTAACCCTAGTAGCGATTTTTGGGGCTAAGGACTGTGGAATAGAAAGTGACAATGTTTTGAAATGGGGGTAGGGGTCCTCAACACCAGGGTGTGGTTGCGTTGCTATGGGTATATGTCAAAAGAAAATAGGCATAGATGAAGGTTATTTTCTGGGAGGTGGATGAAGGTATAGTGGATGTTGCAGTTGCAATAGATGTGGCAGATGTAGCGGTCATAGTGTTGGGGTTAGCACACTGGTTGTACAGACAATATATCAGATCTAAGTATACATGTAAATAAAAGTCAAATATTCTACCAGAAGAAATATACAAAACAAGAGACATAAATTAACACTAGATTTAATGTGGTTCACCCAGTGTGGGCTACGTTCACCAAGAAACAAGCCAATCTATTATCCAAAGCTTTGACAAGATATACAATGAAGATTTACAATCTTCAACACCTCTCATATGTTCAGTACTTTCTTTCCATCAAGATTTTGCTTCTTCACCAAGAATTCTCTCTCACATTATTATCTTGTAATTATGATCCATACAATTACTTCTAAACCCTATATTTTATGATTATATAGTCGTTTATAAACTTAGGGCACTTAGCCATGCAATTACAATTAATAAATCTATTTTAATGCTAAAAATAGATATAATTCTTGAGAGTTAATTAAAACTTCGTCACACAGGTAACCGATGTCGGTTTTTCCTAACCACTTCTGGTTCCTTACTTTGTTGACCGATGTCAACCATACCTGACCGATGCCAGTTTGCCTTGATCTATGCCAGTCTGACCTTAACCAATGTCGGTTACTTGTATTTTCCAGCAAGTTCCATATTACATGCTAAAATGAAGTAATTAAGCTTCAAAACTCAATAATCTCCCACTTGGAGTTTAATTACTACACCATACCTGTACAACATCATTCTTGGATCCTTCCTTAGCTTTGTTTCTTCCTCTTCAAGTCTCAAACTCAAAGACCAATAGAAGTGGAGTGTAGCTCCAACTTCTCCTTTGTTAATGGTTTCGTTAGCATATCCGCAGGATTCTTGCTCGTATGAATATTTTCTAGATTCAACTTTCCATCCTCTAATACCTGCCGTATGAAGTGATACCTCAACTGAATGTGTTTCATTCTTGAATGAAATGCTGAGTTCTTTGCCAAATGAATTGTACTCTGATTGTCACTAAATAGTTTACAATCACCTTTCTCCTTTCCCAACTCTTCCATGAACCTACTCATCCATATCATCTCCTTGCTAACCTCTGTAGCATACTCTGCCTCTAGCTACAACATACTCTTCCTCTGTAGTAGACAAAGCCACAACCTTCTGCAATCTTGAAATCTAGCTAACTGTTGTTCCACCTACTATGAAAATATATCCAGTAGTGCTCCTCCTACCATCCAGATCTCCAGCCATATCTGAATCAACATAGCCACATAATGAAATATCTAAACCTCCATAGCATAACTACATGCTAGATGTCCCTTTCAAATACTTGAGTATCCATTGGACTTCTTTCCAATTGATCTTTACCTAGATTAGCCATATATCTACTCATAACTCCCATAGCCTGTGCAATGTATGGTCTGGTACAAACCATAGCATACATGAGACTTCCAACTACTGAAGCATATGACACTTGTGTCATGTATTTGACCTCCTCATGTGATGAAGGAAACTGATCTTTACTCAATTTGAAGTGTCCATAGGTGTGCTAACAAGTTTTGCATTCTGCATGTTGAACCTTTCTAACACCTTGTAGATATAATCCTCCTGAGACAAATACAATTTCTTATTTTTCCTGTCTCTATGTATTTACATGCCAAGAATTATTTTTGCAGCTCCTAAATCCTTCATAGCAAATGTGTGAGCTAGCTTTCTCTTAAGCTCACCAATGTCCTGCATACTAGATCCTGCAATAAGCATATCACCCACATACAGTAACAAAATAATATAGCTCCCATTTTCAAGCTTCTTGAAATAAACACAATGGTCAGATTCACATCTCAAGTAACCATGCTCATGCATAAAACTATCAAACCTCATGTACGTTTTCCTTGGAGCTTGCTTGAGCCCATATAGGCTCTTTTTCAACCTGCACACTAATTTATCCTTACCTTTAACTTCATACCCAAGTGGCTGCTGCATATAAATCTCTTCATCCAAATCACCATGGAGGAAATTTGTCTTCACATCTAGTTGCTCTAAATTCAAGTCTTCTACTACAACTAAGCTCAATAAAGTATGAATAGAAGTCATCTTAACAACAGGAGAAAATATTTCACCAAAGTCAATACCTGCTTTCTAGAAAATCCCTTTACTACAAGCCTTTCCTTGTAACTTTACTGTCCACCCTCTTCCTCCTTGATCCCATAAACCCACTTGTTCTCCAATGTTCCCTTACCTACTAGTAACTTAACCAAATCCCAAGTCTGGTTTTGTTCCAAGGAGTCCATCTCCTCATCCATGCCATTCTCACACTTAACATGAGTCTTATCCTGCATTACTTCTTCAAAGCTCTCTCGTTCACCATTATCAGTCAATAATAAATAAAATAGAGTAGATGTAAATATTTCTGGAGGTTTAATTACCCTTTTTGACCTTCTCACAGGAGTTTGGGGTACCGGAGGCTCAATCTGGACCTCCTGGACATTCCTATCCAAATCTGACAGTGATTGACACCAGTCACCTCTAACCGATGCCAATTTTGATCTACTGTAACTGATACCGGTTCGTCTGACCGGTGCCAGTCAGGGGTTAGCCAAAATTGGTTATCCCTGTTGGTAATTCTTTTAAAATCCGAGAGTTCATTTTCATTCAAAAACTTATCAACCAGTTCATCCTTGGGTACCAAAATTTGATCTCTATACATTCTCTTTTCATTCCATTCAACATCACGACTCATAATAATTTTAGAATTCTCTAAATCCCAAAAATGGAAACCGAAATCACTAGATCCATAACCAATAAAAGTGCATCTCTCAGATTTTGCATCCAACTTCTTTCTATTTTCCCTATCAACATGCATAAAAGCTTCTGAACCAAAAAATTTAAGAAAATAAAGATCTACCTCTTTTCTAGTCCAAGCTTCCTCTGGTATTCCTCCATCTAGTGAACTTGAAGGCCCACGGTATTCCTCCATCTATTGAAGGTCCAAGATTCTTTATTTATAATATATATTAACTAAATACATCTAATATCGATAAATTTCAAACATTCAACGTCCAATAAATGCAGTAATGGTATGAACATTAACTAATTAATGTTGTGGTTGGATGAGCATTAACTAACATTACGATAAAAAAATTTAGTTATGTTGATGCATAACCTCTTTTGGTGGCGGCAAGAGGATACGAAATTTGTGGGTTTTTTGGGCACTTATGACATTCATAAATTGTGTTTGTGTGATGGGTGGGATGAAATAATGACTATTAATAATTATGTCATATTTTAATTAGAAATCTTGGAGACATGTGTTGAAGATTGGAATGAAGGTGCTCAACATCTCTATTTAAGCATCGTCTATATCGAGCCTTTAGCAATCACTGTCAGAATATCCCTGTTCAGTATGGGTGACATCGTCAAACACAATGAGCCTTCTTCCTATAAAGAGGTCAAGGTTGACCTGGTAGTATGGAATATTTTTCATGAGGGTGGTGTTATGTCATATATGGAAATATTGGCTGGTCACTCTATCCGAGTGACCAGTAGTGTGTTGGCAACCTGGGAGAAATGAAGAGTCAAAGTGGGCAAGACTAAATTTTTAATTTTGACAGAGTCCATTGTTGTTGTGACAAGGATCCCCAGGGAGGGAGATATTTATTTTAAATTCTTTCTTCAGGAGGATATGGACGATTTCCTATATCCTTGTGAAAAATATGACAATGTGTCACTCAGGCTATGAACGGGACTCACTTCATGAACCTTGGGATAGGGTTGCTGAGAAATTGAGGATGTACTTCACACTACAGCAACACTACAAAGTGATCAATGGACCTCAAATTTTTCTTATTGTGCATCTTTGACATAATCGAGAGGTAAACTTTGTGGATTTTTCTATTTCAATTACTTGAGAGGGCCATTAAATTAGATAGAGAATATGAAGGTCCATTCCTACACCAAATCCTTTTGTATTTGCTCTTTAAAATTGAAGCTTCCCAAAAATAAATCTTGTTCTTACCCTCTAATCCCAGTAAGCAACGTTGTGTCCCCACTCATCTTCCACAACCAGCTCCCTCTTTTTATTGCCATCACCGCCACCTTTGTCTCCCTTCTGACTTCAATTCAGACATCAAGATCATATGCCCTAAATTTTTCACTCTTGTTACTCCCTCGTCTTCTCTGTTGTATCTTAATCCTTCAAAAACTTCATAGAAATCTCCTATGTTCTTTGAACTGCCCTTGGACCGACATCTACTTCCTCGCCACCTCTTACTCATGCTTTGGTGGCTTCTCCTCTCATCTTAACTGACATTATAATGGATAAAACCAACTCAACGCACCTGATCACGGAAGCATGTGTAGATTCCCTGCCACCTTTTTTTATGGAAGTTAGCATGGAATCATAAATTCCATATGTGTTGTAGGATCTCTCCTCGGTTTACCCTAATTATCCTCTATTAGAGAAGATGGGATCCCTCAATGTAGCTGCAGAAATGACCTAGATGAAATTCAATGAAGATTTCATAGAGGAAATTAATTTAGTGGATGTGTTGGTTCTAGGAATCCCTACTTCTGATGCTAAGGATGAAGCAACTACTCTCATGAATATCCATAAAATGTAATTTGGCTTTTCCAGTTTGGGACTTTTTGGTTTTTTGTTTTTTTTTGCAAACGGGATTGTTCACTTCTTATCTCACTGTAATGCCTGGTCATGAGGGCTTTTTTATGCAAGTATGCAAGTCATTTGAAAAAACCCACTTTTACTCTAATTCTAAATTGGTTTATGTTTTGGCATATCGTAGTCGTGGCTAAGCTCCTAGCAAATATCTTAATGAGTTATCTTACATCCTTAAGATGGCTATGCTCTAAATTTTATGTCTTGGTATAACCGAGTGAATTCTCAGATCACAGCATCCTAATTTATTTTGATAAAAATTGGTGACCACCAAGCTCCAAAAATTTATGGTGTGGAATAACGTACAATTTCCTAATATGAAAATATGATTCTCTTACTAGTTAGGTGCTAGAAAAAACTAAATCAGAAATATTATATTGTGGGTTTAGCACTAGAAAAGTTATGAATATATGCCTCTAATTTACTAGACAAGTAAAAGGTATTCTTTGAATTCTTGGGTAATTCTAACCTTGGTTATAGATTTCAAGTGATTTAGGCTTTGCATCAGACAACCAGATTAGGTAACATCACTTTCATATAAACAAAAAAATTTATGCAACATTCTATTCTTCTTCTATGATTCCTAATTGAGAATAGGTATCCACCAAGTGCATACATGATTGAACAAGTATTACCGTGAATAGGTATCCACACAATGAATACAAGATAGATCAAGTATTACAATAATTAAGTAAGAATGGACAATAGTTCATTGTTTATAATTGTTACTTTATATTATAAGTATGCATGTTAATTGGTAGCAACTTTTGAACCCTTACAAATGATCATGATTTGAGAACAAAGTGCAAGCCATGAGTTTAATCCATTATAGGAATATATTATTCCTATTAATAGCAATTCTATGAGTGGAGAACAAAGCAAAAGCCATGAGGTTAATCCATTACATGAATATGTTATTCCTAACAATAGCACAATGTTGGTTAGACAAGAAAAATTTACCCAACAAAACACAAAAAACACACAATTGATGGTGATTGATACTGAAGCTACATTAAACCCTTCACCATCAATTATGACAGGTTGTTCATGAATAGGTATCAAGTATTATTTAAAATTTAATAATATTTTTTACTTTTCTATATTAGTTTGAGTCAATTTGAAAAATATATTCAACAAATATATGTAAAGAAATAGGTAAAAATACTAATATTTTTTATTTATCAATATTATTTGGAATCAATTTGATAAATATATCCTAATTTCAAATTTTTATGTGAAGATACAGCTGGAGAAAATCTAGAAAGTCTACAACAAACAAATTATAGATGTAAAAAAAAGGTAAAAATATTTTGTGAAATATTATTATCATATTTGAAATACATACAAGTTAAGAATGAAGTTTATTATTACTTTTTTGCAGTGCCTGGAAAGAAACATTTACTTGTTCTTGAATTAGAAGACTTGTTAGTTCAAAAGCTTACTTCTAAAAAGGCAAATACATTTCAATTGAACAATGAGAACCTCCTACCACTAATTTCTATTACCCAATTTATAACTTCTATGTTTAAAGAGTTTTATCGAATAGCATTCTGGTCATCTACGTTGGATACAGATGCTAGTGTAGAAAAACTAGCAACAAAACTGTTACTCTTAGCTAAAGTGGATATGAAACCTTTTTTTGTTTGGGTATGGAGCATTGCAAAAAAGAGGGATACATATTTATTAAAAAATTGGAAACAATTTGGAAGACACCATAATTTCCATACAAATGTGAAACTATGGTTGTAGTTAACGTAGACAACAAAGGGGCTTATGAAGAAAACTTTTTGGTGTCTCCAAAGGTTTCTGAGAAATAATTTAAAAATAATAAGTGGCTTATGTCTTACTTGTTTTCTCAACTATTTGTGGTACAGGTTGCAGATGATGTAAGAGATGTCTTAAATGGATGTGCTCTATTTCAAACAATAGTGGAACAAATGAATATATAAAATTGTGTTTATTACATTTGTGTAGATATTTTTCCAATTTTCCATTTGAAGTGATTATTATATACTCTTTAATAAGATGTTATTGATGGTTATTAGTATGTAATGCTCAAAATGTGTTTATTACAATTTTTTTAGTTTTTGTTCACATTTCATCTAAATGATGTGATCAGTAGATAATGATAAATTAGGATGTTGTTGATAGTTTACCATTTAATGTTCAAAACTAGCTTTGATAGGATTATACAAAAAGAAAGTAATTATCAATAAAATCAGATAAAATAATTTATGGTTTAATTTATTGAAAAAGAGTTTTGTTATTGGTTGGTTTTTCAGATCTCGTTTTCCATGAAAAAAAGTTATTGGTTTTGGGGGTAGAATAATTACTCTTTGGAGTACCAGGGCTTTCTAAATTTAGATCATTGACCATACAACCATAATTTACATATGCATGCTACCGATACTTTGGTTGTACTTTTAGCCCTGAATTGTTAAGGATAACACAAAAACATTTTGATATTGGATTTTGATTTACATACTTGCATTCAAGAGAATGACATGTCTTCAATTAATATATTGTTCATAGGTGAAACAAAATGTGTTAGACATGACATGACTGAGGCGCTTTTATTTGGATTGTCTTCTAGCTAGAAATTTGATGGCACAATGCATTCTGATAGAAAGCATTTCACACACTTATGCACATGGTTAAATCGTGTGGGTCCACACCCAAATTTATGTGGATCTTTGGAAACATTTAAAAAAATAATTACTGAATTGACTATTATGTTGAGATATATATATATATAGTTTATTTTTGTATTCTTTCTCATAAAAATTCAATCATATTGGTTTTTTTAGTCTATTTCATAACAATGGATTTATTACCATCATTTTATAAAAAAATTGTGAATTATTTTTATCATAACAATTGTTGCATTTCCACGTTAATACTAAGCATGATTGAGTTCACTTGTTACTATTGTGTTAATTAATAAATATAAAGTATTTGGTTTTTTTTTGGTCTATCGCATAAATATTGGTTTATTTATGTAGAATATCTCTTAACAATTCATTTATTACAATCATCTTAGGTTGTATTTATTTCATAACACATTTCCTAACTTCATTCTATGCAAATAAATCCATGTTATAGTTAAGCATTTGTCAATTTTTTATTGACATCATAAATTAGAAGAAATATTAGATACAAATATATATGATCAAAATATGTAAAATATACAACATGCAAATGCGCACGACCCCATAGTTAAAATAAATCACATCCAAATTTTTCTTTCTTTCTATATTAAGCTTATAAGAATGGGAATATGCTCATTCTCATCACAATGATAAAAATATTTGTTAGTATGAGAAATGGCATATGTCGATTCTGATCACAATGATAAAAATTATCATCACAATAATAAAAATATTTGTTTGTATCAAAATGAGAATATCTCTTTTCTAACCATTCTAACTCATTGAAGCAATATTGAAATTAATAATTTTAATATCACTATAAAGGATGTGAGAATGAGTGACTGTCCATTCTAAAACAAATAAAATACTACCTCTATTTTTCTTCTATGATTATTAATATATGAGAATTGGTATATTCCCATTCAATAAAAGATAAAAAATATTTGTTTGTATGAGAATAGACAATATAAGTATTTTCTATGCTTTGTAAAGCTATAAATATATTAATTATTCCAATAAGTATTTCCTATTCGTACTAAAAAATTGTAAACCCCTAAAATGGAAATCCCTCATACATTATATATAATTCCAAAAAATATATTTTTTGATTGCAATAATAGCCAAATCAAATTCCAAAAAGCCCCTTTTTGGATTCCAATAATAGCCTAATCAAATTTCAATATTTGGTAAAAGAAAACCAATATAATTGATTTTAGAATTTAATCTAGGTTGTAAAATGTCCATATTTAACAAAATTATGGTTAAGGCAGGAACGATGGCATCGTTAAAAATGTGAAGAACCGCGGGTGTCTGGGAGACAAATTCCTTTGCGATCTTAAGTTGGTCGAAATTATGTGAAGTAATGATATTAATTCTTGCACCAATGTCGATCATTGACTGCCAAATGAATGTATCATTGATCCTAACCATAAAAAATAGGGGAAGGTGGTGTTCTTCTAATGGGATGTCCATAATTTCAGTTTCATATAATGATATAGCAGTAGAAGCAATGAGTGCTCCTACGAGAGATGTGAAAGGCTGAGCTTTGTCATCATATATCGGAATGCGCTTTAAGGCTTCAATAAGATCATTTCTATGATATGGCGAGCTTTGGATCACCTCATAGAGTGACATCTTGAATGGAGCCTAATGAAGCTGTCTAACAATACTTTGTTCAATAGGCTTAGGAGTTGCTAAAATAGAAACCTTTGGTTTGGATGATGTGGCCAACTCCTTAGGAGGATGGAATGTAACAAACCGTCACACCAAAACCTTGAGGCATTACTGAAATCCGCACATGAGGATCATAACATCCCACCACGCTTCCGTAGAGCCTGACTTGAGCTGGGTTTGTGCTCACACTCCCATACATACAAGCCCTGCTTCACCAACGTTTAGGTGCCCCACTGGCCCTGGCTACACGACGTAACCAACTGAGTGGGATTCGAACATAGGTGGTCACTCTGATACCAAATGTAATGAACCATTACACCAAAACCTCGAGGCATTAGTGAAATATACACATGAGGATCATAACAAGGAATGGTGATGAATGTCTTGGATTTTGATTTAGAGGTTTGTTTGGGCTCACTGGGGCTTGATCGAGTGGTTAATTAAATTGCATTGATGATCAAAAGAGGACCACCACTAGATGAGTCATCTCTAGAAGATGAAATAGCAGATATCAAAATAGATGTGGAAGGAAGGGACTAACTCCATCGAAGAATAATTCTTCCATCTTCAATGAGTTTATGAATAATGGACTGGAGTTCTCTAAAATGCTCATTATCGTACCTAGGGGTATGATGAAAAACACACATAAGGTTGGAATTGAATGATGAAGACTTCTTTCTTTTTTGGTCAAAGGCCTTGATAGGCAGAAGTGTGATTGCAGAGGTTTGTAATAAGTTTTGGAAGATTTCTTTATGCCATCCAACTAAAGTGCTAGAAGATTCCTTGTGAGATATTTTATATGTTTGAGGTAAAACCCAAGTTTATTGATGTTTTGGTGATTTTAATTTAGTTTTAATGTTGATTGTAGTTTTAGTGTTGTACAGTCTTGGATTGTTGGGTTGAAATGTTTGTGGTTCTGAAACAAATGATTTTGGATTGGATAGCTTAACTCTATGCGGGATTATAGATTTGGTATGTGAAGATCCATCTTTGGGAGTAGTAATGACAACCTTAACTAGGGGGTCAGATGGTAATTCCATGGTTGGTTCAGGTATAGGAAACAACATTTGTTTGAGGCAATCTATGGAAGGTGGGGATTGAGGGTATTGTGTTGATGACATGGAAGGAACATTTCAGGTCATTACAAGGTAAAGTGCTATCAAATGATGTAGTTAGGATGAAGGAATAAATTGGTGTGGTTGTAACCACAACAATTGGTATGGGTAAGAGAGTGGGAAAAAGAATAGGTTCTACAGATGGTATGGTGGCCAAGGGTGGAATAAATATAGTTGAGGTGGTCAAGCCTACTAGATTCGATAAATTAAATGATGAGGTGGATATGATAGGTAAATAAGTTGATGCAGGACCAACATCGAATGTTGAAATAGGTTAGAATAGTTACTCCATGAATGTCTCCAGGGGCATAAATGATATATTCATTAATGGGGTTATGGTAGTCATAGATGCGGGAGAGCACATCAAGACAGATGTAGTTATAATAGTTGTAGGAAAGATATCAAAGGGAAAGGATGTGATTGATGATGAAGGATGGAAAGTTGTGGATGGGGTAGGTTCTTGATCAGTAGTGTTTAGGGTATTAATAGTATGAGCGTTACATGCTTGGGTTGTAATAGAAGTGGTAGCTTGGTTTGTTGGTGTATGGTTTGGGAAAGGTTATTTAAATATGTCGACGGATTTGTTGGGTGAAGTGTTTGTAGTTTTCACTTGAATATCACCCTGATCGATGAGTGTTTGGACAAAATCCTTGAAATTTTGACATATTTCTATATCGTGGCCTCAAACTTGGTGGTACTTGTAGTAATGGTTTTCATGATACCACATAGGTTTCTGTCTAGACTCATCAATTGGTTAGATAGGAGGAAATATGATAAGGTTTACTGCCATTAGCTTGTCAAATTTTGTACTATATGACTCCCAAAGCAAAGTGTAGTTAGGCACTGGTCAAGTGACTCACTGTTGAGTCCTGTTGGCATATGTAGCATAGTTTGTATTTTAAGGTGTGTTTATTTTATATTATCCCTTTATTCTCTCTTAATTGTTGTATTCCATTATTCTCTCATCTTCATTTATATCTTCCTCCTCCAGTTTAGGGGAATGATGTTTACTATTTCTCCTATAAATTGTATGTCCTTCTCCATAATAAGATAAGGTGTTGAGAGATATTTACTCTCCATTCTTCTTCTGCAATATTTTTATTCCAATATTCTGGTATCAGAGCAGCTTGATCTCTAACCAGTGCATATCTTCGCAGCATCCAATCTTTCTTACTTGAAGTAGAAGACTCAAGGAAACCCAACCTGGTATCTTTGTGGAAGAAGGAGAGGAGTGAACTACAAGGTATATTTGCATGCAGCGGGCATCCACTAATCTCCAACAATCTGCTCACTCTATTTCTACGTGAAGGAGGATACGTAGAGTATGTTCTTGGACCTTAACTAGTGTGAAAGGAAGAACTAGGTGTGACAGAGCTTTGCAGTGACAAGAGGAGCCTGCATGTTGGATTAGCGTGGAGAATTATGTGTTTTCCTAGAAAACCTGTGCAGAAATTTGGATGTGGGGATTGATAGGACAGTTCTTTTTGTCTTCTCTTCTCACATTTCTAGTCAAAATACTTGTGTGGAGGATAGGGACGTGGGAAATAATTAAAAACAAGACAGTAAACATTCTATTGTTTTGTCTTTTCTACCACTCCACACCTCTGTGCAGACTCCAGAGACCGCATGAAAAAAAATAACGTGAGGAAACAATGATCTGCAAGAAGAGTTCCTGGAGAAGGAGTGAAATCTATTTAATCAAAAGAAATATGTCTTCACCAAGACAACGAGGAAGTAGCTACTACAAAAACTACACTGAATGTCGAGTGTAGATAATTCGATTGATAGCATGAATAACATGATAGACACTCTTGAAAGCCGGAACATCAACTCACAAGCAGAAGAACACCATCAAGAAGATCCACAAAGCTCTGGGTTCCACTTTTCCTTGCTCAACGAGCTTCAAAACACTGGCAACCTTGTCTTCAACGAACTGGTTTGCAAAGGACTCTTGGACTATTTCCTTTTCGATGTCAGCTGCCAAGCAAAGCGAGTTCGGGAAGAGTTAGAATCCGGGTATGATGTCGACTGTGAAGACGAAGAAGAATGCCCCACCAAGCCGCATCGCCTCTCAGCACGTGAGTATCGAGAGCATCTATGAGCCAGTACTTCTCATTAGTGAGTAAAAGTTGTAATAACTCTTGAATAAATAAATAAAAAATATTTTTTTTATTAGGATGTCTGATGCGAAGTTGCTTCTTTCTGATGCTCAGTTACTTAAATGGCCCAATTTTGCGGCCTAGAAAACAAAAATGAAGAAAATCCTTTAGTTTGAAGGATTATGGGGCTTTGTGACCGGATCTGTGACTGCTCCCATAGCCCCTGATGAATTAATAAAGTATGAAATGGCTAGTGCCAAAACCTTGATGTTGATAATGCTCAGTATCAGTGACAATGTACAAACACATGTTTGGAATGCAGAGAAACCAAAGTAGGTCTAGGATAAGCTAGCAATAATTTATGAGGCCAAAAATTAGACTAAGATTCTCCATCTTTAATCTAAGATGCACACCCTCTCTATGGGTACAGATGAGAAAGTTGAGGAGTTCTTAAGTCACGTGGCTGAGCTGTGATTGGAGTTATTAGCCCTCGGTGAAATAGTGGATGACAAAATTCTCGTACTGATCACCTTGAGAGCACTCCCTTCTCAATTCTGAGTGTTCGTTATGACACTGAATGTATCTACAACAAATAGTGGCATTAAAAGAACTTGTGAATTTGCTGCAGTAGGAAGAGGCCATCAATTCATCCCAAGAGGAGTCTCAGGATAAAGCCCTATTCTCAAATCCATACCGTGGCCAGAAGAATCGAAAGGGTCCCTCAGAGAAGACAAATTAAGCACAACCAAAACAACAACAGAAAGATCAAAAGTCAAAGAGGTGGTGTCACATTTGTAGATACAACACTCACAACACAGATCACTACTGGTATGATAGCTTGAAACAAGGGTCTTCAATTCAGACAAGTACATTAGGATGTGAATATTTTCAAAAATCCAAACGATGTCCCCACTGGAGAAAGCACAAGGGACATATTGCAGCCCAACAAGATAATGAATCTGATGGGGAGACCTCAGAAGAAGCCCATTATGGTAAGAACCTTGTACTCGTCTCTCAGACTTCACAGCCCACAAAGAGAGTCTGGTTGATAGACTCTAGTGCAAGTAAGCACATGTTAGGTGACAAGGATGTGTTTTATTCACTTGACGAAGAACCCACTGGAGATCAGGTTTAGATATCTGATGACAAAGAGTACATTATAGAAGGAATTGGAAATGTCACCATTCCTCTGGGATCGTGAAAATGTACACTTACTATATGTTCTTGGCTTAAGTAGCAACCTCTTGTCAGTGACTCAACTATTGAATCATCACCTAAAAGTAGAATTTCTTGTCCAAAATGGCATCAAATCATGTTTGATCTTGAGACAAGGTAAGATTATTGCTAGAGAATTTCTAAAAGATAAGTTATTTTCTTTAGATACTGTTTCATCTTCTGTAATAGCTTTATCTGCATCAACAGTACATTCTACTTCACTTTAGAATTTTAGATATGGACACTTTTCGGCTAGTTCATTGCATCATATGAGTTTAAAAGCAATGGTTCATGGACTGGGTAAGTGCAGCAAGCTGGGGGACAATTAAGTGGACATCAAATCCTGAATTTTACATCAAAAATAGAAAAATATCAAATTTAGTCTTCCACGGACTTTAACCATGCCGAAAAGTAAAAAATATGTTATAAAAATGGTACCATCGCAAAACTTCAAATAATTTTTTTTGTCTTATAATGATCTCCTCTAACTAAACCATTCATCAAAGTCAACTTTCAAACTCAAATACCCTAACTGTCAACCTTCTTGGTCGTAGGGAATACTATTAGCTTTGTAGAAATATTTATTTTAAAGTGAATAGAATAGGATACATGTCATTTTATAATTTTTTACTAATAGTAGGTCTTTAAGACACTTTTTCCCGTGAATGTTTATGTCTACGTTTAATACTGTAAATTTTGTTTCACTTTTCAGAATGTGATAAAACTTATACCATCCCAACCATGGTGAAATTATATACATGTTCAAAAACAAAATTATTTGATTTCAATATTTTTTGATGAAGTTATGGCGGGAAAACAAAAAGTGCTCTGTTTTCTTTATGTTTTCAGACCACTTTCACGGAAAATATCATAAAAAATAAAATATTGCTCAAAAAAATAAAAAATAAAATCTATCCCAAGATAGATAGCGGCATCTAACTTCTCACCAAAGGAAAAATATATATATATAAATTTTTGGTCATCCAAATCACGGGCAAACGGACTACAATCTTATAGACGTGTTTAAAAAAAACCAAGCCATTGAATTTTGAGTGTTTAATATACCTAAACTTGTCCATTTTTTTTAAAAAAAATAGTAGTTTAGAAACTAGATTCTGGATGCTATGATTCATATTCATATAATTTTTTCTAATTTTGAGTGTATGTATTGCTAATAATATCTACAGGCTGATATTATGTTGTTATTTGCAATATGACATCCACTTATGACCCATTTTTTGTCCCCTAACTTGCTGCACTTACCCGAATACCTAAATTGTCCAGTTCCTTGCCTTTGTGCCCTGGTTGTCTTACAGAAAAACAACATAGGGATATGTTTCAGGAAATCACCTTCCATGAAAAGAAGCGTCTGGAAGTATTTCATACCGATCTGAACGACCCTCTGTCTGCTTCATTTTCAGGATACAAGTACTTCCAACTATTCGTGGATGACCACTCCCGCAAGATGTGGGTGTTTTTCCTAAAGAAGAAAAGTGAGGCTCTTCAACATTTCCAGAACTTCTATCATCATGTTGTGAAAGAGACCGGACAACCACTTCTTCTACTTCACTCATATCGAGGTGGGAATTCACATCAAATAAGTTCTTGGCATTCCTGAACCAATAAGGCATTAAGTAGAACCTGACTGCTCCCTACACACCTCAACAAAATGTCATTTTTGAGTGACACAATCACATAGTGATGGAGATGGCTCACTGCATGCTAACAACAGTAAAGCTAGAGGACCACTATTGGGTTGAAGTAGTATAGATAGCTATATATCTTCTCAACAGGGCACCGACAAAGATTCTACAAAATAAAACGCCAGAAGAGGTATGGAGTGGTAGAAATCCATCAATTTCTCATTTGCGATTATTTGGCTACACAACATACATGCATGTACCAGCTCAAAAGAGAAAGAAGGTTGAGCCAAAGACACTCTCGTGTATCCTACTTGGCTACAACACTACCTCGAAGGCATATCGTCTCATGGATCTTGAGAAAAAGAAAATATATGAGATTCAGGATGTGGTTTGTGATGATTCATCCTTTAACTCTATAGTGACATCAAAAGAATCATTATCAACCACCTCTCACTGACTAGTCTCTGAATCAGATGAACAGCCAGAGGAGACTACTCAGAAAAATGAAATGCTGGTAGGAGAGATATTTGTTGACCTTGGAGAACTAGAGAATGTGACTCCACATCAATCCACACGGAAATGACACAGTTCTTCTCAAAAGCAACCAAGTTCTCGTCTAAAGTGGGTACAAAGCACCATCAAGGACTCACATTTGCAAAAACTCCCAGATACATAATCTGGATTCAAAACAAGGAGTCAAACAAGAAATGAGGTAAACTTTGCACTCATGAGTTCACTGATTAATAGCTCCAAGCCAGAAAGTGTTCATGAAGCACTTAGTCAACCTCATGGGGGGTTCAATAGCTAGGAAATATCCTAGCATGTGGGTTCATATTGAGGTAATTAAAATTAATAAAATTTAATTCAATATACCGGTAGACATGAGGGGGTGAAAGGGTTTAATTTATTAATATTTTGAATCAAGTATTGGGGGTAGGTTAGAGAGGTGTGCCAAAGGAAAGGGAGGTTTAATTTTAATCTAAAACTAAAACATTTGAACCCTAGTTTTTAAAAGTAAATACCTTAAAATTGCAAAAGGAGTGTGGTCATAAATTAAATTATAATCCCTTTTTTAATAAAGAAATATCAATTAAGAGATTCTTAACCAAGAAATAATAAGATGGTAGAAAAATAGGATTGAGTATGCTTTTCAACACAAGTGATATTAATTCACCATGTTAATTATTTGAAGAATTATTGATAAATGATTAAAGCTTAACATTTATAAGGTGATTGATAATAGGTCTTCAATGGCTTCAAATTATCTTTTGAGAGGAAATGCATATTAAAAAAAAAATAGTGAGAATTATTATATTTTTTTTGTTTAATATATTAGGGTAGCAATAAAAAGGGGTAAATAAAATTGTAATTGAAAAATGGGTAAGTAAGGTACATGGAAAAAAAAGGGGGTATTTTCATTCTAATAATATAATAGGAGGGGGTATTATCAATTGAATAATTAGAGGTAAAAACTATAATTAAGGGTATTATTTAATACCCTTTGAATGCACGTGCTATACCATAATTTTACTAAGTGAACCCCTCATGGTCAACCTCAATGGATAGAAGCCATGGATATAGAATATGACTCACTTATGAAAAATCAAACATGGGAACTTGTCAATTTGCCTATAGGAAAGAAACCCATAGGCTGCAAATGGGTTTTCAAGAAAAAATATAAGGAAGATGGATCCATCAAGAAAAATAAAGAACATCTTGTAGCAAAAGGATATGCTCCAAAAGAGGGCATCAAATATGAAGAAACCTTTACACCCACTGTGAAGGTCAAGACCGTTAGAGTTGTTTGCGCACTGGCAGCACAAAAGGATGGAGACTTCAACAGATGGACATCAAGAGTGCTTTCTTAAATGGTGATCTGAAAGAAGAAGTGTACATGACCCAACCTAAAGGATTTGTTGATGAAGAGCATCCTAAAAAGGTATGTCATCTTATCAAATCACTGTATGGACCAAAACAAGCTCTAAGTGCATGGTATATCAAGATCGATGATCACCTTTTGCAGCATGGGTTCACTTGTAGCCCCTCATATTCAAATTTATATATAAAGAAGGTAGGAAAGGAAGTTATCATTCTTGTTGTATATGTAGTTGATCTTGTGATCATTGGTAATTTAGAAGATTAGGTTGATATTGTGAAGAATATCAACCTATACCAAACATATACTTGACATATACACGACCAGATTTATGCTATGTCGTTAGCTATCTTTCCATATTCATGCAGGAACTGAAGAAATGTCACTGGAATCTAGCTAAGCATGTTTTGAGATATGTTTGAGGTACCATTGATTATGGTCTAAAATATAAGAATAATGGTCAATTCTTCTTACAGGGATACGTCGACTCGGACCACACTGGATTTGTTGATGACAAGAAGTCAACTACAAGATACATATTTCATCTCAGATCTAGACCTATCTCGTGGATGAGAAAGAAGCAGAATGTTGTTTCTATCTCATCCACAGAGGCAGAATATCATGCCACACGAGGAGATGTGTGCGAATCAATATGGTTATGTTGTATTTTGAATTACATGGGAATTCCTGAAAAACAGTCACCTGTTCTCTATTGTGATAATCAAAGTGTGTTGAAGCTCGTGCAAAATCCAGTATTTCATGGACGAATGATAAATATTGAAATTGACTATCATTTCATTCGAGATCACGTCTTGAACCATCATATTCAGCTCCAGTACTACCCTACAAAAGCACAAGTAGCTGATATTCTCACCAAGGCTCTTGGAAAAGTTAAATTTGATCTCTTCAGAGGTCACATTTGCAAGAATAATGTAATAAGGGGGGAATTTTGGCATACGTAGCATATTTTATATTTTTTAGGTGTGTTTGTTTTATATTATCCCTTTATTCTCTCTTAACTTTTTTATTCCATTATTCTCTCATCATTGTTTATATCTTCCTCCTCTAGTTTTGGGGAATGTTGTTTACTATTTCTCCTATAAATTGTACGTGCTTCTCCATAATAAGACAAGGTGTTGAGAGATATTTACTTCCATTCTTATTTTGTAATATTTGTTTCCAATAATTCCATGTGATAGATGTAGACATGCGAGATGATTTAACAACTACAACATTGACCACTGCCTTTGATTTATCATTTAGTCATGGATGATTTAGTAAATTCATGTTTGGGTTTATCTGATTTTAGTTTTAAATGGCCCTATTTGAGGGCACATGTTTCATGCTTAGAGGTCATGGTGAAGGCCTCGTCAAAGTTTCTAAATGATTGGATTTGTAAAGTAGAAGATATATTCTTCACACATGATCATGAGAAGAGCTCAATGAGATCAGCTTGCAAAAGAGGGAAGCATAATTTGTTTATAATGATGTTCCATCACACGAAAAAATTTGTAATAGATTCATCTTCAAATTTTTGGATGGTGTATAGATCATTGATATTTATTTTTCACGCAATGCTAATCAAAAAGTGTTTTAGAAATAATTGTGTGAGCTGGGAGAAGCAAAATATTGAATATTGAGGGATACTATTGTACTACTCCAATGCGGGGCTAGCCAAGGACATGGGGAAAGTGATAGGCATCAAGTATCGATCATGTGAAATGAGATAACATGCATGTTTAAATGCATGAAGGTGTTTTTGTGGATCCTCTTTGCTATTAAAATTAGAAACTTTTGGTAACTTCGAGTGTAGAGGATATGATTTAATTGGTATGGATGGGTAAATCTTGACTCGATACAAATTTTCTCATATGATAATGATATCTGTGTTCCTAAAGTAACGAGATAGATGTTGGATATCCTATTCACGAGGGCATGCATGGGATCATTTGAAATATTTTATTGGGGGATGAGAGGAGGTAGTTGCATATAAGAAGTGGTTGGATGAATTTTTTTATGAACTTGGGGATGTGTGGGTTTTTGAGGAATTTTTTGGGGGTGAGTGTAAACCATGGGCTTTGATTGAAATGGTTGCTGAAAGAATTGTTGTTGGAATATGGGAACATGATAGGATTGTTGGGATTGGGTAGGTTGTTGCGGCAAGTGCTAAGTTGGAATGTGGGTATGAAAAATTTGGAAATGTTGTTGAAATGGGTTCAATATTGAATAATGCAAAGCACCTGTGAAAGAGTGTTGGGAAGTATTGAGTGTCAAGTTAGATGTGAGAAGGTCATATTTTCCAGATACGGGATATGATGTTTAGGCATATTGGTTAGGGCTATTAGTGGAAATAGTGACCGAAGAGGTGAGAGGAAGAGTTGTGTTGATTTTCATGTTGATCGGTGGGAGATTGTGGGGAATAGGTGTGACTATCTAGGTGGCTTGATGAGATGGGGAATTGGTAGAAGAGGAAGCAAGATGGGCTATAGAAATTTCATCTATCATAAATTGGGTAGTTTTGGGATTGGTCTGATAAGGATAAAATTGCTGGAGTGGTGGACCATCTAAGGGAATCTAAGTTGATCTCCTAAAGAGGTAATATTATAGTGCCACTAGATTGGCATCCAAGAGCTCCTAGAACATGGTATCACTGAGAGGGGCCTTATGAGGTCAAAAATACTTTTATCGAATGGATGGTGGGGTGACTGGTCTAGCTAGGATAGGTTGGTGGTATAAGACTAGATTAGTATCACATAAGGTTGTAGTATGGAAAAAGGTCTTGAGGTGAGAAACATCAATGAAAGGTTGAGTGCTCATGAAATAAGTACTCAAGGGCATGGGTGAGGTAGTTTTTGCGGTAAATGTTTGTTGAGATGATGAAGCAAAGTTTTGTTCCATTCTTCTAGCTACTAAACGAGTAACTACAGGCATGACAAAAAATTTATCCAAGTAATTCAAATAGAAGATTCTTTTTTATGTTTTTAATTTATTTAAGAAAGTGTAAAAAAGAAAAGGGGATGGATAATAAAGAATCGAGGAGAAGGCAAACTATGTTTGGTTTCAAGCTTATTGTGTCTGGGGAAATCTGAGGTGGCTTCTTGTTGGGTGATTAAATCCTAATCACAAAACCAGGTAAGGGGATGTTTTGAAGTGTAAATTTGATTTTTGAGTTTACATTGTGTGTGATAAGATGTGATATGTAGTAAGTTAAGCCCCTACATAAACTATATAAGCAAGCAAGATGTAAAAAGAATGTTCTTTTTAAGCCCAAAATGAAGTGTGATATTCGATGAGGACACAAACTAGAACAAATAATTACGGTACAAAAAATAAAAAATAGGGGAAAAGTGAGGAATACCTGAATAACGTTTTTCAAATTTGTCTGCACTCCTGAGCAACAGAGATCCAGGCCACAAACCCAACACGAGCAAGCCATAAATCGGAACCTTATGTTGTAGTGTTAGTGCAAGATAGAAAAAGCAAAGAAAAAAGTAATAAATTCAAGAGATCATCTAAGAGATGGTCGCACTAGGTGTGCTAGGAATACTTACCAAGTTTATCATTTTTAATGAAGTTAATGCACTAGCTAATAAAGAAACTAGAAAACTCAAAAAAATTGGAGGATTTATGTTACCTCGGATACGATGTGACATGGGCACTAAGTAATTGATTGATCTTTGTTGCAGCCAATTAGAATGAAGAAGACCTACGAATAGACTAAAAAATGATATTGATTATATGGATTGGGCAGGGGTTTCCCTTATAAAGCAAACCCGAGAAGCATTAACTTCCTCGGTAGATGTCAACCCCCATTATTAAACAAAAGCAATATAAACAAAAATGTATACAAATAATATGTAGAGAATGAAATAATACATAATCTGAAAGTAATATTGATTGATTTAGATATTGACCTGATCAAAATAACTGGAAGTTACAAGTACTTGGTTTAGGTTGAAGATGACCCAAATTGTGGAGAGGCAGATCAATAGTGACCAAGAAGACTGGATCAGGACTATGGGGGAAATATTCAGACTGTGTAGGATCTGAGTGCAATCTGGAAGGTGAAAAAGTTTGGAGATGCTAGATTCAACCTGCAGAGGGAATTTGAAGGAACAAAAACTAGGAAAAAGACAAAAAATAAAGATTAAAAGGAATGATTGAAAACTAGGACCCTAGTAGATAGTGACTAAGGTGTAAATATGATGATTTTTTTGTAACAAAGGAACTAGATGAGGGTTAGACAAAATAGGAAAGGGTACAGAGCTCATGAAGAGATGGGAGAAGGTTTTAGAACGGAAAGCAAAGGATGCAGAAGGCCAAGTTGACGGTGACATGTCAGGGTCGACAGTGAATATGACTGAGTTGGATAAAGTCAAGAAAAGGAGAGTCATAAGAGAAACCTGCAAGTACGGGTTTGGAAAGGGAGATTAATGATGAAGATACGATCATTTCTGCAGATGATTTGCTCTAGCAAAAGGTTAGACATAAGAAATACCAAGATAAAATGATAAAAATTGACTAAAGAAATAAAAAATGATAACAATCTCACAAAGGTGGATCACAATTGACGTGAGAACATTTCAAGGAGGTTCGGGACGTCTGTAATTTATTTTGGGATGCTCAGGAATGAGAGATTTTTTGTAGGTCGCGTTGAAGATTGACAATTTGCATGCATTCGATGATGAATAGAAATAAATAATTCAGCTTTATAGGGTCAATGACGACTGGGCTGACTTGCCGCCAATTATGGAGAAATTTTCCTCAATGGGAGGATTTTTCTTCTTTTAGAGTAATTTCTTGTTTATTTAGGAGTTGGCAATGCTTTAAAGAATTATTTAGGAAGAGTTTATTTAGGGATGAGGTGGAGGGGAGTTGGCAATAGAGATAGGTTAGAAAAAGTGTAGGGAAAAGCATGGATGTAGATTTAGAATGAAAACATTCCAAAATAGAAAGTTGGCTCGAGCGTGGATGAGGATTAATTAATTTTTTGATTGATTGATGTTAATTAAATAGGATTTAAAGGTGATAATTTAATTAAGTTAGGGGGTGGATTAAATAAATATGTGCATGTGGGAGATTAAGGGTATATATACTGATTTTAGGTGTTTACACCTCCCTATCACACAAACTAAAAACAATTTAAGATAACATACATTTCATGAAAAATTACAAATCTAAAAAACTTTACATTATCATTCTCTCCTATGGAATCTGCAACTCACATGCAATTGCTAGTCATACTACTTTTCATCATTAAAGGGTTGGTTCAATATTTTCCCTTTACAATAAAATTTAGATGACCAGCCCTTCAAATTTGATCCCTGGTCCCCATACATAAACATTAAAGATCAGATAAAAATGTATACATGCGTATGTATAGGTGAGCCCTGTGGGATCCTATTATTTCATTAGTAGGTCAGAGAGTATTTTAATAATAAACAAGAGAAGAAAAGTGAAACATTCTTTCCTTTGGAATAGGAGATTTGTAGGTAGGATTTGGAAGTGAAGGTATGAGCATTGTTCTATTTTAAAGTGGAATAATAGTTGTGGACGTTATGCAATTGCACAATGATAGACGATTGTAAAAAAATATTTTGGAAGGATTTAAACTATTGCAATTTTATTGTTAAGAATGCAACAAATCTTATTTTCGCTCTAGCTCCCATATATGCAAAACATTTGTAGCCAAAAATATTTTTCAATAAGAGTTGTGATTAAATGAGTTGTTGCCTCTCTAAGTAGGAAGTGAATATTTTGCAAGCACGATACACGACAACTGCACCTAACATATGGTGGAGACATATATGCACAACATAGATGGTGTGTGCCACTACTATCAATCAGAACAAATATAATTGTTTATTAATCAAATAGAACCACTACAAAACCTTGATTCATTGGTTAATAGTAAATGATGGTTTTCCTTAAATAAGCATCGAAATAAGATATATATACTCCTTTTGAAGTTTTTAATTGATGATTGATTAGGGATAAATTCGTTATCACAAAAAATATTAATGAAATTGGGAAACCACTACTAATAATAAGATATTAATTAGTATGGCAAACTGAGAACAATTTTCCCTAGATATCCTATTGGATCCAAAAATAACAATATAAGGAAAAACGAATAAACACATTATTTGTAACATAAATATGCTAAAACTTTATGATTCAATTGTATGGCATCCATAAGTCTAACAAATCAATGCTAATCATGATTGGAAACATATGACTATTTCGAAAAACAATTGCAAAGCCCACTTTACTACATAAAAAATAAGAGATTATATATAATAGGTGAAGAACAGTATATAATGAATTTGATCTTGATAATATAAATAAATGCTAAGAGAATAGAAGATAAATAAATAAAATATTATTTCCTTGGCAAATATATGAGTATAAAATGCTGAAACAAATATATTTGATAGAAACTTGGATAAATCGTGAACACAAATAAGTTGGTTTTGCGGTAAACCATTAAATTCAATAGACGGGATATTGTATACCGCATAGCAATCCAAAGCATTATAAGAAAATGACCATCTGCCTTATTTTAGCGAGTACTTTATTCACACCCGCTCTTTATGTAAACTGCACCTCAACCCTTATTTTGATATTTATATGTACAAGTAAGAAATCTAGATGCAGATTTAGATATTTAAATCGATTAGTTATGGGAATCATGATTTCTCATTGTTTTTCTCTTAGGGTTTTGTTTTGAGGACAAAAATGTCAGAATGAGCATATTGTTTTGGATGAATGATCCTAACAATTCATAAATGTCAAAAGAAGGAAGTAGAAGAATGTTGAACAAAATGTGTACATCATACCTTCATAACCACCTTAAAGATATGTAAATACAATTAATAAACGTGTATGTCATTTATGAATATTGTAAACATCAAACATGACATATTGTCATGTTGTTAATTTTTTCTTTTTAATTGTTTTCAAATGAATGAGACATCAAATTAGTCACTCTGGTTTATAAATATAAATTTAAAATGTGAATATAAATATTAAAAATTGTTGTAGTAACCTCCCAAATGCAGGAACTAATAATTATCAAATATCAAAATTTGTTAAAAGTTTGAAAATTGTCTTCTCGTATATTTAATGAAATTTGAACGATAAATTTATTTTGTCTTTAAGCTGTAATATTGTTAAATATGATGTCATATGTAATCTTTTGAATATTTGTTTAGTAAAAATAAAAAATTATTTATTGGAATAAATCTTCAAAATAGTCATATCATTATAAAGCCACAAATAAACACACTCATAAATAATTTATTGTATAATTATAATAGTTCAAATTTACATATTTAACACTTATACATTAAAAATATTGACTCTATAAAAATAATTTTAAGATGTGATTGGTTAAAAATTATTAGATTAATAAACTTAAATGAAAGATATAATAACATGCAGGGACTAATAATAACATTCAACCAACACCCAAAACAAAAAGACCTTTTTTTAATTCCAATAGTAATGGCCGGGAAGTTTTCATTCCCAATCTGATTATTGTTTTTTGAGAATAGAAAAACATTAAATCATAATTACCATACATAGAATGGGGCTATATGAAATGTGAATGGCAACCCCAAAAAAGGAGAAAGTTAAAAGGGCAATAATATCATATATCTAACACCCAAAAGAGAAACATTTTATTTTTTATTCCAACATTAATGACATTGAATCGCTGCAATACACAAAATTCAGTTACTTTCCTATTTGTCTTTACTAATTATTATTTCCCATAACCGTAGCTCGTTGATATTACAGATGGGATAACTTCACTGGCCCTCCATTCTCTCAATGATAACTGCCACAAGGAATCAAATCAAAGCATCACTGCATTGCTTAAAAAAACAACATAGCAAAAATAAGATATAAAGCATGAAAAAACAATAAAGTCGGAACGGTAACAAGAGAGAAGATATAAGAATATGTATACAGGCCAGGGAAAACCAATCCAGGCAAAGATTGAAAGGGATATGACTGAACTCGGGCCTGGAATTTCAACTTACAGGTGTCGCTTAGTTTTGTTATGTGACTGTAAACTTGAGCAACTCAATTAATCCAGAAACTTCCGAGTCCCGACACACTACTTGCAGTTAACATGTTTAGCAAAATATGGGGAAATTTAATCCAGACACTTCCTTCTCAGTACTTATCATGTACAGCAAAAGATTAAAAGATCATTACATTGGAGCTCTGTGAAAATTGCATTACCTGCCAAAATGACTGGAAAGTTGATCCCTTTCAAACCTCGCTTAACCTGCATAGTACTTCAGTGTTACAACATCAAGACAAGCCGCAGCAGGAGAGATTTCCAAGAGCAGCAAAAACACATGAGATATCTTTATTAAACCACCTCTACAAATAAACGGCCCGAAACATCTGCTATTTTCAGTTCTGCAAACATTTATTTCCTGTGTACTCCCACAACCGGGCCGTATACAGCTCTCCATGTCTAATAGACTGTAAGACATCCATTCCAGTATCTCCTTAAGATAGAAAAAGAGAGAACAAATTATATAATCTAGACTCTACATTGAAAGATTAGAAAGAAATACAGAAAAGTATAGCAACTCATTTTACACATGGTTCTCATCAGCAAGTAGCAACGCCAATCATACATAGAAAATATATATCACCGAGACAATAAGACATGAGTAAGCGTTTTACAAAACACACCTGTGTATCTGAATTGGAACTTGTTGGAGACTGATCTGACCCTGATGAAGTATAGCCACTAATCCTGAGATCTGATCTTGGATGTGATCTTGGATGTAAAGAAGTTAAAGGGAAAGAATGCTGGTAACTACTCTTTCCACAATTTGATATGTGGATTTTGTAGTGCCCATCATCACTGGAAATTGATCAGGTGTTAAATCAATATCCTCGCCAACTAAAACAATGTTTTTCTCCCTACTGTCATCCTCTGAATCCAAAGGAAAAAAATTCTGCACAACCGTAGGTGATGAAGATGGACTTCTTGATGACAGTCTCTATTCCATAGGATTGAAATTAGCAAAAGACGACCTTGATGTCACATGATTTGGAGAATGGGTAATCTTTAAAAATTCAGGGAAATGCAAGGCAAAACACAGACCATCGTGAGAGGTAGAATTTTCTGCAACGTTATCACGGCAACCTGAACCTGCCATACCATTAACAATTCCAGATGCAAAATTGGTTGGCTTGATGCCAGGAAATTGGCTATTGGTGGTTGGGTAAATATAAATTTGAAAGCAACTTGTTAATATGTGTCAAATTTTTCTGTTTTGCATGTTTTTCATAATAAATGTAAATACTAAAAATATGAACATTCATAAAAATTGTCAACACTAAAAATATGAACATTCATTAAAAAATATATTTTTATTTTTATTTTTTTTAATTGGCACCTAAATTTTAATTTTCTGAAAAGTAGAGTATCCTTGGCAGGAACTAATAAGACTCACGAGTGGGTTGGTGGGAATCTCTGAGTCAATACGGCAAATCTTATCAGGAACTAATAAGACTCGCAAGTGCGTGGGTAGGAATGTTTGAGTCATACTGAAATGAATGTCCTTGGCAGGAACTAATAAGACTCACACGTGGGTGGGTGGAATGGGCCGGCGACGATTCGGCGGCGGCGGCGGCGGCTTTTTTTTCAAGGGTGGGTGGGAGTGTCTGGGTCAATACGGCAAATCTTATCATTTCTTGAAGCCCTAACAAAACACGCAATGCTATTTTTCCGTTGTAATCTTATAGTCTTAAGAGTTTATTAAGCGACGATTCACAGACGCTTTTGCATTGCCGTTCAGTCCCTCCCTCCCTTCTCTCGAATCCAGAAATGGATACCTTCGATTTGCTCACCAGCAGAGGACCATTATTTGGCCAAGTCATACACCTGGACTCCTCCCCTGTTATCCTCTCACTCATTCTTGCCATTTTTCTTCTCTTGCTCTTCCGTTTTCAACTCCGATCCTCTGCCAAACTACCACCTGGAAACTTGGGCTTCCCTCTCATTGGGGAGACGATACAGTTCTTGCGGGCACTTCGATCAGAAACGCCTAAAACTTTTTTCGATGAGAGAGTGAAGAAATTCGGAAACGTTTTCAAGACTTCTCTAATGGGTGATCGCACAGTTGTACTCTGCGGGCCGGCGGGAAACCGGCTTCTTCTCTCCAACGAGAACAAGCTGGTTCAGATGACAGCTCCCGAGTCTTTCAAGAATCTGATCGGGCGGAACTCCATTGTGGCCAAAAGAGGAGAAGAGCATCGCAACTTACGCTCTGCACTGGTCCGGTTTTTGAACCCTCTCGCTTTGCAGAGATATACGGGTAAAATGAGCTCAGAAATCCAACGTCATCTCAATGAAAAGTGGAAGACAAGAGATGAAGTGAAGGCGCTTCCTCTGATAAAAAGCCTTCTCTTCTCCATTGCAAGCAGTTTGTTTTTCGATATAAATGACGAGCAGGAGCAGGAGCGACTTTACCAAATTTTCGAAACCATTCTTGTGGGAACCATGTCTTTTCCCCTCGACATTCCTGGAACTCGTTTCCGAAAAGCTGTTAAGGCGCGGTCGAAGCTGGATGAAATTCTTTCTTCTGTAATTAAAAGAAGAAGAATAGATATGCGTTCGGGAAGAGCTTCTAGCAATCAAGATCTACTCTCAGTCTTTCTCACTTTCAAAGATGAATCAGGGAATCCACTCACCGACAACGACATCCTTGACAACATTTCTGCCATGCTCAATGCCTCGTTTGACAGCACTGTTTCACCGATCGCCTCGATGTTGCATCTCCTCTCCCGGAATCCTGATTGTTATGAAAAAATAGTTCAAGGTACGCAAGCTATGGAACCTACCTCACTTAATAATTTCTCTTTTATATGTGGGTATTAACTCTCACCCTAAATGCAATCTTATTATAGGGTTTATGTCTCTCCACCAATCAAAAATTTAATAATGTTTAGCATTTTTTTGTATTGATTTTTTGTTTGGACAAGAGTGTCGACCCCACTAAGTTTGTGAGTGCTAGATAAGCCAAACCAAACGTCACATATGTTTGCAAGACTAACCAGTTAACCAACCAATAATAAATCCACCCCAAAAAGTGGTAAAAGGTCCATTGGTTATTTGATCGGTCAACCTTGAATACATATGTGATGGATAGGCTCTTCTGAGTATTAGAAGACTAAAATTTATGATGACATTTATCGCAGAGCAATTGGGAATACTTAACAATATAAAAGATGGAGAAGAAATCAATTGGAAGGATCTGAAAGCCATGAAGTATACATGGCAAGCAATTCAGGAAACACTGAGGATGTTCCCTCCAGTGTTTGCAATGTTTCGCAATGCTATTGTTGATATTGATTATAATGGCTATACAATTCCAAAAGGATGGATGGTAAGCTATTTTCATTGTATCAATAATGCAATTTTAAGCTTCAATAACATTTAAAACTAATCTCACTCAAAACCTCATTGTGAACAGATTTTATGTACAAATCATTCCACACATGGAAAAGAAGAGTACTTCAATGAACCAGAGAAATTTATGCCTTCGAGATTTGAGGAAGGCAAGCATGTGGCTCCTTACACATATTTACCATTTGGAGCAGGTGTGCGGGTGTGTCCAGGGTGGGAATTTTCAAAGACAGAGATATTATTATTCTTCCATCATTTTGTTAAGACTTTCAACAACTACCTTCACATTGACCCCAACGAAAAAATATCAGCCAATCCATTTCCTCCTCTCCCTACCAATGGACTCTCCATAAGACTTTTCCCTAGATCCTAATCCATCCCCGTCAAGGTATTAGTAAACAATCGTACATTTGCGTTCATAATTAAAATGTGTTCCCTAAATTCTTGTTTTATATGTATGTGTGAACAAGTTTCCTCTATGAGGTTATGAATATGAATTTTGTTTGGGATTACCATGCTTAATGAAATTCTTTCTTCTGTAATGAAAAGGAGGAGGAGAGATGCTTTCAAGAATATCTTCTAGTAATCAAGATCTTATCTCTCACTTTCTCAAATGGTGCATACCTCTTAAAGGTAAAATTTATGTCTTTCAAAAATTTCAAGTACAACTAAGTATGACGTATATGATATTTAATCAAGTACAACTAAATCACATCAACCCTTATATAAATTTCACAGTTAAAGAGTTGCCCAATTGGAATTTTAGCTTCATTACTAGATATATACCTACTTCACACCTATTCAAGGTATTTAGTGAATTCATCAATTCAAAGTTTTGTAATTTATTTGTGTCAATAAAAAAAAATTCTTCTCTTTCTATAGTGGGGAGATATATTTCAAATTGGTGCATGTATGTTGACATAAAAATTACAAGTGTAGATTTATTTTAAGATGACCTAATCATGTTCCACTCTAACCTAGGGAGAAACCACTAGTATATATGTTTAATGTGTTGAATAGAAGTTAGTGAAATTATTGGGATTTCAGAAAACCAACATGCAATAGACTAAATAAAGAAACAAAACATGTGGGTATTTGAGTAAATAAAAAATATTCATAGAATAGTTTTATGGTAGTTATCTTGGGAAAAACATTTCGGGTTAACAACCTAGGAAGAACTTTTCTCATTGTGTTAACTTAAAACCATCTTACAATTACAACATGAAGTGATCAAGGCTATGAATCAAGACTTACATAAACACTCCAGTGTGATCCAATATGCGAAATTTTGACACAAATTTACACCAAACCTTAACTCGTCAACCCACTCTTCACCGAATAATAACATTAACAACAAAAATATTGACAACAAATACCTCTTCCTTTCCTGATCTAGACCCATCTTTGGTTTCTACAAACTAGTCTCTTACAAGTTCCAACTAATTTATGTCTAGTTATACCTTACACAATTAGAGCATGTACTTTTATGAGCAACACACATCCTAAAATTAACCTTGTTTTTTCCACAAGAAAAAATCCTAAAATAAGAATTTTAATATGAGCCATAACTTTTTGCACAAGACTCAATTTGACCTACTAAAATTAGTTCCACCAAATAAAAATAGCAATGAATGGAAAATATGAGACACATATTGTAACAATGTCCCACTTGTTCAATACTTTTCATTAAGGAAACAACGAACCCACCCTTTAGTATCCCTACCCTCCATTTCTTCCCTGCACCAAGTACACTTCTCAACATATACTACATTTGTCAGTAAATTTGCTACACTTTCATTTATCTCCATCATGTCTAACATTACCCTATCCATGCATGTTCCTCCTTGTCTAGCGCATAAATTATTAGGAGATCACTCCATCTCCTTTTTTAACTTATGTTTCTTCTTGAAATTCCTCATTTTAGTACATATCTATTACTTCTTCATAATGCTCTCTATAATAATCGTTCTACCTATAGAATAATCTTGGTACACTTATGCAAACACATCCCATACACTCTTTGCATATTTATCACTAGATACATTCAAACACACAAATTCAGAAAACACGTGAACCATAGAGCTCTTGGCCATCCTATCGACCATATCCCACTCTTTTTGTGTCAACCCTACATGTTATTTATGTTTCATGGCGATCCATAGCTTTCTCTAAAGTCAAGAGATCCTCCATCTTGAGTTTCTATAGCTCAAACTTTCTTGTCATTCAAGGTAACACCTCACTATTACGCTTCATCAAAAATAAGGGAATTTTTTATATATTAACTCATTAATTACAGTTAATGCCTTCACTAAATTTAACATGCATCCATTAAATTCCTTCATACAAGAGTTATAAATCTCTTAAGTTATCTTACACTGATAATGGCTAATATCATTTACAACAATTGCTCAATTATTCCAACATTAGTTATTGTTTAGAAGATCCAATCAAAAAATCTATGATAACCATGTTTAACTGTAAGGGTTTACAGATCCTACGCAATCCCCCTCAATTACTCATTATAATCCAATACACCCAACATACCATTTGGTTAAGACCTTATTACAAGCTAAGAAAACCTATGAGTATTCCTAGCGTCCTTCGGAAAGCTAATGTTATAACATACATCTGAGTCTTGACATAAAAACAAGAAGACTTTATGAATAGACAATGCATCTAGTTGCAAGCACTACTATGAAAATATTTATTTAGCATTGTGTTAGCAAGCCGGTTCCAAAACTGCACACAAGCCTATGAAATTTGTCTTCCCTTCACTTCACAACCCTTTCAGTCATATTCATCAGGATTCATTTTCATTGTTTAGATTATTAGGTTTGTTGTTAAACATCATAGGTAATCATATATTGAAATTCAAAATTCAAAGCCACAGTTATCATAACTTGACATTCGGGTCGTGCATCTCATGCCTAGCACCACTTTGGGATCCCTACAAGATAAGGTAAATTCACATCATATTGACCTAAGTCATTACGCATATGTCCCTTTCCCTATATTCATCTTGAGCTGGTATGGGTGTGACTCGCATGACACGAGTGTCAAGTTATGTATTCCTATTCGTCAGTTAATAATGACTATGTTATATAATTTAGTTTACAATCATGCAACAATTATGACCATTAAGCCCTACGGTAGCCCACAGACGGAACCCTCTTATAATACCTGTGGAATAGTTTGGGGATGCGTGATGGACTTATATAATCGCACACCGTCACCCTTCTCATAGCCATTCCAAACTG
This sequence comes from Taxus chinensis, assembly GCA_019776745.2. Taxonomy (NCBI): domain Eukaryota; kingdom Viridiplantae; phylum Streptophyta; class Pinopsida; order Cupressales; family Taxaceae; genus Taxus; species Taxus chinensis. Next base: position 757,906,126 of record CM034148.1, on the reverse strand, counting down.
GCTCGGTCAAGAGATTGTCGCATTACTTTACGAGACATAATTCCAATCTTAATTAAATAATAGTTATATGTTTCATGATCAGAAAGGTACACCTTTTATGTGTTAACAATTAATTATTAGTAATCATAACTTAGTAATGAGATATCATCTATTACATGTAATGCCCCCAATTTTGACATTCTAAAACCACATGAATCCTTAAAAAATTATCTAGAAAGTTGTGGCAAAAACTTTTTTGTTTTAAGTTACAAGGGTGTCAAACCCTAATATACTTTTAAATTAATTCCTATTAGAAAAGTTACATTTTATATGATAGATCTGATCTAGATTATGATTTAAATATTTCTTAATCCAGAATCTAATGTCAATTTAATTATCATACACTAGATAAATGTCCACTGATTTCTTTTACTAGGTTAATTAGTTTTCCCTAAAGGAATTAACATTCAACCCATATTTACTCAACTCTTTTCCATAGTTAACCTAGTTCTCTTAAATCATTTTCCTTATTCCATTTAAATAATTACTAAAACATACTAGAAAACTAAATAAATAACTTAACATACAAGGGTATAAATGGCCCCAATTCACCCATTTACATATACGTTTAAATGATCTACAATTCCCATAATATTTATTCTTACCTAACACTTATAGGGTTGATTCCCAACCCTTGGATCAAATCAATTGTGTCCACTAGATTCTAAGGGTTCAAACCTAACCCCAACACTCCTTATGAAATTTTATTAAACCCTTTTTCTTTTTCCCTAGCCTCCTCATTTGGTCTCTTTTCCTTTTGTTTAATTTGTAGGTTGGAGAAATGGAAGCCATGGGAGCAAGGAAGGAAGAAGTCATGAAGAAATTCACAAAAATCAAGCTTAGTTTAGATTGGATTATGGATTTATTATTACATTATTTTATATTAGTGGATTGTAGGCATTCTTCCCTACATTTGGAATGTTTACTTAGTTATTTCTTTTGTTTTTGTATTCTACTTGGGTAAACCCCTTTTACCATTTTAATCTAAGAGGTTCCATACATTTAAATGTCCATTTATAGATTTACAAGTTTAGAACAATGAATTTATGCCCTTATGGCTTAACTGGTGATTTCCTCTTCATATTTACAAGCTTCAATTTTTAATTAAATCAAGTTTTAATATACATAGTCACGGATTTGCATTTTTCCGCCACCAGTGATGAAACCGCCACCCAAAGTAGGTCGGCGGTCCTGGGACTGCCACCCTACCTAGGTGTTGATTCACAAACCACTGCTCTGATCTGACTGGCAGTTCTGAGACTGCAGCTCTACACGGGGCGACAGTCCTATTCTTTGAAAAAAGAACCATTATTTCCACAATTTTTTCAAAAAAATGGATTTTAGTAGAGTGTTTTACAATTTTATCCTTGGTTGAATTTATGTGCCTAAAGTCTCCAGTTGAAGGGTTTAACCATTTATTCATTCCATGCCTAAATTTACTAAATTTAAAGATTTCCTATTTCTATAAAACAAGAAACACAACTACAAGATCATTTTTATTTTCTTCCAAGAAAATTTCTTTCAAGTTCAATTGAAGGATTAAAACTTAATCTATTTCTAAGTACCATTTTTTTCTTTTCCACAACAAAATGCAATCTATCAACAAAGTAACTTATTATAACTTAGTGCATCTTTCCATTTCAACTACAACCATTTACTCAGGTAAACATAAAAACTATTATAAATGTAAGATTTACTAAGAATACATTTTTAAGGATTAAAAACTTCTATGTTCTTTCCTCATTCTTACAAAAGTGCAACTTCAACAAATAATAACAACAAAAATGGGGGAAAGGTAACACTCTTCACCCAATCAATAGTATAATGAAGAGAAGAAACTATCCTCCTCATTGTCCCCCGAGCCCCAATCACAATGCAATAAAGGATGGATCCAACTCATGGAAATAACACAATGCTTCCACAACACAACATCAATTTTCACAACCATTTAACACACATTCAACAAAAGAAAACCATCACAAGAATGCAACAATCAAAATACATAAGTCTTGAAAATGAAAAGTAAATGGAGCAAGGATCTATGGGGATATCGCTTATGCCTCCCAATGGGATTAGGTTCCCACCTTAAAACCCTCCAATATACATCTCAAAAACCCCTACACAACTCTTATTCCTACCTCAAGATCCTCTTAAGTCTTCCACATTCTCTTATGCCTCCCTACAATCTCTTATGTCTCCCTCAAAAGAACCAAGTAAGAAATGCAAGCATTTTCTTATCCAAGGTGGGGCACCCAACCCAACTCCCTCCCAAAATATGAAATAAAATTTTATGTGTCCCTACATATAAAATCCCTATAGCCTTCTCCTAAACCATGCTTAGGCATTCTACCCAAGAACCCAACAATCATACCAAAACATTCTACAACATACAAATATACAAATATAAGAGAAAAAAGTAAAACAAGGGTGTAGTTCCTACATTTCCATGGTAAAACTTGATCAATGGATCACCCTTCAATCTCCTTCGTGCACAATCCCACTCCAACAAGCTAAAAAAATCAACAAGCACTCCAAAACTCTCCAACTCCAAAATACAAGAGCACAAAATGAAATGAAGTAATCCCCAAACAAACAAATAAACCTACATATATATAAAAAGGAGAGAGGAGGGTGAGGTGGCTCCATGTAAAATGCCACATCACTCATCCTCAAATCCACATCACAAGTCAATCCTCAACCCCATTGCTCAATAAATTGGTGTTGAAAGGAATTACAAGCCTCTTAACCACACAATCCAAACCCACACCCCCTAATGACATAATTTAAAACCCATGTAAGAAAAGTGCAATAAATGTAAATTTTTGTCTTACAAAACACATCATGGGATCTACTTTTGACCCCCCAATCCATAGGTAGGGTTGGTATATGAAATTAACAAAGCTTGTCCCACAAGCCTCCAAAAATGGCCCTTAATCCCAAGTCCAAAATTCCAAGGCAAGGTAGAGTGTACCAAACTCAAAGTCACTTACACTCAATAAAAACACAAGAATTCAAAACACCAACAACTCTAATAAATGAATCCATTTGTCACATCCCCCAAATAACCTAATAACATGATTTATTTACTTAATAAAATCACATTAATCAAAAATGATTAAATAAATTATATCGCAAATAAACCAAATACTTTACAATAAATAAAATAAAAGGAAAAACTTGCACACATTAACCATCGTCACAATTGGAGGTCATACCCCCTATGGGAACCCCCTAAAAAAATTACAAAACAACCACAACACATTACACAAGTTCCCATGGTGACCTTCATTGTATCCATTCAGTACTCCGTTGTGATTGGTCTCCAATCCCCCTTTTCATTGTTGTGATATAATTATCTGTAAAATCACACAATACTTCCTTCGGCCTCATGGCCGCATCAAAACATCAAAGATAAAATATACGCATACAAATCAATAATTGTTTGTATATAATTAAATCAACATCTAGACTAATAATGTTATCATTTGTTTATAATTTCAACATCATCTCAAATGTACCATTCTATCAATATCAATAAGATCACTAGATTAGTTCTAATGCTAAATCCTAATCAACATGATGAGAATTCCGAAAGTTAGTAATATATATGCCAACAACACATCATCATCAGCAGCATAAAAATATTTCTCTATGCCTCTAAGAATCCACACAAATCATACTATGAATCAAAATCCTTCAATAATCAGAATATCTCTATCATCTAACATCATGTTAAACCAAAATGATATAGTAATATCCATGTCTATAGTCAATCATGATCAAAATGAATATATATAATAAGAGTCAAAGGGAAGTGGGCACTACATCCCCCTCCCCTTAGACTCGACATCCTCATGGAAGTCCCTGAAATAGGTGTGGAAACTAAAATCGTAACAACGTAGCATCCTCCCATGTAACAGTAGTCTTCTCATACCTGTCCCACTTGACTCGCATCTGATCAATCTCTCAGCCTTGAAGGCCCAGGGTCTTTGGGATCTAAAATACATACAAGATCCACCATCATCTACCCCTGCTCCTGTACCTGCAATGCGGTGCAGTCCAATAAATGAGATGGATCTAGGATATATCTCCTAAGAACAAATATGTGAAACACATCATGCATGTGAGACAAACAGGGTGATAAGGCTAGATGATAAGCTAAGGGATCGATCCACTCCAGGATCTCGAATGGACCCATGAATCTAGGAGATAACTTAGATCCTTTTATGTAACGGATAGGACTCTTATAAGGATGGACATGAAGAAACACCTTCGTGCCCACCTTATGACTATGGTTGAATCTCCTATGATCTACATACTTCTTATGCCTATCTTATGCCTCCTAAAACCTTTGTCAAACCAAAACAACCTACTACTCCATATCCTGTAACAAAGTCGGTCCAAGAGATACTCTATCCTCCCATCTGTCCCAACCCAATGATGTCCTACACTCTCTGCCATACAATTCTTGAAAAGGTTCCATCCCAATCGAACTCTGAAAACTATTGTTGTAGGTGAACTCCACCAAATACAAGTACTCCTCCCACTTCGACTGATGATCCACGATATACATCCGAAGCATGTCCTCTAAAATTTGATTCACCCACTCCTTCTGTCAATTTGTCTCTAGATGATAGGTTGTGCTGACAATGATACTCGTCGTAAGGGCCTGCTGCATGGTAGACCAAAAGTGTGATGTGTATAAAGGATCACGATTGCAAATGATCTTCTACGGAATCCCATGCAATCTAAAAATCTAATTCAGGTACACTCTCACTACTGGACTAGTTGTATAGGTGGTCTTTACCGGAGAAAAATGAGCCACTTTCGTCAATCTATCCACCGTTACCATGATGGCATCGTGGTGGTATCTCAACGTCGGTAGCCCTACTATGAAATCCATCGAAATGGTGTCTCATTTCCACTCTGGAATAGCATGTGGGTAAATAGGGCCATCTGGATGTTGATGCTCATCCTTCACCCTCTAACACTCTAAACAATGTGACACAAACTAAGCTACATTTCTCCAAAGACCTCTCCAATGATATATTTGTCTCAAGGTGGCATGCATCTTCTTCACCCCTGGATGGGCTGAATAAGGTGCACGATGAGCCTCTGTCAAGATATCCTGTCTAAAACCTCCATCCCTAGGTACATAGATCTGGTCTCTATGCCTGAGAAGTCCATCTGAATCTAATGTAAAACCATGAAACTTCCCCTCAAGGGGTCTCTGAGACTCAATCTCTTATCTAGATGCACGGTAGAAATTATCATGAGGAACCTGCTGCAAAATCCTACTCCACAAATTTGTACCCACTAAAGTAGCTATAAACAAATGTCTCCGTCTATTAAGAGTGTCAGCAACAACATTATCTTTCCCCTTCACATGCTCTATATCCGTGTCATATTCGCATATCAAATCCATCCAATGCCACTGACAAGTGTTGAGATTGGGTTGCATGAAGAGGTGACGGAGGCTCAAATGGTTTGTCCAAGAAGGAAATGTCTCCATCAAACCAAATCATGCAAAATTGTTGCAAGTTCAAGGTCATGAGTCAGATAATTTATCTCATGGTGTTTGATTTTGCGAGACTCAAAGGCAACCACGTGACCCTCCTGCATCAGTACACCACCTAGCCCTGACAAGGAAGCATCTGTACAAATAGATAAATCTTCATGTAAATCAGGAACTGCAAGAATCAGTGCTATTGTAAGGAATCCCTTCAGGGTACTAAAGGACTGCTCACTTTCATCGAACCAAATAAATTTCTTCCCTTTCTGCAGAAGTGAAGTGATGGGGTGCGTAAGCTGAGAAAATTCCTAAAGAAATATCCTATAATAACCTGCCAACCTTATGAAACTGTGCACCTTGGTCACACTAGTTGGCGTGGACCAATCCATAATAGCTCAATTCTTGGAAGGATCGATGATGATTCCTTCCCCAGAAATGATGTGACCCAAGTAATGCACCTTTGACTGAAAGAATACACACTTCTCTAGGTTCCCGTAAAGCTACTGCTCACGAAGACACTGTAAACCCTGGTGAAGGTCCTCCTCATGCTCCTCACGTGAATGTGAGTAAATCAAAATGTCATCAAGAAATATGAGCACGAAATGATCAAAAAATTTCCAAAATAACCCATTCATCAAAACTCATGAATATTGCAGGGGAATTCATCAGACCAAAAGGCACTACTGTGAACTCGTAGTGACCATATCTTGTACAAAAGGTTGTCTTATGAATATTTTCCTTTGTGATCATTAGCTAATGGTATCCAGACTTTAGATCTATCTTAGAAAATACTGTGACCCCCTTCAACTGATCAAACAAATCATCGATACGTGGAATGAGGTAAAGATTTTTTATCATTACTTTATTCAACTTGTTGGTATCCAAATTCATTCTCCTTTTCAAGCCGAGTAGCAACACAGATTCGACAAGGAGCTTAGAGGTAGATATATCATAATGTGTGTCATTTTGTAACCGGGGATGAGATCTAATTGAACCTTTGTTACTCATATTTTTGGAGAGATGAATAGCACCTTTAAGAGGATTTGACCTGTCCTTACTACTTTAGGTCATGCCTCTTCAACTAGGGTGAGAAGACCCTATGAAGAGAACCTTGGGAAAATACGGTCAATGCTCCATGATTTAACTCTTAAGAGTTGTCACTTCTAAATGATGGAGATATTTTCAACACAAGGCTAAGGTTACTGAAGACATTAAGAAATCCTGATTGTTCTACATATTTTTGCAAGTAGATTTTGTTCCTTTGTTGATACACAGGGAAAACAAGGGGTAATTTAGGGTGGATCAATGGTTTTTAAATGATTTTGGTGGGAGATGAAGCAGGATAAAGTTGATTATACCAGATCTTTAGAGGGACTTCACAATAATGAACAACTTCAACAACAGAAAGCTTCAGAACAGTTAAGACGTTCCTTCAACCAGAAGGTGTGCTTTAATGGAGGCCCAGATCAACATGTTTTCACATAATCTTTGAGACTCCAACATGAAGGCTCGAATTGAAAGACTCAATTAAACACTAAAGTTTCTGATTAATCATGCCTAAGGTACACCTGAAGACTTACAGAAAATCTTTATCAACAAATGACAGTGAATTGATTTTAAATTTGTTTATCTCATCCAAGATGAAGGCTCTTCTTGAAATGAAATTACAAATACCATTAAACTGTCACAGGGATGAGATCCTGTGTGATTTCACAAAATTTCAATGTAAGATTGCAATAGGAATGAAAGAAACTATTTGCAGACATTCTGAAACAAAGCAGACACAAATTGCTAGAGATTGGACACAAATTAATTCCAAAATTGCTTAGATTCATCAGCAGGGGAAAGCTTCCAGAGAAATCTCAGTGCTTATCAATGGCTATACATATGCAACCAACTTGACATGATAGAAAATCTAACACAGAAGAAAATAACAGGTTATCTTGGCTTTGGTCTCTCAGGAAGACGACTTTCTCAAATTTTTTCTCAAGAATTCAAACTCCGACCATTTGCAAGAGTATTCTCATTGCATTTATACATTTTTCTCACTCAATTTTCCCCCCAAAAGAGAAGAATATTCAAGGGACCTTTTCTTGTTACCAATTTGTTTTAGACAACGATGTTTAACAAATTCAAATCTGAAATCTACCAGGTGGACCAATTGTGAACTGATCACGTTTCTTGGGCCCTCGACTAATGACTAGGATGCCATGCCATAACTTTTCAGGAGTCCTTTTAATCATTCTGATTCTGTCATGCGAGAAATCCCCTTTTTAATCATTTTTTGGAGCCTCTGCATAGCTAGACTTGACAGGTCATCCCTTTTTTCTCTCGAGGCAATGCCTTTTTCACCTTTTGCACCTGCACTTTCATCATTTCATCCCTTTTCCCTCTTTTTCCTCTACAATTTCTACCCCGCATCATTTCCTCTAGTAATTCCCATTTTTTTTGAGTGCCTGAGTAATTCCCACTTCAAAATATCAACCTTAATGATCCTTGGACTCATAATTTAAGTTTTGAATCCATTCAATGGCACCTTACCGATAGAGACGACAAATAATTTCATCAAAGAATGATGAAAAATAGTGCATATTCACGTCTCCAAGAGTCTTGGAGAAAAAATGGTAGAAAAATAGGTGAAATGCACAGCAACCATTGATCCTGCCCCTTTTCCACTTTATATCATAGTCATCCACGTGTTTCCTTGGCACAACTGCAAAGGAGAAGCATAGAGGCAAGTCTCAAACAAGCACAGCCTTCCACGTACCCTGGGCCCAAGAAAAATGTCCTTTTGGCCTTTGAAAAGTCTCAGTGAAAAAAGGAGCCAGCGGGAGCCTCCACGTGTCTCAATGGTGCATTTTGAGATGGTCCCCAAAAGTAGAGACCCCAAACAAGCATGGGCTCAACACGTGTCTCAGTCCAGACAGAGTCTGTTAAAAAGTTGAAGGTTCAGCAGAAGGCGCCATGTGTCTAGGGTCTGAGACAGTCTCCTTTGGCTGTTGAAAAGTCCAAGCAAAGGGCAGAGTGAGCAGAAGCCTCCAAGTGTCCTCCTGGTGCTTCTTCAAAATAAAACTTAGGGGCCGGTCCCCAAACAGGCACGGTCCCTCCACATGTCCCAGGCCTTTAGAAAGTTGCTTGAAAAGTCTAAGTATGGGAAGACCCAGCGGAAGCCTCCACGTGTCTTCATGGTGCAACTTCAAGATGGTGCCCAAGAGCGGAGACCCTGAACAAGCGTGGGCTCACCACGTGTCCCAGGCCTTAGAAAATTTCTTTGAAAAGTTTAAGTACAAAGTGGAGCTGGCGGAAGCCTCCACATGTCTCCCTGTCACAATTGTTAAGGTGGGACCCTGAGGCAGATCCTCAAATGAGCACCAGCCCACCACGTGTCCATGGCCCACCAAAACTATACCGGCTACATGAAATTTTTTTCTAAGTCTGGGAAAAGTAGCGGAATCCTCCACGTGTCCCCCCGGCACAACTCCAAGGCCAAACCAAAAGGTGAATTTTCAAATGAGCATCATTCCTCCACGTGGACAAGTTTTGGGTTGAAGTGAGCCTTAGAGTTTTTAAAGTGCCCCGCCAAGCCGCATCCAACCAAAAAGGGCCACATTTCCACTGATGCAGAGATGTAAATTTGACGGGGAAAAACACACCCGTCAAACCATAAAAATGTAGGAAAACCACCATTTGAGCCCGGAAATGAATCTTTCTTCAAGGAAAGAGAATTTGGAAATGTTATAAGGCTCAAATATGATCCTCTGAGCTACATCCAATCACATTTTCCTCAGGTATTTGGGACAAAAATGACAGGGAAAACAAAACATGACTGCGGAAAATGGAAGGAAAGGAACAACCCAGTTTTACACCCAATTTACAGACTCCTTCAGATGGACAGAGAAACGAAAAACAAATTTAGACCTTTAAGTGATCCTCGACCAAGGAAGGGACTGATCATGGCAACCAAATGGAGGATAGAGTCTTCAAGCACCAACACGGGGAGATAGAAAACATGACAGAGGCCACAAACTGAGGAATTTCAATGACAAATGGGGTGAGACTAATTTGAGCACCAACATCGGCTCCGACTCAGGGATGGGCACTCCCTGTGAGTGTCACAAGAACAAATAGCAGACCAAGTGCCAAAAATAGACCATTGGGCAATGGAGTCAAAGAATAAGCTTGCAGAGCAGAACAACCACAACCATCCTCCAAAAAATGAACCGAGAAACCAACAAAACTAGGTCACCAAGGACCAGAATGAACAAAAACACAAAAGCAGATGAGAACAAAGAACTATACACTGTACAAATGGAGTATACCTTGATTCTGAGAAATCAATCAAGGAAATGCTTCAAATGCCTACCATTAACAGGAAATTCAAGTAGTTCCCCATCTAAGTCTTTTAGGAAGAAGGTATTTTCACCAATTCAAATATCAATTGAATAAGGGCCCATCCACAATGCATCAAATTTACCATGCTTTCCCTTATCTTCATGCCTGTTATCCCATAAAAGCACAAGATCCCCAATGTTGAAAGCTCTGGGTGTCACCTTTTTGTCAAATAGCTTCTTCAACTTTTCTCTGAACTTCACATGCCGCTGATGGGATGCCCTTCTTTCTTCATCCAACTCAATAATCTGATTGATTCGAGCATCATATGGACTAACTTCTTGGTCTTCAATCTGTTGAACAAACTGAAATGAAGACAATTGCAAATGGAGGGGTAACAAAGCTTGAGTTCCATATACCAATTCAAATGGGCTTTTACCAGTAGCTCTTTTGACAGTGATTCTGTCAGCCCAAACAACAAACTTCAGTTGCTCACCCCACTTCTTTTTGTTCAGCTCCAAGGTTCTTCTAATGATCTTCAACAAGTTTTTATTACTGGACTCAGCTTGTCCATTTCCTTGGGGATTGTAGTTAGAAGCATATGTCAAATTGATCCCATACTCTTTGCACATTGCCACCAAAGGTTTGGCTCTGAAACTCATGGCATTATCAGCAACAATTTTAGCTGGCACTCCAAATCTGCATATGATTTGATTCAGCATGAAGTCCATGATAACTTGGTGTGTTTCCTTCTTGGTGGGGATTGCTTCCACCCACTTAGTGAAATAATCAGTGGCTACAAGAATCCATTTATGACCAGCACTGGAAGGATCAGAAATTTCCCCAATGAAATCCATTCCCCATTGTCTGAATGGGGCTTCAACTGACACAGGCTGCAAAGGAAGGGAGCCTGAAGCTTTCATTCTTCCAGAAAAATGCTGGAAACTTTCACATTTCCTCACCAATAGAGTTGTATCCTTGAAGAGAGTTGGCCACCAATAACCAGCCCTCAAGATTTTATGTGTTGTAACTCTTCCAGCAAAATGTCCCCCACAGACCCCTCCATGGAGATCAGCAATTATTTTGGGGGCCTCATTTTCAGTAATGCATCTCAAGAGCACTCCCTCGGGGTTCTTCCAAGCTAACCCAAAATCAGTAATGACATACTTTTGAGAGGCTAACTTAAGAGCTCTTTTCTGATTTTTACTCAAATATTCAGGGCAGCATAGATGTCTGAGATAAAATATTATATCTTTGTACCATTCAGAACTTACCAACTTTTCAAGGACATCCACCCTTTCTCCTTCTACTTCATTCACCTCAATAGTTTGTAGGTTTCTCTCAGCCATAAGCTTAGCTAGGCCCAAACCTCTTACCAATTTCATGGTTTGGATATCCATGTCATACTCCTACAACTTGTTCACCCATCTGCATCTTTTTCTTGAGACCTCCATCTCTGATAAGATGTCTTTCACCATGGTGTGGGGAACATAAGCAACAACTTTAGAACTCAAGATGTAGGGTCTGAAAACCTTTGTTTCTTTCACCAAGGAAAATGCTTGCTTCTCCATGATGGTGTATTTCAACTCAGCTCCCTGCAATGCCTTACTGAAAAAGGAAATTGGTCTCTCAGCCCCTTCATCATCCTTCTGTAACAAAACAGATGCAATGGTGTTTTCTGAAGCAAAATAAAACACTTGAAAAGGCTTCTTGTAATTTGGGGCTGCCAAAACAGGGGCATGCTTTAGTGCTTCTTTGATCCCATTGAAAGCTTGAATGGAAACTTCTTCCCATTTGATAACTTGGTCCTTCTTCAGCATGCTAGTAATGGGGATGGTCAGCTCAGCAAAGTTAGACACAAACCTTCTGATAAAGTTTATTTGTCCAAAGAAGGATTGAATTCCCTTCTTAGTTCTTGGAATTGGAACCTTGCTGATGGCTTCCACTCTCTCTAGATCTATCATTACCCCTTCTTTTGATACAATGTGACCAAGAAGCTTTTCCTTTTGCACTCCAAAGTGGCACTTCTTGGGATTCAATGATATGCCATACTCTCTACACCTTATCAACATCTTCTCCAAGTGTTGCAAGTGATCATTTCTATTTCTAGAAAACACAGTTACATCATCCTGATAAACAACAATGAAATCATTGATATAACCAGCAAATGCTACATCCATTGCTCTTTGGAAAGTTTCTCCAACATTCATTAAGCCAAAAGGCATCCTGACATAGACATAAGTTCCCCAAGGAGTAGTAAAGGAAGTCTTTATTCTTTCTGACTCCTTCACAACAACTTGATTATAGCCAGAGAAACCATCCAGAGTAGATAACAATTCAGAACCTAGTTACCAATTGTAGCATATTCTCCATGTTTGGAAAAGGGTAATTATCTTTCAATGATGCTCTATTCAGGTTCCTGAAGTCTACGCATAGCCTTATGTCACCATTCTTTTTTCTGACAGGCACTAGGTTTGCAACCCAAGAAGAGTACCTTGTGGGCTGAATGATCCCTCCATCCCTCAACTTCTTCAGTTCTTCTTGCATTTTCAAAGAAAGAAGTGGATTGATGGGCCTCTATTTTTTCCTGAAAGGCTTGGCATTAGACTCAAGAGGAATCTCATGTTGGAACAAATCTTCCATGTATGCCTTCAACTCAGAGTAAGACCAAGCTAGGCAGTCTTGATATTTCTTCAGCAATTGAATATAGGACTGCTTCTCTTCCTTGCTGAGATTGCTTCCTAACCAGATTTTACGTGGATTTTCCTTTGTACCCAGGTCATGCTCTTCCACATCTCTTGAAACCGACATACTCCTTTTAATAATGCAATCAACATTATCAAAGTTCAACTCAAGAGCCACCAAACCTCTGGGAATCATGTTTGTCTTCAACTGGATGATGTCTTTGCCAAATAATGTTTCCTTTCCTTCAGCAACACACACCATTGGTTCCCAATCTATATTTTGGTCAGCAAACTCACCTTGGCTCTACAGAAACCATTTCACCTAGGCATCATCATCAAACACTTGCCAATTTTTAACGTTATCAGGGACAGATGGCCTTGTTAGTATTTCAACATCATACTCACAAAATGGAGACATTGTACAATTCCCAAATCTGGATCCTAGCACTGCTAACTTGTCTGCAACAACATTAAACTTTCTATCATGGTGCACAATATTAAAAGAGTCAAACATTTCAATCAAATCCCAAACTGCATGCTTGTATTGTTTCATTCTCTGATTTTTAGTAGCATACAGTTTCCTAATTTGCTTGACAATCAATTTTGAATCCCCTTTGACAATGACATCCTTTATACCATATTTCCATGCAATTCTCAGGCCTAATAACAATGCTTCATATTCAACAATGTTGTTAGTGCATTCAAAGTTAAGTTTGAAAGAAAAGACAAACTCTTCTTGGCTTGGGGAGATCAGAACAATGCCAGCACCATTTCCAAACTTGGAACAGGCTCCATCAAATAACAAGGTCCAAGGTAAACCCACTTGTTCAAGACATTTACACTGATCAATCTTGTGCTCCTTGCCATCAGCAAACCCCACAAAGTTATCTGCATCTACATCAGCATATAACACTTCATAAGAAGCATTATTTGGATCTTCAATGAGGTGCAACATTTTCTTCTCTCCATACAGCTTTACAAGGCTGCCTTCAATTGGAATGGTGGCAAAAGACATATCCATCTGAACACTTCCACCAACACTTGCAACCCACTTTCTTGATAACAACATGCCCCATTTGGCAGGGCAATCAACAATGACAACATCAAGTTTCAGGTTCTTACCTGGATAAGCTGCAAGTTGTACCACCAAACCCTTCACACACCCTACAACTGGGACCTCTCTAGAATCCATTGTAGTACACTTGCCATAAGTTGTTGTCACTTTAATGTTCAATTCATTCATGACTTCCAGAGGCATAACATTGCATGATGCTCCAGAGTCAAACATACAATTGTGCAGCAGTCTGTCTTTAATAATCAGTGTTGTAAAAAATGGATCAACATTTAACTGAGACTCAACTAAAGATGTCCCCAAGTAGACTTCAGGTGGTTCACCTATCTCCTCTAATGTTGGTGGTTTTTCTAGGTCTGCAATGGTTGAAGGAGGAGTGTTTACATTATTTATATTTCTACCTTGGGCACTCCTATCTTCCCCCAATCCCAAATACTCAAAAGCCCTCTTCTTATGCTCAGGAATCCTAAGCAGTTCCACAATTGGGACATAAATCTTGATCTGACTCAAGACTTGGGCAATGTCATAGGGAATGTACTTGGGCAAAGCAAAATTTGGAGAAAGGTTGACAAACTCATCAGATGGCACAAGGTTTTTAACATTTTGGGCATGGGTGGGCACACCAGTTCTACTTGAGACAACAGGGCCTTTTCCAGGTGCATCTTTCTTTGGAGTCTCTTTTGGGACATTGGTGAGAACTGGGGTCTTTGTTTTGGCTTGAGGCCCTACCCCTTTGACAACTTTACTTCTTGTGTTATACTCTTTTTCTTGGGCCACAACAACATTCATTAGCAGTTGTCTATCCTCTTCTGATGGGATTCCTCCATCATACTTCTTAATCATTAGAGCTCTTAGGTACTCAAAATCATTATTAGGAAGTTCAAATGCTTGTACCATATCTATTTCTAAAGCATGAGAGGGAGGAAGAAGAGGTACCCGTGAATGCAGTCCCAAAAACTTGCAGCAGTTCTTGCACTTATTACCTCAGTTGAAGTTGCTCCTTGTTGTGAGCTTGTAGAGCAGTCCACCATGCATGCATCATCATCAGTGTTGTCATCATCATCAGCTTCTTCAACTTGCTGATCTACTTCACATGGCAGGTGGGGTAAGAAGCATTTGTCACACCAATCCATTTGATTTGTCTCTTCAACAACAACAACTCTGGCATTTAGAGGATCAGGCACTACTCTATTCTCCCTAGCTTGGGGTTGTCTAGCTCCCATGGGTCCTTTACCTCTGTCATCAGACCTCTGATCATTTCTAGGATGATTTGCAAGTCTGTCTTGTCCTTGTTGCCTATGCTGACCCTGAGAACCTTGTCCAATTCCTTTTTCTGCCCTGGCCAGCTTGTAAGAGATTTCTTTGACAGCCCCGGCCAAAGTCCTTACAACTTCCTCAAGATCCACAACCTTACTTGATTGAGGCTTCTCAGGGTTGATCAGTTTAACACCCTCCCTCTTAGGAGGTTTTCCAACTGCTTTAATGTTGTTCTCAATTTGCAGAGCCATGGTAAAGGCCTGCCTCAAAGTCCCAGGGTTCTTATCCCTCAAATAGTAAGCAACTTCTTATCAAATGCATCTGAATACTTTATCAGACATGATTCATCACATGGCCTCAAATTAACAGGAAGTCTTCTCAATGTTTTGTTAAATCTAGTGTTGAAATCATGCACTGATTCATTAGGATTCTTTTTTATATTTTCAAACTCTGATAAAAGAAACCTAGGGTCTGTTTTATCACCGTACTGCATTCTAAAGGCATTCTTCATCTCTGTCCAGGAGTCAATGGAATTATCTGGAAGAGATTTATACCAGTCCCTTGCATCTTCTTCTAGAGTATGAATAAATAATTTAATGTATACATCTTCAAACTCTATTTCGAAATCCTCCATCATATTGACAAAGAGTTTCAAGTGCTGATCACCAGTTATTGCATTATTTCCTTGAAACTTAGGCAATCTGTTTCTTACATCCTGTGGCACAACATTTGGATAGCCAGCCATACCTCTAAAACTGATGGGACCAAAAGTATTAATGAAAAATGGAGGTCTGGGTGGAGGCTGAGCCATATTATTCTGAGGAGGTGATCTTACAGGAGAAACAAAATGATGAGGAGTGAGGGGTCTGTGTGGTACAGGGATACAATTTTCAGAATGACTTCCCTCTAAAGGCTCTGTCTCTTGGAAAACTCTATTAGATTTTGAAAATACAGGGGCAGATTGAGAAGAAAATGTTTCAAATATAGATGATGGACCCTCTCCAGATGGAGAATTTAATTCAACAAAGAGGCTACCTGATTCAGAAGCACTTGAGGAAGTACTGCAATCTTCAATCACAGGCTGATCAGTTTCACCAATGGAGATCTCTTTTCTTGATGCTTGATCTCCAACAACCTTCCAAATTCTTCTTCCTTCTGAATTAGACTTTCCCAACTCTTGAAACAACCTTCTACTAGGGTCCTTGGTGAAGAAATATCTTCTTCCTTCCAGCTTTGCAGATATTAATGACAAATCTCACTTGATATATGTTAAGACACTGGTATTTATAAAGAATTTAAACAACACATGTCGCCACTAAGGATTTTCACCTTAGTTTGTGCAAATGCACTATGAAAGACCTATCAAATGTCTGTCAATACCAGATTCATGCAAAGCTTACAAGATCTACTCTTCTTTTACCCAAATTTATCAATGATGATACAAATCTTAGTGCAATAACTATATAAGCTGGAAATATTGCACTCAGAACTCACAACTTTGAACAATTCTTACAGATCTGAACAAATAATGATGTTTCAGCAATGTATTTGTACTTTAAAATTTGTAAAAAGCATTACCAGGGTCTGTACGCATACACCTTTGTTCAAATACTTCAAAGAGTCCCCAACAACGGCACCACGAGTGTTGGTATCCAAATTCGTTCTCCTTTTCAAGCCAAGCAGCAACACAGATTCGACAGGGAGCTTAGAGGCAGATAGATCATAGTGTGTGTCATTTTGTAGCTGGGGATGAGATCTAACTGGCCCTTTGTTACTCAAATTTGTGGAGAGATGGATAACACCTTTAAGAGGATTTGACCTATCCTCACTACTTTAGGTCGTGCCTCTTCAACCAGGGTGAGAGGACCCTTAGTGTAACCTCTATTTGATGAAGGAGATGGAGATATCCTTCTTTTGCACAAATTCTATGAAGAGAACCTTGGGAAAATATGGTCAATGCTCCATGATTTAACTCTTAAGAGTTGTCACTTCTAAACGATGGAGATATTTTCAACACAAGGCTAAGGTTACTGAAGACATTAAGAAATCCTGATTGTTCTGCATATTTTTGCAAGTAGATTTTGTTCCTTTGTTGATACACAGGGAAAACAAGGGTAGTTCAGGGTGGATCAATGGTTTTTAAATGATTTTGGTGGGAGATGAAGCAGGATAAAGTTGATTATACCAGATCTTCGAAGGGACTTCACAACAATGAACAACTTCAACAATAGAAAGCTTCAGAATAGTTAAGACATTCCTTCAACCAGAAGGTGTGCTTTAATGGAGGCCCAGATCAGCACGTTTTCACATAATCTTTGAGACTCCAACACGAAGGATTGAATTGAAAGACTCAATTAAACACTAAAGTTTCTGATTAATCACGCCTAAGGTACACCCAAAGACTTACAGACAATCTTTATCAACAAATGATAGTGAATTGATTTTAAATTTGTTTATCTCATCCAAGATGAAGGCTCTTCTTGAAATGAAATTGAAAATACCATTAAACTATCACAGGGATGAGATCCTGTGTGATTTCACAAAAATTTCAATGTAAGATTGCAATAGGAATGAAAGAAACTATTTACAGACATTCTGAAACAAAGCAGACACAAATTGCTAGAGATTTGACACAAATTAATTTCAAAATTGCTTAGATTCATCAGCAGGGGAAAGCTTCCAGAGAAATCTCAGTGCTCGTCAATGGCTATACATATGCAACCAACTTGACACGATAGAAAATCTAACACAGAAGAAAATAACAGGTTATCTCAGCTTTGGTCTCTCACGAAGATGGCTTTCTCAAATTTTCTCAAGAATTCAAACTCCAACCATTTGCAAGAGTATTCTCATTGCATTTATACATTTTGCTCACTCAATTTTCCCCCCAAAAGAGAAGAATATTTGAGGGACCTTTGCTTGTTACCAATTTGTTTCAGACAGATGTTTTAACAAATTCAGATCCAAAATCTGCCAGGTGGACCAATTGTGAACTGATCACATTTCTTGGGCCTTGACTAATGACTAGGATGCCATGCCACAACTTTTTAGGAGTCCTTTTAATCATTCTGATTCTGTCATGCGAGAAATCCCCTTTTTAATCATTTTTCAAAGCCTCTGCATAGCTGGACTTGACAGGTCATCCCTTTTTTCTCTCGAGGCAAATGCTTTTTTCACCTTTTGCACCTGCACTTTCATCATTTCATCCCTTTTCCCTCTCTTTTCCTCTGCAATTTCTTCCCCGCATCCATTTCCTCTGGTAATTCCCATTTTTTCAAGTGCCTGAGTAATTCCCACTTCAAAATATCGACCCTAACAATCCTTGGACTCACAATTTAAGTTTCGAATCCATTCAATGGCACCTTACTGACAGAGACGACAAATAATTTCATCAAAGAACAATGAAAAATAGTGCGTATTCACGTCTCCAAGAGTCTTGGAGAAAAAATGGCAGAAAAATAGGTGAAATGCACAACAACCATTGATCCTGCCCCTTTTCCACTTTATATCATAGCCATCCACGTGTTTCCTTGGCGCAACTGTAAAGGAGAAGCACAGAGGCAAGTCTCAAACAAGCGCGAGCCTTCCACGTACCCTGGGCCCAAGAAAAATGCCTTTTGGCCTTTGAAAAGTCTCAGTGAAAAAAGGAGCCAGCAGAAGCCTCCACGTGTCTCAATGGCACATTTTGAGATGGTCCCCAAAAGTAGAGACCCCAAACAAGTGCGGGCTCAACACATGTCTCAGTCCGGCAGAGTTTGTTAAAAATTTGAAGGTTCAGCGGAAGGCGCCATGTGTCTAGGGTCCGAGACAGTTTCCTTTGGCTGTTGAAAAGTCCAAGCAAAGGGCAGAGTGAGCAGAAGCCTCCAAGTGTCCTCTAGGCGCTTCTTCAAAATAAAACTCAGGGGCCGGTCCCCAAATAGGTGTGGTCCCTCCACGTGTCCCAGGCCTTTAGAAAGTTGCTTGAAAATTCTAAGTATGGGAAGACCCAGGAAAACCTCCACATGTCTTCATGGCGCAACTTTGAGATGGTGCCCAAGAGCAGAGACCCTGAACAAGCGCGGATGGCTCACCACATGTCCCAGGCCTTAGAAAATTGCTTTGAAAAGTTTAAGTACAAAGCGGAGCCAGTGGAAGCCTCCACATGTCTCCCTGTCGCAATTGTTAAGGTGGGACCCTAAGGTAGATCCTCAAATGAGTGCTAGCCCACCACGTGTCCATGGCCCACCAAAACTTGTACGGCTGCATGAAAAATTTGTCTAAGTCTGGGAAAAGTAGCATGGAATCCTCCACGTGTCCCCCCGGCGCAACTCCAAGGCCAAACCAAAAGGTGAATTTTCAAACGAGCGTCATTCCTCCACGTGGACAAGTTTTGGGTTGAAGCGAGCCATAGAGTTTTTAGAGTGCCCCGCCGAGCCGCATCCAACCAAAAAGGGCCATGTTTCCACTGATGCAGAGATGTAAATTTGACCGGGAAAAACACACCCGTCAAACCATAAAAATGCAGGAAAACCACCATTTGAGCCCGGAAATGAATTTTTCTTCAAGGACAAAGAATTTGGAAATGTTATAAGGCTCAAATATGATCCTTCAAGCTACATCCAATCACTGTTTCCGCATGTATTTGGGACAAAAATGATAAGGGACAACAAAACGTGACTGTGGAAATGGAAGGAAAGGAACAACCTGAGTTTTATGCCCAATTTACAGACTCCTTCAGATGGACAGAGAAATGAAAAACAAATTCTATGACCTTTAAGTGATCCTCGACCAAGGAAGGGACTGATCATGGTCAACCAAATGGAGGAAAGAGTCTTCAAGCACCAATACGGGGAGATAAAAAACATGACAGAGGCCGCAAACTGAGGGATTTCAATGACAAACGGGGCGAGACTAATTTGAGCACATTCTAACTAGCACTAACTCCACTCCCAAATCATCAACACATGATATTACCTTTCTGTAACAATCAAATTTAGCCATGTCTGCAGATAACCAATCCATGCCCAGAATAATCTCATAGGAACCCAATAGAAGCATACGAAGATCCAACGGCATGGAAAATGGTCCTAGGTCAAATATGCACTCCTTTACTAAGGAGTCCATTGTGATCTTAGCTCCAAAATCCATATCCACATCCCAACTACGGATCTAGCTAACTACCACCATCCTGCATCATTTTACTGTAAATGGGGAAATAAAATAATATGAGGATCATGAATCAAATAAAACATGAATATAAATGCCATCAATGCTACATGTCGTCTCAATCATCGTGCTCTAGTGCTTTTCCTGGTGGTTCTCAATTGCTACATAAATCCTATGGCTCTTAGCCAGGTCACCTACAATAGGATCTGAAACTGGTGCCTTACCCTTGTTGTATGGGTTCTTAGGAAACTCTCTCCAATGATGCCCAAGTACTCCGCACCCATAACAACTACCAGGTCCCCTCATATGAGAAGTGGATCTTACAAGTACTTTAGTGGTTTGTGCCTTGGATCGTGATGATCCTGCTATAAAATGGTGTGGTCACTGCTGACGAGCTCTTGTTGACTGAGCTATATGTGGTGCCTGAGTCCTGACTGGTCCCATAGGAGGAGGCCCCTTACTGTGTCCCCTCTAAGAATCTAATCTCTTTAGAGGCCTAAATGGAGGTTGATTCTGTTACTACTGCTAATGAGGTGGATGTTGTGGTGGTCTGAATAAAGACTATGTAGAACCATGTCTGCCACAAGGAGGAGGAGTTGACCCCCTCAACCAGTTATCTTGCATCTGTTAGATATAGCTCCTCACTCTATCTCTATCCTGCTACATATTTCCTCGGGTCTCCTCCACAATATAGGCCTTCTCAACAGCCTCTGCTAGAGTCTATGGGAAATGAATGCGTACTTCCCCTCCAATGTCCAGATTCAATACCTTGATGAACATGTGGATCCTCACCTGCTCGTCCTACATATAGTCCACGTACTAAAGCAAGTCTATAAAGCGACTCTCATACTCCGCCACTGTCATGAATGCCTGACGTAGGTAGTGCAACTCATCTATCATTTGTAGAATGAACCTCTTGGACAAGTATCTTCTTCTGAATCACTTAGCGAAGAGCTTCCAAGTGACTGTCTTGGAATCTACATGGAGCTTCTACTCCTCGGTCTTCGACCAAACCCTGGCTCCGTCTCTCAAAAGATGGATGAAAACATGATCCTTCATGTTGCTTGTACACGGACATAGCTTGAAGCATCCACTCAAGCTGACAAATCATGGCTCTTCCTAAAATCCTCCAATTTCCTAAGCAAAATGATATGGATGGAGTTTCAGGATCTCTTTGATGTGATCTGTTGTTGTAGACTATCTGCATCTAGGTCTCTCAATATGATCATCACGCTACCTAGGGCTCCTAAACCTTTCCCTGTGTCTTGTAGCCCTATCTCCAAGACCTCTCTATGGTCTTGCTTGACTGACTACACATGGGATTTCTCTTCCCTATGCTCATCACTATATCGGGAAGGTACATGAGCCTCTACTAATGGCTCTTTATCTTGTCTATTGTGTTTCCCTCCCAAGGATCATCCACGTATAGTGGAATTAACACCCTATAATGTCTGAAGTATCTGAGGACATATGGATCTACTTCTTGATCTAGAGGTGATAAATATTGGTCCACGTGCAAGAACCCCTCATCTGGTCCACGCCTCCTACACATACCAAGGCAAGAGTTAGTTTATTACTCTAGATTTTGTTTCAATTTTCTAGGTTTACTACGTTTTAAAACATCATGCAAGGTTTGTATGAGTTAGGTTTAGAGTTGCGATAAGTTTCTTGTTATGTCTTATATTTCGAAGTGTGCCTTGGGTCCAAGTGTCGAACTCATGGCTCTGATACCAAGTGTAACACCCACAATTTTGACCTTCTAAAAACACATAAATCAATAAACAATAATCCAGAAAGTTACAGAATTTTTTTTGTTTTAAGTTATAAGGATGTCAAACCCTAATATATGTTTAAATTAATTTCTACTATCAAAGTTACATTTCATATGATAGATCTGATATAGATTATTAATTAAATATTCTTAATCTAGTTCTAATGTCGATTTAATTATCATACACTAAATAAGTGTCCGTTGATTTCTTTTACTAAGTTAATTAGTTTTTCCTAAAGGAATTAACATTCAACCCATATTTACTTGACTCTTTCCATAGTTATCCTATTTCTCTTAAATCATTTTCCTTATTGCATTTAAATAATTACTAAAACATACTAGGAACTAAATAAATAACTTAACATACGAGGGTATAAATGACCTGATTCACCCATTTACATATACCTTTAAATTATCTAAAATTCCCATAATATTTATTCTTACCTAACACTTGTAGGGTTGATTCTCAACCCTTGGATCAAATCAATTGTGGACACTAGATCTTAGGGTTAAAACCTAACCGTAATTATCCTTATGGAATTTTATTAAACCCTTTTCTTTGCCCTAGCCTCCTCATTTGGTCTCTTTTCTTTTGTTTAATTTACAGGTTGGAGAAATGGAAGCCATGGGAGCAAGGAAGGAAGAAGTCATGAAGAAATTCACAAAAATCAAACTTAGTTTAGATTGGAGTATGGATTTATTATTGGATTTTTTTCTACTAGAGGATTGTAGGGATTCTTCCCTAAATTTTGAATGGTTAATTATTTCTTTTGCTTTTGTATTCTACTTGGGTAAAAGCCTTTTTCCATTTTATCCAAGAGGTTCCATACATTTAAATGTCCATATTAATATTTACAAGTTTAGAATAATGAATTTATGCCCTTATGGCTTGTTGGTGATTTCCTCTTCATATTTGTAAGCTTAAATTTTTAATTAAATCAATTTTAAATTTTCATAGTCACGGATTTGTATTTTTTCACCAACAATGATGAAACTGCTGCCCTAACTGGGTGACGATTCACAAACCCCCGATTTGATCTAACCAACGGTTCAGAGACCATTGCTCTACAAAGGGTGGCAGTTCTATTCTTCGAAAACAGAACCATTATTTCTGCAATTTTTTTGAAAAACAAATTTTACTAGAGTTTTTTACAATTTATCCTTAGTTGAATTTATGTTCCTAAAGTCTTGACTATTATTCATTACATGCCTAAATTACATTACATGTCATTTATTCATTACATGCCTAAATTTACTAAATTTAAAGATTTCCTATTTCTATAGAACAATAAACACAACTACAAGATCATTTTTATTTTCTTCCAACAAAATTTATTTCAAGTTCACTTGAAGGATTAAAACTCAATCTATTTCTAGGTATCATTGTTTTCCTTTCCACAACAAAATTCAATCTATCAACAACTTATTATAACTTAGTGCATCTTTCCATTTAAACTACAAGTTCCATTTACTCAGGCAAACACAAAAACTATTATAAATTTATGATTTACTAATAATACATTGTTAAGGATTTACAACTTTTATGTTCTTTCCTCATTCTTACAAAAATGCAACTTCAACAAATAATAATGAACTTTCTTTTTCTATGAGCATAGATCATTCCTTACAATATAAAGAGTTTTATTTCTACAATACATTACAACTTAATAAACTAACATATACAATGAAACTGTTCTTTCAAATATGATACTACTAGTCTTCCACCCAAGTGGGGATTACAAAAAAAGTTCTCTCACAAGGAAGGATTTATTAGTCTTCTACAAGTGCTCCAAGTGTCAATTCTTCAACAAGATCTCCACCATTTCTTCACTTTAATCACAACAACAAAAATTGGGGAGAGGCAACACTCTCCACAAAACCAATAATCTAATGAGGAGAAGAAGTTATCCTCCTCATTGGCCCCCGAGCACCAACCACGATGCAATAAAGGATGGATATAACTCATGGAAAAAACACAATGCTTCCACAACATAACATCAATTTTCAAAACCATTTAACACACATTCAACGTAAGAAAACAATCACAAGAATTCAACTATCAAAATACACAAGGATTGAAAATGCAAGGCCAATGTAGCAAAGATCTATGGGGAGATCACTTATGTCTCCCAATGGGATTAGGTTCCCACTTTAAAACCCTCCAATATACATCTCAAAACCCCTACATAAATTTGATGCCTCCTTTAAGATCCACTTATGTCTCCCACATTCTCTTATTCCTCCTTACAATCTCTTATGTCTCCCTCAAAAGAACCAAGTAAGAAATGTAAGCATTTTCTTAGCCAAGGTGGGGCACCCAACCCAACTCCCTATAAAAACATGAAATAAAATCTTATTCCTCCATACATATAAAATCCCCATAGCCTTCTCCTACACCATACTTAGGCATTCTAACCAAGAACCTAACAAGCATACCAAAACATTCTATAACATACAAATATACACATATAAGAGAAAACAAATAAAATAAGGGTGTAGTTCCTACCTTTCCAAGGTAGAACTTGAACAATGGATCACCCTCCAAGCTCCTTCAAGCTCAATCCAACTCCAACAAGCTCTAAAACATAATAAGCACTCCAAAACTCTCCAGCTCCAAAATACAAGAGCACGAAATGAAATGAAGTAACCTCCAAACAAACAAATAAACTTGCATATATAGAAAAAGGAGAGAGGAGGGTGAGGTGGTTCCATGTAGGATGCCACATCACTCATCCTCAACTCCACATCACAAGTCAATCCTCAACCCCAATGCTCAATAAATTGGTGGTTGAGAGGAATGACAAGCCTCTTACACACACAATCCAAACCCACACCCCCTAAGGACATAATTTAAAACACATGTAAGAAAATTTAAATAAATGTCACTTTTTTCTTTACAAAACACATAATGCGGTCTATTTTTGACCCCCTAATTCATAGGTAGGGTTGGTATATAAAAGTAAGAGGTGTGGGACAAGCTTAGCTTGTCCCACAAGCCTCTAAAAATGGCCCTTAAGCCCAAATCTGAAATTCCAAGGCAAGGCAGAGTGTACCACACTCAAAGTCACTTACACTTAATCAAAACACAAGAATCCAAAAGACCAACAACTCTAATGAATGACTTCATTTTTCACATCCCCCAAATAAATTAATAACATGATTTACTTACTTAATAAAAGTACATTAATCAACAATGATTGAATAAATTACATCACAAATAAACCACATACTTTACAATAAATAAAATAAAACGTAAAAATTACACACATAGCCCATGGTCACAATTGGAGACCATCCCCCCATGGGAACCCCCTAAAAAATTACAAAACAACCACAACACATTACACAATTTTTCATGGTGACCTTCGTTGTATCCATCCAATATTCCATTGTGGTTGGTCTCTAATATTCCTTTTGATTGTTGTGATATAATTACCTGCAAAATCACACAATACCTCATTTGGCCTCATGGCCGCATCAAAACATCAAAGATAAAATATCCACATACAAATTAATAATCATCCGCATATAATTAAATCATCATCTATACTAATAATTTTATCGTTTGTTTATAATTTCAACATCTCAAATCTACCATTCTATCAATATCAATAAGATCACAAGATTAGTTCAAATTCTAAATCCTAGTCAACATGACGAGAATTTCGAATGTCAGTAATATATATGCCAACAACACATCATTATCATCAGTATAAAAATGTCTCTTTATTCCTCTAAGAATCCACACAACTCATACTATGAATCAAAATCCATCAATAATCAGAATATCTCTATCATCTAACATCATGTTAAACCAAAATGATATAATAATATCCATGTCTATAATCAATCAGTAATCAAAATAAAAATATAATAAGTGTCGAAGAGAAGTGGGCACTACATCCGCCTCCCCTTAGACTCGATTTCCTCATGGATGTCACTGAAATAGGTGTGGAAACTAGACTCGTAACAACGTAGAATTCTCCTATGTAGCAACAGTCTCATCATACCTATCCCACTGGACTGACCTTTGATCAATCTCTCAACCTCGAAGGCCCAGGGTCCTACGCTCTAAAATATGCACAGGATCGACCATCATCTACTCCCTGCTCATGCACCTACAATGTAGTGCAATCCTAATACATGAGATGGATCAAGGATATATCTCCTAAGAACAGATACGTGAAACACATCATGCATGCAAGACAAGCTGGGTAGCAAGGCTAGATGATAAGCTAAGGGACCGATCCACTCTAGGATCTCGAATGGACCCACAAATCTAGGAGACAACTTAGAGTCTTTTCTGTAATGGATAGGACTCTTATGAGGTTGGATAAAAAGAAATACCTTTGTGCCCACCTCATAACTACGGGAGGCTCTCCTCTGATCTGCATACTTCTTATGCATGTCTTGTGCCTCCTACAACCTCTGTCGGACCAAAACAACTTATTGCTCCATGTCCTATAACAAAGACGATATAAGAGATACTCTATCCTCCAATCTGTCCCAACTCAACAGTGTCTTACACTCTCTACCATAAAATTCCTAAAAAGGTGCCATCCCAATTGAACTCTGAAAATTGTTGTTGCAGGTGAACTCCACCAAATACAAGTACTCCTCCCACTTTGACTGATGATCCATGACATACATCCGAAGCATGTCCTCTAAAATTTGATTCACCCACTCATTTTATCCATTTGTCTTTGGTTGATAAGTTGTGCTGAAGTTGATACTCATCCCAAGGGCCTACTGCATGGTAGTCCACAAGTGTGATGTGCATAAAGGATCGCGGTCGCAAATGATCTTCTGTGAAATCCCATGCACTCTAACAATCTCATCCAAGTACACTCTCACTACTGCACTAGCTGTATAGGTGGTCTTTGTCGGAGAAAAATGACCCACCTTCGTCAATCTATCCACTATGACCATGATGGCATCATGGTGGTATCTCGACATCGGTATCCCTACTATGAAATCCATGGAAATGGTGTCTCATTTCCACTCTGGGATATCATGTGGGTAAAGAAGGCCATATGGATGTTGATACTTGGCATTCACCCTCTAACACTCTAAAAAAAGCAACACAAACTAAGATACATTTCTATGAAGACCTCTCAAATGATATAGTTGTCTCAAGGTGGCATGCATCTTCTTCACCCCTGGATGGGCTGAATAAGGTGCACGATGAGCCTCTGTTAAGATATCTTGTCTCAAACCTCTATCCCTATGTACATAGATCCGGCCTTTGTGCCTGAGAATTCTAACTGAATCTAATGCAAAACCTTAAAAATTCCCATCAATGGGTCTCTGAGACTCAATCTCTTATCTAGCTGTAAGGTATAAAATTTCATGAGGAAGTTGCTGCAAAATCCTACTCCACAAATTTGTACCCACTGAAGTAGCCATAACCAAATGTCTCCTTCTACTTAGAGTTTCAGCAACAAAATTCTCTTTCCCCTTCATATGCTCTATATATGTGTCATACTTGAATAGCAACTCCATCCAATGCCACTGACGAGTGTTGAGATTGGGTTGCGTGAAGAGGTGACGGAGGCTCAAATGGTCTGTTCTGAGAAAAAAATTCCTGCCAAGAAGGAAATGTCTCCATCAAACCAAATCATGCAAAATTGTTGCAAGCTCAAGGTCATGAGTTGGATAATTGAGCTCATGGTGTTTGAGTTTGTGAGACTCAAAGGCAACCACACGACCCTCCTGCATCAATACACCACTTAGCCCTGCCAAGGAAGAATTCATACAAACAAAAAAACTCTCCATGCGGATCTAGAACTGCAAGAATCAATGTTGATGTAAGGAATCCCTTTAGGGTACTGAAGGCCTGCTCACATCTATCAGACATAACAAACTTCTTCCCTTTCCACAGAAGGGAAGTGATGGGGTGCATAACCCAAGAAAATTCCTAAAGAAATCTCCTATAGTAACCTGTCAACCCCATGAAACTGCGCACCTCGGTCACACTAGTTGGCATGGGCCAACCCTAAATAGCTTGAATCTTGGAAGGATCGACGACAATACCTTCCCCAGAAATGATGTGACCCAAGTAATGTACCTCTAACTTAAAGAATTCACACTTCTCCAGGTTCCTGTAAAGCTACTGCTCACAAAGACACTACAAAACCTAGCGAAGGTGATCCTTTTGCTCATCACATGAGCGTGAGTAAATCAAAATTTCATCAAGAAATATGAGCATGAAGCAATCAAAAAATTTAGAATACCCCATTCATCAAATTCATGAATACTTCAGGGGCATTTGTCAGACCAAAAGGCACTACTGTGAACTCGTAGTGGCCATATCTCGTACATAAGGTTGTCTTGTGAATATCTTCCTACGTGATCCTCAGCTAATGGTATCGAGACTTCAGATATATCTTAGAAAATATTGTGGCCCCTTAATATTATCAAACAAATCATCAATACATGGAAGGGAGTAACGATTCTTGATCATTACTTTGTTCAGCTGACAATAATCAATACACAATCGTAGAGATGTGTCGTTCTTCACAAAAATCATCGGTGCACACCAAGGGGATACACTAGGATGAATTAGGCCTTTCTCTAGAAGGCCCTCTAGCTGCAACTTGAGATTATAGAGCTACAAGGTACTCATCCTATAAGGTGCTCATGAGATAAGCTCTGCTCCTGGAACCAAATCAATGTGAAAATCTATCTCACGTGGGGGAGGTAACCCCGAAAGCTCCCCTGGAAAGACATCAAAAACTTTCTCAAGATATTCTGATCATCAAGAAAATTCCCACTAGAATCATCCTCAGATCTATCACTAACCGTGACAGCAAATAACTAGAAACCTTTTCGTGCACACCGCTTAAGTTGCATAGCGGATATGGTGCAAATAGAGGTGGGTCTCCTAACTCCAACTAGCACTAAATCCACTCCCAAATCATCTGCACATTATATTACCTTACTATAACAATCAAAACTTAGCCTTGTTTCCAAATAACCAATCCATGCCCAGAATAATCCCATGGGAACCCAACAGAAGGATACGAAGATCCAAGGTCGTGGAAAAGGTCCCTAGGTCAACTATGCACTCCTTGACTAGGGAGTCCACTGTGAGCTTGGCTCTACAAGCCATCTCCACTTCCCAACTACGGCTCTTCCTAACTTCCACCAGCCTGCATCGCTCTACTACAAATGGTGAAATAAAAGAATCTGAGTATCCTAAATCAGATAAAATAGGAATATAAATGCCATACATGGTACCTGTCATCTCAATCAACGTGCTCTGGTGCTCTTCCTGGCGGTTCTCAACCACTACATAAATCCTATGGATCCTAGCCATGTCACCTATAGTAGGCTCTAAAATTGGTTCCTTACCCTTGTTGTTATAGTTCTAAAGGCACTCTCTTCAATGATGCCCAAGTACTCCACACCCATAGTAACCTATTAGGACCCCTCCAATGAGAAACAGCTCCTGCATGTACCCTAATGGTCTTTGCTATGGATCCTGATGATCATGTTATGGACTACTATGGTCATTTCTTACAAGCTCCTGCTAACTAAGATCTAGGTGGTGCTTGATTCTCGACTGGTCCCCTAGGAGGAGGCTAATGCATCCCCTTGAGGCATTGAATCTCTGTGGAGGCCTAAATGGATGGAAATTCTGTTGTTGCTGCTGAGATGGATGTTGTGGTGGTCTAAATTAAGACTGTGCAGAACCATGTCGGCCATGAGGAGGAGGAGATGACCCTTTCGACCTACTATCCTGCATCTGTTGGATATGTCTCCGCACTCTATCTCAGGCATGCTACGTCTTTCCCCGGGTCTCCTCCACAATATAGGTATTCTCAACGGCCTCTTCTAGAGTCTGCGGGAAATGAATGTGTACCGCCCCTCCAATGTCCAGGTTCAGGCCCTTGATGAACTTATGGATCCTCAATTTATCATCCTACATATATTCCACGTACTAAAGCAAGTCCAGAAAGCAACTCTCATACTCTGCCACTGTCATGAACTCCTGACATAAGTCATGGAGCTCATCTATCCTCTACAGAATGAACCTCCTGGAAAAGTATATGCTCCTGAATCACACCTTGAAGATATCCCAAGTGATTGTCTTTGAAACCACATGGAGCTTCTGCTCCTTGATCCTCCACCAAACCCTGACTCCATCTCTCAGAAGGTGGATGGAAACATGAGCCTTCATGTTGCTAGTACACAGACATAGCTTGAAGTATCCGCTAAAGCTGACCAACCATGCCTCTTCCTGAAATCCTCCAGTGTCCCCAACGAAATGATATGGAAAGAATATTAGGATATCTCTTATGTGATCTTCCACTATAGACTATCTGCCTCTAGGTCTCTCAACACAATCATCACGCTACCTAGGGCTCCTATATCTTTTCCCTATGTCATGTAGCCTTATCTCCAATACCTCTCTATGGTGAATCTCATCTGAATAACTCCAAGAAGGAGTTCTCTTCCCTATTCTCATCACTATGCTGGGAAGGTGCACGATCCTCTATTAATCACTCTCTATCATGTCTGTTGTGTGTCACTCACAAACACCCTTCGCATATAGCAACATTAACATCCTATAACGTCTCAAGTATCTGAAGCAATATGGTTGCTAATGTCTGATCTGGGGGTGGTAAATCTAGGTCCATGTGCAAGAACCCCTCATCTAGTGTGCGCCTAATGCACAGACCAAGGCAAGAGTTAGTTTATTACTCTATATTTTGTTTCAGTTTTCTAGGTTTTCTACGTTTTAAAACATCATGCAAGGTTTGTGTGAGCTAAGTTTAGAGTTGCGCTAACTTTCTTGTTATGTATTATGTTTCCAAGTGTGCTCGAGGTCCGAGTGTTAAACCCATGGCTCTAATACCAAGTGTAATGCCCACAATTTCAACATCGTAAAACCACATGAATCCTTAAACAATTATCCAGAAAGTTGCAACAATGTTTTTTTTTGTTTTAAATTGCAAGGGTGTCAAACCCTAATATACGTTTAAATTAATTCCTACTAGCAAAGTTACATTTCATATGACATATCTGATCTAGATTATTAATTAAATATTCTAAATCCAATTCTAATGTCAATTTAATTATCATACACTAGATAAGTGTCCACCGATTTCTTTTACTAGGTTAATTAGTTTTCCTCAAATGAATTAACATTAAACTCACATTTACTCAACTCTTTCCATAGTTATCTTATTTATCTTAAATCATTTGCTTTAGTCCATTTAAATAATTACTAAAACATACTAGAAAACTAAATAAATATATTAACATACAAGGGTATTAATGGCCTCATTCACCCATTTACACATACCTTTAAATTACCTAAAATTCCCATAATATTTATTCTTACCTAACACTTATAGGGTTGATTCCCAACCCTTAGATCAAATTTATTGTGACCACTAGATCTAAGGGTTCAAACCTAACCCTAACCATCCTAATGGAATTTTATAAAACCATTTTCTTTTCCCTAGCCTCCTCATTTGGTCTCTTTTCTTTTGTTTGATTTGCAGGTTGGAGAAATGGAATCCATGGGAGCAAGGAAGGAAGAATTCATGAAGAAATTCATAAAAATCAAGCTTAGTTTAGATTGGATTATGGATTTATTATTGCATTGTTTTCTATTAGTGGATTATAGGGATTCTTCCCTAAATCTGGAATATTTACTTAGTTATTTCTTTTGTTTTTGTATTATAATTGGGTAAAACCCTTTTTTCATTTAATCCAAGAGGTTCCATTCATTTAAATTTCCATTTCAAGATTTACATTTCTAGAACAATGAATTTATGCCCTTATGGCTTTCTGGTGATTTTCTCTTCATAATTGCAAGCTTAAATTTTTAATTAAATCAAGTTTTAATTTACACAGTCACGGATTTGTATTTTTCCGCCATCAGTGATGAAATTATTGCCCAAAGCAGGATGACAGTCCTAGAACCACCACCCTACCTGGGTGATGATTCACAAACCGTCGCTCTAATCTAACCAACGGTTTAGAGACTGCCGCTCTACACGGGGCGGCAGACATGTTCTTTGAAAACAAAACCATTATTTCCGTAATTTTTCCAAAAAACTAATTTTACCAGAGTATTTTTGTCTTACAAAACATATAATGGGGTCTATTTTTGACCTCCCAATCCATAGGTAGGGTTGGTATGTGAAATGAAGAGGTTTGTGACAAGCTTAGATTTTCCCACAAGCCTCTAAAAATGGCTCTTAAGCCCAAATCCGAAATTCCAATATAAGATAGAGTGTAAAACACTCCAAGTCACTTACACTCAATCAAAATCACAATATCCAAAAGACCAACAACTCTAATAAATGGACCCATTTGTCACATCCCCATATAACTTAATAAACATGATTAAATTACTTAATAAAGACACATTAATTCAACAATGATTAAATAAATTACATCACAAATAAACCACATACTCTAAAAAAAAAAGGGAAATAATTGCACACCTAGCCCAAGGGCACAATTGGAGGTCATCCCCCCATGGGAACCCCTCAAAAAATTAAAACAAAACAAAAAATATTACACAAGTTTCCATGGTGAACTTCATTGTATCCATATAGTATTCCATGGTGGTTGGTCTCTAATATCCCTTTTGATTGTTGTGATATAATCACCTACAAAATCACACAATACCTCCTTTGTCCTCATGGCCACATCAAAACATCAAAGATAAAATATACAGACATAAATCAATAACCATCAACATAAACGTAAATAATCATTTCCACTATACAATGTTATCATTTTTCTAAAACTTCAAATACATCTCAATTCTACCTTTTTATCAATATCACCAAGATCAAAAGATTATTTCAAAAGCTAGGTCATAGTCAACATGATGAGAATATCGAATTTCAGTAAATATGTATGCTAACAGCACATCATTCATCATCAGTATAAAATATCTCTATACGTCTGTATGAAACAACACAAATCATACTATGAATCAAAATATATGAATAGTTAGAATATCTCTATCATCTATCATCATGTTAAACCAAAATGATACAATAATATCTATGTCTATAGTCAACAGTAATCGATATCAAAATATAATAAGTGTCGAAGAGGAGTGGGACTATATAACCCCTCAAGGCTATAAATAGCTCTCCCTCAGTCACCTTCGGAAAAAAAGTGATTGAAGATAGAAACAAATTCACCAGATAAGGCATGATCTACAGTTTTAATTGTAAGTGGTCGAGACTTCCACTACTTCACTCTTTGTTCTCCTTAAATTGGTGACCTATCATGGAAGGTAGAGTGGATATTTATCCCAACGTTAGAGGTTTTTTATTGTGGTTTTTAATCTGATTTAAGATAGATATTTAATATTTTATAACTTATGGGAAATTTAGAATCATATTTTTCTTATGAAATGGTGGTTTCCTTCGTTTTAAACCTACCATTGAAAAATTTAATGTCAATCACGTCTGGGTTTGGTTGCCTCACCTTCTGCTACAATTTTGTTGGGAGGAAATCCTGATATGATTGATCAGGTTCATATGCTCTGGTGAGATGTCTAGATATTAATAAAAAAACTCAATTGTACACCCACACTACCTATTCTCGTATCCTTGATGATCTAGATACTTCATTTGAACTACCAACTTCCATAGAACTATGGTTTTTGGAAAGGATATGGCCCCAATATATGGACTATGAAGGTTTTATACCCTTCAGATGTAGGTAATGTTTTTCCTTGGGTCATTTTTCTTTAGACTGTATGAGCGTGAGACACAAGGTGAATGGTAAAATTTCTGGAGGATGAACCTCATATTCTCAGTACATAGTATGTTAAATTATAAGGAGTGAAGCCCGACTCTTCCTTCAGAGGTTTTAGATATAGTAGAAGGTGAGATGAAACATTTTAGACATAGACTCCTGATACATTTATTACATTCATATGAAGTAGTACAACATTAATATAAATGCCATAGAACCAATCTTTCCCCCTTTAATTCAACCTTTGGTTTCAATTTAGAAAATGATAATATAACATGGTCAGTTTGGAAGAACTGAGAGGAATAAAAAGATATTTAAAATCATGTTACTGATCTATACTGAAGAAAACTTGGATCCTAATAGAGGTGAGGGCTGAACGATTGTTAACAAAAATAATAAGGGGAAAACTTGTAATGTTCATCTTAAGATGAACTTAATATCCCATGGTAAGGAGTCTCATGGGTACCCGCCCTTTGGGTTTTGTTAGACAGATGTGTTAGATGTTTGGATTATTTCCTGAGAAAGGACAAGTGTTCCTAACAAACCTCTTGGGAATGTTTTTTTCCCTCTTCTATTCCTTCTTGGCCTTCATGTTTGGGTGGTGTTTCAAATTTGTTTAGTTTCTGGTCTTGAACTATGCTTCACTTGAATTAATGTTGTTCTTTGAAGCCTATCATTCTGATGTACAAGGTTCTATAGCCCTTCATAATCACTCTTTTTACCTTATCTAACAAAGACTTAAATAAGTCTCAAAATTAATTTTGGGTAGAGAGTTTATATAGTATTAGATTATTGTATTTTATAGTAAAAATTAATGAATAATACATTTTTTACTAAATTTTGTCACTGCTAAAATGAAATTCTAGAGCCAATCATAAGTATCACTTATTGGCAACTTCATCATGTTCACATACTGTGTATAAAAAAGATAACAAATATATTGCATGTTTTAGTCCTTGAATAATTGAGAAAATTTAGCAAAATATGGATTTGTGAATGAAGCCCTTGTAACCATAGAGAAATCAAGAAATTAGAGTTTAGTGTTTTTATAATAGTGAACAAATAACAACCAAATTTGTTCTAGATTTGTTTAAGAATGTAGAAAATTCTACCGCTAAATAAATAAAACAAACATTTTTTTACTTCTTATATACTTATTGAATTCATAGTTATATTAAAAATAGTTTAAGTTTTGTGAATAACATTGGTCATCGAGTTGGATATGTATAGGATCAAAAAAATATCTAGTGCTAGCTTAAACTCATAAACTATACTACTAAATTTGGATTTCACATCATCACCTTGGATAAAAATTTTATCAGTATGTTTTAATACCACTTTAACAAAATACTCACATACTTATTGTTAGCTAAAATACATACACACATAGTACTCACAAAGTGATCATGAAATCAATATCAACTAATGTAGATGATGTTGCATTGAAAGAATTCTTCAAGTCTTGAATTTCACAACAAAAGTTAACTATTTTTTTAAACATTCTAGTATACTTTTCTTTACCAAGATAGAAAATTTAATTTATTATTTTAAGAGGTAGATAAATGTAAACACCTAATTTTTTTAATTAGGTACTTCAAATAATAAGAATCTAAAAACGATATACAATCTGAATATGAATTGAAAAATCAACGTAAACCTTTCAATTGTATTATTTTAATAGTCTCAAAAAATCATGTGAATACAATACAATCTCCTAAATAAACAACCATGTAGACATTCTAAGTATGATTGATCTCAATAAACAGAACAGGGAACATACATCCATATCTACACACACAAATTTTTTTGTGAGACATCTAAATGATTGATCTCAACACACACACACACAATCAACACACACACACACAATTTATCAACGTTATATGTATGAATCATGAATTGAAAACACATGTAAACCTGAATTGTATTATTTTAGTATCTCAAAAGCCATGTGAATACATTACAATCTCCTAAATTTGTTGTGAGACATCTAAATGATTGATCTCATTACACACACATACACACAAAATTTGTTGTGAGACATCTAAATGATTGATCTCATCACTCACAAGCACAATTACACACACACACACAAGTATGATATTTTAATTTCTAATAACACTATCGCACTTTCGTAAACACAATAATTCATTTCAGATAGAAAACTCACACAGTTCTATCACTATTTGATGTTTATTTCCACATTTAGCTAAATCTTATATTTTCATATTTAATATCTTATAAATCCTACTCATCCTAAGTGTAAAATCACATCCCATAGAATGGTATAAAAATGATTTAGATGCACTAATTTAGTTACATGTTATTCTCAAGATCTTCACAACCAAATACATAGAAATTATTGTTCAAAGTTTACCTAATTTTTCCTAACAAAATAGAAAACATTATGATAAGCCTCTATACAAATCTACATCACATTATTGGAAACTAAGAGAAAAAGTAAGAAATTTAACAAATTCTTAAAGAAAAATCAACTATTGAAAAATATATATATTTGATAAATAGTTTACCATATTGTCCCATATGATCGCCAATTTTATGTAGGATTTACGATTTAGTACCATCAGGGGTCAGGCATAATCCAGTATAAACTAAAATATAGATTTTGAACAATTCTAGTCAATGCATGCATTCTATTTGTTTATTCACAAACCATAGTGTGAAGGATTTTGTTTTTAGTAATACCAGGTTCGAAGGAATTTGTACTTTTTGAAGTGATCAACAATATTATTAATTTGAGAATAGATATTTGTCGTACTACAGAATATAAACTACGATGTGCATTCTATATAAGTTTCTAGAATCATTGCACAATCCATGAAAGATGTGTGAATGAGTCTTACGTCAATCATCAATATCATACATAGTTCTAATTAATACTAAACTAGACACACATGTCTATTCCAATCCAAATAATACTAAAAAGGTTGTACGGTCGTAAAGGAAGCCACTCAAAGCTTTGAGTGGAACTTAATTATATTAAGCATTGAAGAAGGACTAATTGAGGTAGGAGTGTCAAAAAAAGTTGACTAAGTTTGTACCTAAGTTCTTTAGTTTTTATGGGGTCCCTTACACTATAATGCCTCAAATATTCACACCAAAAAATTAACTATTTTTTTTGCAACTACGAAACTTAGACAATCGTTTATCGCTTTACGCTTTGTTGCAAAGTTGGATGAGTTGTACTTCGAATGTGTGTATCATCCTTGCGTAGGGACCATGCTAATATTCTCTGTATCGTTCCAATTTTATCAGATGTATTTGAAGAGACAATTTCTCGCGCTATAATATTTGAAAAGATTAAACGGTTATAAAATACTTTTGTAGGCTTCAAGGTTGTTTAGTACCTATAATACACGTAGTATATTTCACATTAGGGTCTGTCCCATCTTCAAGATAATTAGAGGGTCTAAACGTTTTAATAGCATGGTATCAATCTTGCAGTTCATTATGAGATTCATACTAATATTCATACTGAGCTAACATTAGAATAAATTATTCTTTCGGGATTCATAATCCTAGTATTATATCGCGTTCTAACTATATTAATTGATCGTCATAGTTTTATAATAATAATATAATATTCATAGTATTAAGCCTACACACACACACACACATAATACATTTAATCCATTTTTATAATATCATGAATATTATTTATAACTCATTTATTATCGTCTTAATAACCATGGTAAGAACTTTACTGCATTCCCAAACTATGTGCTAGTAATATATTTTATGAACACTATTAACAAATCAATACTCATTATAACATTACACTGAAATCTATCACATTATAGTGGTGATATATTATAATATCAAATTTAAAGTATTATAATAACAATGTTTTATATAATCATCTATTGTCAAATTGCCTAAAATATGACAGAATCCTTGTCATTTCAACATTAAATAAATGAAATAGTATCAACTATGTCAAAATAATTGAGAGAATCAGAAAATATTATTCATAAAAAATAATTTAGCAAGAAATAACCATTGTTTTTATGACTTTTAGACTCTTCCAGCAGTCTGATTGGTATAACCATTATAGTTTACGGATCCTGAGCCTTTAGCTTCATCAAGTGTTGCTTCCTTTCCAGCCTATCAGTTTACCATTACATTTGGAATCCTCTGTTGTGGATTATTTTCCTTGTTTCTCAAGTGACAATCCCTGGTGTGGTGGTCATTACCACCACATTTGGAACAACCAACGAAAGGTCTCTTCCTTTCAAACCTATCATTCCAACCGGGAATGTTTTCCTTCTCATTTCTTTTAAAGTTTGCATCAGTGTTGTTTCCACCATTTTGAGTTTTGTTCTCACCTTCTTTCACCATGTCTTCTCGGGTGACAATGGTGAAGGTGAGCTATGGCTCATTTTCCACTTTTCATCCCTATGAGAAGCAATGGCTTGGAGCTTTTACTCCTACCTAATAGAATTTTCATACACCGCTTCCATGGTATAAAGACCATGGACATCAACTTCACCCCTATCACTGAAATAAGTATCATAGTAAATTTATGTATCCATAATTTTTCATTTGTCTGATACTACGGTACATATTTAAGAAGTTTTGTAAACTTTTTCTAGTACTCAGTTACAGTCATCTTTCCTTGTGTTAAGGTCGAAAATTCTGATATCTTTTGGTCATGGTACAGTTGTGGTAACCAACATTGTTTAAAATAGGATTTAAACTAATCTCAAGTTATGTTAACATCATCTACCCCCAAATCTACCTTCTAGTTGTCCCACTATGAAGAAGCCTTGTTTGAGAGCTAATAAGCTCCCCAAACTGTCTTTGTTTATTCAAAAAATTTCATGATGGCGAGATACTTCTCCATCTCACTGAGCTAGTTCTTGGCTCCATAACCTAAAGTCATGACATCAAAGTTTGGTGGTCTGATTCACTTTATGTCTTTAGATAGCTCATCTTCTAATTGAGTTCTTACATTCAATGTTTGATTTGTAGGTTTATGAATATTACATCATTATTTTTTAGTATTTATGATATTGTTAATGACATTAAGTTTCCCTTGAGGTCACTCGTTATTGTCACTTTCATTACCACTTTCATTACGCATCACATTTTGTTTAAAAACAACTATACAATTGTGTGTATCTTGAAGGATAGCTAGTTTTTCATCCAATTTCTGTGTTGTGGCTGTTTCACTACCAGAATGCTGGTGATTAACATTATTTCCTCTTTTCCTAAATATTTTACTCTATTAGACAAGAATTAAATTTCAGATTAGCGTAGGGATCTATTAAGTTCGAGAGTTGTTTACCCAATAACATAAGCTATGATACCAAAATGTAACACTTCTATATTATGCTTTATCAAAACCCAAGGAAATTTTTTATATCAACTCATTAATTATAGTTAATGCCTTCTCTAAATTTAACATGCAACAATTCAATTCCAGCATACAAGATTTATAAACCCCTTAAGTTATCTTACGGTGAAATGAGTAACATCATTTACATCAATCATCAAATTATTCTATCATTAGTCAATGTTTAAAATCCAATCAAAAAAATTATGATAACCATGTACAATTGTAAGTGTTTATATATCCTACTTGATCTCTCTCAAACACTCATTATGAGCCAATATACCTAATATATCATTTGGTTAAGCCTTATTATAGGTTGAAAGATCTTGTGAGTCTTCTTAGTGTCTGTCAAAAATCTACTCATGTAGCACACATCCAATCATGAAACAATAACAAGAAGACTTAGTGAACAGGCAATACATCTAGTTACATGCACTATTATGGCCATATTTATTTGGCATTACATTGGCAAGCCGATTCCAAGACTTCACACAAACATATGATTATTGTCTTCCCTTCACCTCACAAACATTTTGATCATATTCATTAGGATTCATTTCTGTTGTTTAGGTTATTAAGTTTGTTGTTAAACATCTTAGGTAATCATGTATTTAAATTCAAACATTGAAGCCATAGTTATCATAACTTGGCATTTGGGATTAGCGACTTATGTCAACACCACTTTGGCATCCCTATAGGATAAGTTACATTCACATATTGACCTAAGTAATTATGTGTCCGTCCCTTTCCTTGTAGTCATCCCAAACTATTACGAGTATGACTCGCATGACACAAGTATCACTTTATGAATTCTTATCATCAATTAATAATGATTATGTTATCTAATTCAGTTTACAATCATGCAATAATTATGACTGTTAAGCCATACTACAACCCACAAACTGACCCATCTTGGAAAACCTACATGGGAAAGGTTACAAATGCATGATGACTTGTGTCATCACACAATGTCACCCTTCCCATAGCCATTCCAAGCTAGTTACTTCAAGATAATATCGCATTACTTTTAGAAACACAATTCCTTTCTTAATTAAATCATACTTATGTGTTCATGATCATAAAGGATCACTTTTTACGTGTTAACTATTAATGATTAGTATACATAACATATCAGTGAGATATAATTTTTTATGACTGTCTCTTTCATGTTATCATAGCAATAGGTTGTTGACATTCTTATATGATTAATCATTGAACATATGATTAATCAATGTTCATATACCTTTTAATGTATAGTTAAACATGTTATATTAAATAATTTACAAATGCATCTTAACAATGTTGTAGTGTTTTTTGTAGTATAGGGTCTCATCTTAACATACAACAATAATCAAATCATAATGAAATTAATAATCAAATTGTACTTGTACTAATGCATTCATAATTTTGGTATTTTAACACTTTGTAAAACTCAAGTACGTTGTAAAAACAACAACATATATATTCATATACTAGATGATAAACCTCATCTTTAAGTACATAATAATATTAAATCCATTAATTAATTACATCAGGCCTTGAATGCCTTGTTTACAACACGCGAAGTTATTACATCTACTTTTAAACAATTCAAAGCCTTTATTACATTCATATGAAATAGTACAATATTAATCTCAAATTCATAAACCAATCTTTAATCCAATTTGAAATACCTTACAAACCTACGATTTAGAAAATGATTATATAACATGGTAAATTCGGAGGAATTGACATGGACTAGCTTCTCTTTTCCTAGTTCATCCAATTACAAAATATTTGAATATATACTTGCTTTATTTATTTGTAACAATCAAGTATCATTTATAAAAAAAAAAACCTTTAAATAAAAACTAAACAAGGTGTACCGAGAAAACTATTCACATTCCTTTCATCAACTTGTATAAATTTTTGATTCATTAAATTCAACACATTAATGTTATTTAAATACACCCAACTGTACCCAATGTAATTTCATTAAGTACAACTAATGCTCCTAGGATACAACAACCACATAGCAAGATTGTTTGATAATACTCAAGAAGGGGGTAGAATTTTATAACCCAGGTTTTTAAGTTCCCTAATTAAGTTACAAAATGAATTCCATGATATACAATTAGAGATTGTCCCACATCATTTCAATGATCAACTTCCCCATTTGAACAAATAACCATCAGATATCCTTTACACCACTATTTCTTCAGGTCTTAGCAAAGTACATGCATTATTTAATTTGAAGGAGAAACAACACGTTCAACACACAAATTGTTAGATCTATGCTAACACAGGAAATAAATTAATTGTTTGATAACATTTCTTGCTTTTCCATTTTATCTTCCCTTCCTCAATCTTTAAACAAATCACCTTAGAAAAGTAATATCAACCCAAAATTCTGATTCAGTAACACCTTCATTAGTATTATATTTTGTAGGTTTGTATTAAAATAAAATATCCTTTCAACTCCTACAACAACAATTCCCAATTGTTTTGAAAATCTTGTTCCTCTAGACTTGAGAGAGAGTTGGTTTCAATTAACTTATTTCTAGAAATGCTATCTCAAACTAAGATCACATGTAGCGTATTAATCAACAAGACTCAATAATCGAATGGGAGGATAAAAATTAGTGCAACAAGTAGAGTAGCACACAACTTACTCCCTAACTAGATTTACCCAAACACATATATCATTTAGCCACACACACACACACATATATATATTCTTGACAGTATATTTTCCCCTTGATCTCAGTCAGGGTTCATTCCTTACCCAACTACTGTGACGGCATAGTGACGCAAAATATCACAAATTCACCAGAAAAACTAACAAAAACACATTTCCTCTTACACAAATCTAACCCTGATCAAATCATGGGTTTTAAAATTAAGTCTTTCCCAAAAAGCTATTCTTCCATATTTAATACTTAAGGGTAGGAACCAATTTTAAGAGCATTTCTAAAGGGATAAATGTGGATAATCCCATATTTTCCATACCCACAGCCTTACTTCAGAGAAATAAGAAACTAAAAACACTACATAGTCTAATATACGAGTTCAAAAATCAACAACCTTTTAAACAATTTTGATAGCAACAGTTCAAGTACTAAATCAATGAAAACATTCCGTCCTCTTAGCTAAAGACTTCAACAAAATCATAATAGCAATCAAGACACTCAAATAAACAACCATATAGAAATTCAAGTATGTTGTAAGGAATACCCAAAATAGGCTCAATAATACATGTATGCCACCGTGGTGATCTTCGCACTATAATCCTCTGAGCTTCTTAAAACCCCTTCAAGGATACCAAAATCAACAAGCTCCCAAAAGTTTTCCTTTATTTAAACAAATTACATGCCATAAATGAAGCTAATAGACAACTAATTTTTGGCAATTTCACAGAAGTCCAAGTAACCCCACAAACTCTCCCTCATCCATGCATAGCTCACTAGATGACCTCAACAACCAGAACAACAAAATGGAACCTATTCACAAACTGTTAGCTTCCTTGAGAAGCTTCATGATTATTGAGAAAGATTGTAAAGGCATTGAAGGCATTTACTTCTTTCTGTACCTCATAAGTGGTTTTAATTAATTTTCTATTTTTCCGCTCAGGGATGGCGATGGAGCAAAAGCCTAGTCGTCCAAGATTTGGATTTAAACAATTTAAGTCACCAAACTTACATGTCAAGAACCATAAAACTAGTAATAGCCAAATATAAACCTTTATGCCATTGTGGGTTAATAATCCGACCAACAAAATCAAATAACCAAAAATTCTTTTAATGTCAAACCTTTGAATACATACATAGACGTATAACTTAAGGTCTTAACCTTTGTTTTAATAATGTAAACATACATGTATGGGGTCGAGGACCTTTTTAATTATTAATCAAACAATGCATTTCTTTAATAGGGTCAAAGACCAAATGAGGACATTATGATATAAACCAATATGCATGGTGTTCACAACTACAATCTACAAAGTGAACAATTAACCATCTTTGCATGGTCGGTGATCCCCATAAACATTAATCAAAACCAATGTACATGGCCCAAGGCCATAGTATCTAACCTTTTATTAAACTATACAAGCTACCTTCCAATCATCATAGCAATCAAATTCCAAGCACCATGGTTTTATATTATTAAATCCACCATTTAACTCTTTGCATTACAATTTTAAACCAATACATTTATTTCAAGAGATAACCAAGTTTCCATAATGACATACAATTGGTCTAAGACTATTATCAATAAAACAAGTTTTGACTCCACGTATAGTGTGACAATCAATAAATTCCTTCGTTAAATAAAACTTGAATTGTGGTACGATCAATTTAAAAATTGTTAATAAGCCAGTAAATATCATATAGGCGAATAATATTTTTCTTCCAATATACCATATTGCATTTGTCTTATTGTTACTAACTTTTAACAAGACAAATTTTTACCTTTACTCATTCCAAATGAACACCATCTTATCGTTGCAAGGTCAATAATCGTCATAATCCCAAAAGGAGTTAGAAATTTTAAGCATTTGAAATTATTTCAAATTTTTGAAATAATACCTTGCAACAAAGTATAAGTTCATCATAATTGCAATCATGATTTCCACCAAGATAAATAACCATTAAATCAATATCCAATACAGTAACCAACAATATATCAATGCATTAACTAATCACTTTAATCCAAGCAAGTAACTCATAACACACATTAGCAAGATGCACAACAACATTATTATACGTACCACAACCACATAGTCCAACACTGCACTGCATCATAATACCCAACAAAGTAATTACATACAACAATAAAGCCAAACGAATAATAAATTATAAATGCCAAATGTATTACGAACATTAGGCAATAAGAATTGTTGCGCAATTGTGCATGAAATTATGTGTACATGTGTATATCTTTTTTAGGATATACATATGTATGGGTAGTTGCATACTCAACTACGCAATAGGGTTCATTCCCCTTTCCTTCATAAATCATTCACCATTTTACAACTTATCCTTTAGACAACACAAATTGAAATTGCGTGATGTGACATTCAACCTTTCAATCTCATCCTTGAGCTTCATGTCATATTCAATATTTTACAACCAAATTATGCAATCTCAAAACCTATCAAGGAAGACAAATAAAACCCTCACCAAACATGACCTTGGCTCTAACATTCCATGATTTTTTATGGTGAAATATTTCTTCTTTGGATTCTTTTTTAAAATTAGTGAGCATGAAGACATATCATTAGCTAGAATAGAAATCATTTCTTTAACACAACATTTTTTCCTATAAAAACATTACTTTTGTATAGAAGAGAAATGGTGAATCGGGGCTTCCCTAGGCATTTCGTGGTGGATTATATTTATAAATAGGTTGATTTGTGTATCTATATGTAATGTATTTAGAAAGAGAGCATTCAATGTTTATGTAAGTTCCCTTCTTATAAAAGATTGAATTTGTGTTGATTCCAATAGTTGTTAGCTGTTAATTTGGTTTTAAAATATTTGTATATCATTTGTTAAACATATAAAATTAAATTTAACTGAACTTAAAAAACAAAATAACATTTGAATTATTTCTTGTGTAAGAATTAACAAGAGGTGGTGTAAGAAGGATGTATGATTTCGTAAAAATTTAAAAATAATTATCTTGAATAGATGGAAAATGGGGATTTATATGGCCATTCAATGAGAATCTAAACAAATTTCATCAAGAAAAGGACTTTTCCAAAAGCATCAATAGTCTTATTGGACTATCAACACACTTATATGATTTCTATCATCACTCTTCCATGTAAAATAGTACATATAAATGTCAGTGTGCTATAATTTGTAGTTAAAATAAGAATCATAAATTCCTAACACACACCATATCCAATTACAAAGGTAAGTTAATATAGTGTACTATGTCTAAAAATAGGAATTAATGTATTCATAAATTAATGATACTAAAGGCAACAATA
Organism: Taxus chinensis; assembly: GCA_019776745.2. Classification (NCBI taxonomy): domain Eukaryota; kingdom Viridiplantae; phylum Streptophyta; class Pinopsida; order Cupressales; family Taxaceae; genus Taxus; species Taxus chinensis. Next base: position 757,861,248 of record CM034148.1, on the reverse strand, counting down.
TTTACAATTTCACAAATTAATGAATTCAAATTTGATTTTGAGGCTCAATGAAGCGGAAATGATGTAGTAAACATGTAAAAATGATTTTAAAAAATTATTATATTCATATTAGATAGGAAAATTAAGAAATTGATACTATGTAGTTACACAACTAGTTTTTTATGAGAATAACTCTACAATGGGTATCAAGAGATTGCACGAGAAGAACCATCAGGTCATTAATACTTCTATGAAACAAATATTGAAGAAAATAAAAAGCTCTGTGATTAAATATTATAATAGGAGTATATCTAACTTACCATGCCATATCAAATATTATCATCAAAGTCACCAACACTTACATCAAAGATCTTGTGCATTCCAATTCAACACTTATTTCCCAAAATAGACAACAAGTTAGCATCCAAGTTAATGCATTTTGATGGTTTAACCATTGGATGATGACCACAGAACAACTAATATATATATATATATATATATATATATATATATATATATATATATTATATTGACATATATAATAGTACTTATGTGCATGACTTGAAAGGAAATACAAAAGGCTCCTTGATAGAAATTGTTTTTGGCAAGTATAGGTGGTCATTAAATATGAAAATTGAATGTAAGTATTACAAGTGTAGTAAAACAAATAATAAAGAATGATTTATTCTACATAGCCCTTAATGGGTTTCATTATGATTATTGTTATAGACCCAACATTTACCAAAAAAGAGATGAATAAATTCAAGTGTCACAAAAGATCCATAACTTCGTGGACTACACAATAGTATTACAATGATGTGAAAATTACTTCATAACAACGCAAGATGGATGCTAAAATTTATTCCATTTGTCTAGTTCATAAATGCCAACATTATAAGGGAAACACTTATCTACTGCATTAAGATCTAATGGATTATTTATGATATTGAGTCAAATGATAAGTTGAAAATATTTATTGTCTTCCTTCGGTTATGAAAAATAAATTTATGAGAATAGTTGAATAAATTAGACTATAAAATAAAAGTTTTACAAAATTATTGAGTAAGGGACATTATCGATTAGAATTTTAAAAATATCAAGAACTACGAAGATTTAATTTTTAAAAAATAAAATTGATTAAGAAAAAATTATTGAGCAAGAAAAGTCACGGAGTTCCCAGCTTAGAGATAGACAGAAGCATCAAGTTCCTTGAAGTCAGTATGAAACCTCTAATTTGTATACTGATTTCTGAAAAAATTGTGTATGCATTTGATTGATCTCATGTCTGAAGAGTTTTCTCATGTTTATTACTTCCAAGAACTACACATTTTCATCCTCATTAACAGATTTAGCATGGATTTCAAGGTAGCCTCAAATCTACACCAAAAACATAGTGGGCCAGTCGTATGATTTGCATCATTTGTAAGATCATTGATTTATTAAAATTCCTACTCATATGACATGTATAACAATTTATGAACAATTTTTTTATCATCCAAATAAGACTTAGATATTCACTTTGAGGCTAGTTGTTTGTTGACAACTTCAAATTTGTTCAAGTTTATTATACCATTTGCTTCATTCTCAATCAAATGGGGATACAAACTACTATTTACATATTTTAAGTGGTGGATCTAGCTAACTATAGGAAAAACACAATCCTAGACTATGTGAAACTAAGCTTACAATCTGATATATTATCTTGCATAAAAGTTCATAACTCCCTATCATAAATCTTCTAGTAAATTTATAAAAAAAAAGAAGCATAAAATAATGAAATTAAGAGAACTAATGGAGAGGAAAATATATCAACTGCTAAATCAAATAATTCTTTAGCTTAGTGTAGACACTAAATCAAGCAATTGGCTATATTTCTAAGTCCTAATCTTATACCACTATTCATATGATTCCTAACAAAGCAAATTAGTAATGGACATCTAGTTTTGGCCTTTTTTGTCTTTTTGTTTCCTCTTTGGTCTTGCACACCCCATAGCCCAGTCTAATCTTCATTATTTTTGTCTTTCTTGACTCTAGACACCGGTAATCAGCCAAGACGCCATCACCTAAGTGCTCTCATCCCATCTTGGTTCCGTTGACCTCTTTTTATCTTACTCGCCTCTTTTAGGCCTCTTTTATCTTTTGGGCATCTCATTTTCTTATGGGTCGGTGTTTTAGTTTTCAATTACGAAATTCAAACAAGGGAATAATATAAATATAAAGCCTTGTGACCATAATAAGGGACTAATTTCTAAGCATCTATTATCACCACCAAATCTTGCATCTAAATGCATTCTAAAAGCATCAAAACATCCATCTAGCTATCATTCAAGGGACAAGGGACTGCATTTTCTACATACATGTCATAGGAGGGGAAGTTCTTTTTTCCATCCACAGATCTACTTACATCACCGCATCTAGTTATTGCTCAGTATCCGATGCATCTTACACAAGAGCTTCCTAGGTTGCAATTCTACTCACACACACACACACACACACACACACACACACAACTACATGGAGTCTGAGATGTAGTGCAGTGCTCAGTCATAAGTTCACTCTATCAAGTTACCACCGAGGTTAGTTTGAAACCTCATTTGCATCTTTTTTTTTTTAGTATTTGATGTGTTTTGGAGTTTTACTAGATATTATTTATTTTGCAAGTTATAGGTGAATTCTATGGAAATCCAACGACATACAAATGACTAACAGTGAAGGCTAGAGAACAACGTATGACACCAGAAAACTCAAATTTCGAGCACTTACATAGTCACAAAAACCAAACAGAGATCTTTAGCGTCTATGTGCCCCTTCCCAATCCAAGCACCCTGGTCTAGATTATTTCAACAGTTCCACAAATGTATGGGTTTGGTTGCGATAGTCTACCCTTGTGTTTCATCAATTTTATAGCTTAGCATACCTCAGAATTAAGTGTGAAATAAGATAAGTCTTTTGTTCCTCTCTTGCACTTAGGGTTTTAATATTTTATCTAGCTTATATCTCATGTCAAAATATTTTCTTTAGCATTTATTTACCATAAATGACTCTGAAATATCTAGTGTTTTACAAGTTCAATATTTGTTAAATCATTTCATGAACCCATCCTTCAAATACTCTCTTCTTATTCTTCTTCCATCATGACTATTTCCATTTATGACTTTTACAAACTCGCCTTGAATGTAATTTAGAAATCAAATCTCTTTTGGAAAATACTTACATTCATGTTAATACTTCTCTGGATTAGGTATATCAATTATTTATTGATGCGTTTACTCAACACCTTAATTTCCCATCTGATGTAGCTATCACTCTTTCTATCTATGAAAATTATCATCATCTTTATATCAACACTTGCATCTTTAACATAGGAATCAGAAGTGTACTAATTGATAATGGATTTGAGCTCAATTTGTGTAAAATTACATTTCTTCAGCATTTTGGCCTTTCCTCAGCGAATCTCAATCCAACATCCATTTCTATTAGTAGTTATGATTCTTCTGCATGACCATATATGGGCCATATGACCTTACATATCACAGTTGGTCCAAAACTTGTCCCCATGATATTCTTTGTTATTGATGTCAAGATCCAATACAATTACTTACTTCGTAGACCATGGCTACATGTTATATAAGAAGTACCTTCTACAGTTCATCGATGTGATAAGTTCATACATGATGGTTGTTCTTGCTGACTGTGGTCCATTTAAATATTGCACTTTATACCCACTCACTACTCTCCCTACTCCATTTCTCCATCACATTGTTATTCATACTTATAATCCTCCTACATGTCTCACTGATGCTTATCAATTTGTGGAACCTCCTACCCCTACCTCCGTCATGATTCGTCTCTAGGAATCCATTTGTGCATTGGAAACCATGTCACCCTCTTCATCTTCTCAAGAACACTCTACGTCTACACTTCGTCCTTCTACTAATGGTATGGTACTTTATCAGGGGTTTGTACATATATTAGATGTCATACCACCTTCCTCATCTTCTCATGAAAAACCTACATCTACACTTCATCCTTTCATAAATAAATCTTATTGGACACATATTTCATTTGATCCTACTAGTTATGATATTTTTTTGCGCACATGATGGTTTGGTTTCGTTGGGATTCACAATGGATGATATCCTCCCTCCACCTCATTCTCCTCATATTTATCATGGATATGTACGCTTCACTATTGTTTATGGCCGTTGTGTATTCCATTTATCAGTCTTTGTTGCATGCACTTCTCACACATCTCCACTTCTACTCGGGCAGTTAGGGCTTGACTATATTGGTGGAACTTTAGATCCTGATTACATCGACATTTCATTCCCCATGCCCTTTGGATGTGTTTTTATTTATAATGATTCATTTCTCGGCTATTCACAAAATCTTACTCTATGCTATGTACATGGATGTCCACTACCATGTTTCATTGATGAAGAGTACGCAATGGGCATGTAAAATCTATGTTGCAATGGTTCCTTATATGTCAACTACATATTAGTGCTTACGAGGTCTTTGACTCATCTCGATTTGGCTTCGACCATAACAATCATGATCTCTTAGACGACGTTACTTGATTTTTCTTCACATCATACACTTGGGGGCATCATTCTTACTTACCCCCTATTAGCATTAGTAGGTGTCTCACATTTCTACATTTTTGCTCTCTACTTCGCATCTAGTATTTCGCACGTATCTTACACATCTTGATTCACTTGTATTATCATTACCCTATGACGAACTCTCATGCTACGGTTCCTACTTGACTGTTGAGGGCATACTAGATCCATGAACCTCACATCATACACATAACACATTTCATACTCTACACATTCATGACACATCTCTCTAGCATCACATTCTCACACATTATACTACAATATGACACACTCTGGTTCTATGGTTCATACTCGACCGCTAATGATATAAATATGAAATGAACCTCACCACAATCACTCACACTCTTTACACTCTATGTTTTATTGATCTATCGATTTAGCTCACAGTTCAAACCATTTCCCGATAACGCACTCGAGTAAGTGCAAAAATCTAGGGGGCCAAGAGACGGTGTTAAGTGGATGTTTTTTTCTAAAAAATAAAAATATTCATCATGTAAGAGTTATTTGAAATAGTTACACTCAAAATTGGAAGATGTTGTAAGAACATGAATCATAACATTTTGAGTCTAGTTTCTAAGCTACTAAATTTTATTAAAAACGGTTAAGTTTAAGTGGGTAAAATAATTAAAATACCAACATGTGCTCCTATTTTTGGTTTAAAAAGATAGCAGTGTGACTCTACTGCCCCCCACAATTTTTTTAGCACTATTTAGTATTTTTGAAAACCCTTTGGTAGAAAGATAGTTAGGATCATCTAATTTGTGCTAGAATTTTTTTAAGATTTTTTTAGCAAGCATTTTTTAAATGATGTTTCTAATACATAAATTTTAAATTTTAAAAAATAACAAAGATCCGACCATGCCCCCCTAACTACCTCAAAAAATATCAAAAATTAGTTTTTTTAATATGTATAGAATTAGTCCTAGTTTGTGCCTAAACAATTTTTATTCAATTTCGATGAGTCGAAAAGAGATACACGAAAAAAAAATCATTTAAAATCACTAAAAATATAGGTATAAAAGACTTAATTTGAAATAATTATAAATGGAAACCTTCGAATAGTCATAAAAATATTTTAAAATTACATATTTAAAAAAAGGATAGCTTTCTCGACGTTGTAGGAAATATTTTAAGAAAGAGGTTGTTTTTGTAGGATTTAGCATTGTGTAAGGTGAGTTTTTACATATTTTTTCAAAAACGCGTAGGTTGTGTTGTTACAGGTCCAAGGTGCAGGTTTGGGAAACCAAGGCAATTACAATCCTATAAATTCTTAGTTTGGGGGCATACTAAATGAAATACGTTATAACATGTACACGTTCCATAGAGTATAGACATTATTTGTGTTTTTGGCATGCTTCTATTTACAAAAATAAATGTTCAAGTATAAGAAATAATAAAATATAAATAATAATAAATGAAAAAATTATACCAAAATATAAATAATAATAAATGAAAAAATTATATTTTAAATTCATTTTTAGTAAATATAAGAAATTATGGTCACTTTACACCTTATAGAACTAGTCTCACAACTCTATAAGTCACGATTTAGGAGATAGTTTTTAATAATATAATTTGGTCAGTACATACGTAATTTTTGGGATTTCAACATTCAACCTAAAATGTTTGGCATTTAAATTCTACAATTAAAACCCTAAACCCTAAACCTTGATCCCTAAACCCTAAAACCTAAACCCTCATCCCTAAACCTTAAACATGTATCCCTTACATGTAAGCTTTAAACCCTAAACCCTGAGCCTTAATCCCTAAACCCTAAGCCCTAAACCCTAAAAACTAAATTCTAAATCCTAAACCCTAAACATTGAATCCCAAACCTTAAACCCTTAGCCCTAAACCCTAAACCCTAAACCCTTAACCTTGAGCCCTAAACACTAAACCCTAAAACCTAAACTTTGTGACATAAACCCTAAACCCTAAATCCTTAACCATGAGCCCTAAACCCTAAAACCAAAACAATAAACTCTAAACCTTAAACCCTAAATCCTAAACCTTGAGCCCTGAGCCATAAACTCTAAACCCTAAACCTTAAACCCATAACTCCAAACCTCAAACCTTGAGCCATAAACCCTGAACCATGAACCCTAATCCCTAAACCCTAAACCTTAAACCCTAATCCTTGAACCATACACCCTAATCCCTGAGCCCTAAAATCTAAACCCTAAGCCCTAAACCCTAAACCCTGAGCCCTAACCACTAAATCCTAAAAACTAAACCTGATCCATAAACCTTGAACCCTAAACCCTAAACACTAAATCCTAAACACCTAACACTAATCCCAAAACCCTAACCATAAACCCTAGAACCTAAACCCTAAATTCTAAACCAATAACCATAAACTTTGAACCCTAAACCCTAAAACACTTATTTCACTAAATTGGGACATACTCCAGTGAATTGAGACTCCAATATTTCAAACATTAGAAGAAATCCATCTCCTTTCTTTCGTTTATTGGATTCCATTGTTGGCTACACTGGATTCCATTAGTAGCAATATTAGATTCTATTAATAGCAATATTGGATTTCGATATTGTCAATATTGGACTTATTCGAGTTCCATTTTCTCTATTATTGGATTCCAATTTTGCTATTATTAGATTTCAATTTCACTATTTTTATATTACAATAATGTTGTTATTGGATTCCACGTTCGCCACACAAACAAGATGGCTACCCACTTACATAAGCCAAGCGTCTACTAACTTACATAAGCTAAGCGCCCACCAACTTATATAAGCCAAACGACCGCTAACTTTAAGATAGTGTATAAGTGATTGATGTCATTTATGCCACATATCCATCTTAATATCATCATACATATACAACTATTCATGCATACCTTATTCAAATCAATAAATGTTGATGTTGAAAATTCTTTCCTAGAACTTCCTTGAATGGTGTTAAATTTGATGGTTGTTTAGACAGTTTTTGTGATTTTAGATGTAACATACTTTCAAATATTTTATAGAACTCAAACATGTGACTCACATGTTTAAGAGGTGACCGTCAATATTTATATACATTTATAAAAATAATTTATTCGTATATATTAAGCGTAGTTAAAAAATATGGAATTGTCATTTAAATTTTTGGTTAGTGTATAAGTGTGAGTGATCACACTTACAAGTGCGATTGGTCGCATGTCTAAGTGCGAGCCTCGAGTCGCACATCTTTAGACTCCCACTTTAAGTGTGAGTATCGACTGACATTGCTAAGTATCAGTATTAACTTGGACTTCTAAGTGTCATTCTCGACTCGCACTTCTAAGTGTCAGTCTCAACTCGTAACCTGTCAAACAATTTTTGGGAAATGGTAATTTGTTAAGTGCCCTTTAAAAATACAAAAAAATTGTTAATTTATACCAATTATTTTGTATAAATTTCATTATTTTGAATATATATTGATGTAAATTTTTATAATTTTTATAAGTTATATATAAATCTATATTAATAATTGACAATTAAATATTAAGTATGCAATTTTCATGTAACGTTATTACAAAGATTTGCAAGTATTTGCAGTATTAATGATAACCATTTTGTAATGAAAAATACTAATTAATGTTGTGTTTTGCTCAACATTAATTAACCATTAATTCAAGCTATATAAAATTTACCATGTAGAAGTACATGTGCCATTCAAAATGTGCGCCTTTTGGAGCATGTAACTATTGTCATCCATTAATCGGCCATTTAATGAAAAGGAATGTAAAATCATAGGTGTTCCCTCTTAAATGCACGCGCGAACAAAATTGGCGGTTGGATTTTTTTACATATCACTATAAGTAGAAATTTTTTGAGTTAATATTTTTAACATTTTCCTTTTTATTCTCTTCGTCAATGCATAAGCTTATTCATCAATAAAAAAATATCACCAGCGCAAACATCAAAATTTTGTCGTCGAGTCCTAGAAACATTTTGATTTCCTCTCCGTGCCAAAAATTGGTATGCATTCTCACCTTCAATCCCTCCAAAGCTACCAAATTTTGTTAATGTAAAATTTTCCATAGTTTATTACGGCTTATATCCATGTGAAATTTTCCATCGCTGATTACGGCTTATATACATGTAGGGATTTCGTAGATAATTTAACGGAAACAAGTTGGTTTTTCAATATTTTGTAGAAGGTAGTTTTATTTATCATATAAATAACTTTGTAATATAGTGAACATTTGTTAGATAAGTGAAAGAGGACGGAATGGAGCACGTCTTGAAAGAGAAACGACGCATCTTAATACGTAATAATATGAGAGAAAGATTTGCATAATTTTTAAAAGATCTCAACACCTGTCAAGAACTCATTTTGTTGTCTTGAAAAATAATCCTTGTGGTATGGGTGGTGGCTCAATTTGCACGATAAAAAAATGAATATCGGAATCGATTTATGAACATGGTGGTGCGCAATTTGATATTATTTTTTTGGCCTTACTATTGTCCGCAAATAGTCCTCCATTACACATACTCAACAAAATTTAATGGCTACAAAATCGTTGACATTATCAATGAAAATATTTTAGAATATATTCATGTTAAGAAAGAGTTTCCATTGAATGTGTTGGTGATGGATTACAGTAACCTATTTGTGAAAACATATGGTAATGCAAGAGTGGGAGAACCGAAAATATTTTGGAAAAAAAAAGAATGAGTACAGATTTATGAAAGGAGAATTCGAGGAATAAGGAAACTCTAAGATGTTATTATGTAAGCAGTAGGTATCCTCAAAACTTTTTGCAAAATGTAAATTTGCTTTGTTTGCATTGTGGCTATGTGGATTTTTATATTTTGTTGCCTACGGTATTTCTCTCTTTTATGCTTCAATGTCATATTCTACCTTAATTACCTTTTTCTAAAAGGATGTGGGTACTTTTAAAACCCTCATATTAACTCTTATACAAAAAATGGACATATCTTTTGTATATCAAAATATTTTTTTATGGCATAACGTATCAAACTCTATGATGACAATATCTTACTTTATTTTGTTAATTCCTTTCGATCAATAATATCCAATTACTATGGTGTCATATAATCTAGCGGGCGCTAAACTAAAAATAATATTTTTTGACTTGTTAAATGTTAGCGATCCATAAGCTCAAAATTTTATATTGTGGAAGTATTATCTTAACTTAACAGGCACTAAGCTCAAAACATCTTACTTAAAATTTCTCCTCAATCCTCCAATCAAAGTAAAAGAAATCTATAACTTTTCAACTTTCTAATGTTTGTAATTTATATAAATAATTTTTTAAACTATGAAACTTATTTATATTTTTATTTATTTCCTAGTTAGTATTGATTTAAAAAATATGAGCCCTTGTTGCAACATTGATTTATTCTATTTAATAAAAATCATAATTCTAGGAAAACAATCGCACAACTAGTACATCTCCCATCCGTGAGACATAAACTTGTTTCTCTATCTTGTTTAATTTAAAATTTCATTACCAAAATTACTATTAACAAGATTTATTAAAAATACATTAACATAATGATTGGTTACTTTATACAGGGATTAAGACACCAAGAAACCTTACAATAAAATGCATCTTGAACATCACCAAGAGTGAACAAAATAGAAATAGGACAAAAAGGGCTAAAATAGCTTATCCCAAACTATAGTACAAAAGATCAATACAATGATAAATCAAAAAACATGGAGGGGAAAACATCCCAAGTGATACAATCCACAAATATTCATAAAAAAAATCCAAGAACCAACAGACTAGTTAGTCTTCAAATGTTCCATATCATCATCTTGCTCGCTCATGATAGGGATGTTGTCTTGAACCTACTCTTCCTCATCATAACTACTGGGGTGGAGATTATACCTGCAGACTTTGTGTCCCTGCTCCAACTTGACCACACGCCCTTACAACTCTAAAACCAAACTTTTGATCGCTACCATATCAGGCCTAATAGAGTTTTGGGTGATGCAAATTTTCTTAGAGGCATCGATGTAATGCATGACATTGTTTCCCATATCCATTCCAACTTCACCTGAGGCCTCCATATCCATTTCCACCTGACTCGCCCTAAGAGAAACTTTATCAAAATTCACATTCCAACCAATCTTTGCTCTCTTTCCCTTTAGATGAATCCCCTTTCGTATCAATCAAAGAATCTGCAGCCCCAATACCAAGATTTCCATTCCCCTGAAGTTTCTTTCTATTCTTTCTCCTCAATTTGTTCATATGGTCTGCACGAGTACAATTTTAATTTGAATCCCAGAATTTGTGCTCTAATTCCTTTTCCACCACTAATTTACCATTTTTTAAAAGTAAAATAATTAGTCCATGGTGTATCGAAGAATCAATCTTTCCATGTTTAAAATTATTCACCGAAGCAGAGAGACATAAATAAGAAAAAGGGAAGGCTCATAGCAATCTTATGTCTAAAAATATTAACCATAGTAAGATGGTGAGTAAATATATTTCTATGATTCACCTCAAAAGTAATGTACCTCATAAGGTGGAGGCAAACCGCATTCCAAATATCAGGGATGTAGAATCTAGCTATACCATCTACCAGTAGATAAACCATTTATTTATCTCAGAAGAAAGGTTCAATTTCATGCTTGCATCTAGTGTAACATTCAAATATCTTTAAGACCTTCATATCCATTCCAGTCACCTATACTATCGAATCCTCCGAAACCTAAATTTCCATGTCGCAGATCATCATGTTTCCATTGTTCCATGCCCGACTAAACTCCAACGCAAGATAAGGATCACACCCCGTGATTTTTGAGATGAAATTCATAAACCCCCCAATTTTCAGAATGCGCCATAATGAGGGGTTGTCATTTATGGCACCATAGCTAATGGGCTCAATTCTCGAACAAACACCTCTCGTGCTTTTAGTCAACTGAGATTGAAAATGGAAGAAGCAATGGCCAAAATGATTTAGAATATCAAAGTTAATACAAATCCAACCATATATCTTGCATGTGCGAAGGGTCTTGCTAACCGTAAGTACAAGGATGACATCCCAACGAGGGAAAACAACCATCGGCACATCAATACTTATATTCTTAATGATATTAATGAAATTGGTGATATCATCTCCTCTCTCAAACACTTTCAAATTACTACCTTTAGCCCCCAATTTGGCAAGATAATCCGCACATTTTTACCCTTTCTAGGGGTATGAATAATTACATTTATCAAACTCTTTCAACAAATTTTTTTTAGTATCTTTATAGATATTTTTTATGGTCTAATTATTAATTGTCCTTTCTCAAATTACAAAGGGTTAAAATCTTGTTTTGTATAGCTAACCAAAAAAACATGTTGACATTGGTGAGTAAATCCTGAATCAAACTTTTATTCTAAAAATCCTTTCAAGACAACTTATGCTTGGACAATGAATATGTTTGGTCCAAGAACTAATATGTGAGGTGTTATACTTGAGCATGATAGTCATTGATTGCCATAAATATATGTAAGAAAAGCATTTATTTAAAACCAACTGATCTAGGACATTTAAAAGACATCAAATTATTTTAGAAACATGTTCAATATTTTTCATTCAAACAACATATTATAAGTACAACATAAAAGGTATTTGGTAGTAAGTAAAAAATCTTTCAAATAAATACAATTTTTGTCCTCCAATATTTATAATTCAATTCCAATCAAGGCAGGCAGACTACATATTGTTAACCTTGGGAAGTAAATCCTTGGTCCAATTGTTTCTCCAAAAATCCTTTGCAAGACGACATATGATTCGACAATGAATATGTTTGGTCCAATAACGTATATGTCAAGGGTTTTACTTGAGAATTGTAGTCATTGTAGATAAACATTTTTAATATTTTTCATTCAAACAACATTACATATTATAAGTACAATATGAAAGGATTTTTTTAGAAATTATAAAATATTTTAATCCTTCCAATAAGAAACACTTTTAACATCCACGACGCTAGTCACACTTCTGTTCGTGTAGTAACAAATTTTAAAAACAGGTTACAAATTTCACTTTAATCCCAAACTACTATGACTTTTTTTGTTATATCAATTCAATCCTCCAACTAGGGAGAATTTCATTGTGATATTAACACTAGATATACTATTCGAAACTAAACTCAATATGTCTTTCTTTATCTTGTTAAATGATAATGACTCTTTACCTCGAAATATTATAATCTTCAAATACATTCAGCCGCTAAGCTCAAACTTGGTTGATTTAATTTGTTAAATCCTAGTGACCACTAAAATAATATCTCACTTTATTTTGTCGAAACCTTGAGACCGTGAAGATCCAAATATTATGTTGTGTCATAAGATAGCAGACGCTCAGTTCAAAATATCATTCAATAACTTGTTAAATGAAAACAACCACTGCACTCGAAGTAATGTGAATAACCAACTTCCGACTGTACTTGCAACAAAACAATATTGATTCAAGTTAATATATATACCCACACCACTCTGAAGTCACGTAAGGGTTCAATAGAAAAGCTTTTAACATCCACAAGACTAGTTAAAAGATGAAAAAATATATTATTCTTGTCATGTACCTGTAATTGTGAATGTAATTGTACCTATAAGAGAACACAAACCCAATAAGCATATTATTATTTCCACATGTAATTATATATACATTTAAATTTTTCTTGGTTTGACCTAAACACGCTACTCTCTGTTAAAAAAAATTAGACCCTAAGATGGAGAGGACTTGCGGGGATGCATTTTTTTTCAAGACAATACCGACCCTGTGTCATTCCAGTCAAACAATGTTTTGTGAAATCATCTCACAAAATCTCACAAACAAATTCCCATCACCAACGTTGTTTGTTCTCCGTGTAACAAATCAGTGCTTACCCACTTCATTTCCATGTGTAGAATGAACATTCTTGGAAAACCTAAATGTAACAAATAGATTTGTCAATAATGAGATTCTAATAAGATATTGCTTTATGATTTGTTATCTGATAATCTATACAGTATGAAATCATGTCTATAAATGTTAGTTATTTCATTTTGTTTACAGATTCTTCCTTTATAATATATATTAAATAAATACATCTAATATCACTAAATTTCAAACATTCAACGTCCACTAGATGCAGTAATGGAATGAACATTAAATTAATAATGTTGCAATTGGCTGCACATTAACTAACATTATAATAAAAATTGTCAAGTTATATTGAGGCATAACATCTTTTAGAGGCGGAAAAAAGATACAACATTTGTGGGGTTAACCATCTTGATTCTTTTATAATCATGGTGACAGTGGTATTGTGCAACAGCAAAAATCAAGTTCTAAAAATTACTCTCCAAATAACTCTCATGCTACGAACATAGTCCTTTTGCATCCTTGTTTTAATCCCTTGTTTTCTTCCTATCAAGCAGTTGTCCACCACCTTGTTGCTTCATCCACCCACTTGAGGGGGAAATTCTCTATCATTCTGCTTGTTGGGGCATCTCAATGCTTCACATTTTTTCTGCTCGTCGATTTGCATGCGTCTACTATCTTTAAAATACTATTACTTTGCAATACCATTTTAAAGAGGAAGAAAATGTAGACACCCCAAAATTACACTTATGTTTCCACTTGTTCCCAATATTATTATAGTACAACCTTTTATTCACCGATTTGCAATTAATTGATTTAATTAATTAATTAATTCACATTGTACCGTTTGGATTAATTAAATTAATCTTATGTACCCTTTGTACCCCTTTGGCTAAATTAATTGTTATTTATTAATTAAATAATTAATTAATTGTGTACACATTTTAGTCATCTGCCACTTTATCTTAACTCCACTTAAACTCCACTTGGACTCCTTATCCTTACCCTAGTTAACTGCACTTCTAGAATCCTAGAAAGGCGAGGGCAATTGAATTGCACGTATTAACCACCTTCCCAAATGCAACTTCTATAATTAAATCTGTTACTACCCCTAAATGCTCCGACACCACTGCAACTTCCTCCAATGTTATTTTTAGCATGTACATTCAACCGTGTTTGACCAACTTCCAACCACTTCTGCTTATATAAATTGCAATCTTACTCTCTTACAAATCCTACTGAATTATTTGCAAATAAACTTTGTCAATTTACAATCTGAAACTTTCTAAAGTATCTGTGTTTGTAGCATTTGCACTCACATTTGGAGAATATTCAAGAGCACCCACATCCATTTCCAAGGTTCCAAAGACAGTCTCTACAACCTTACTGAGGTTTGCATTGGAAGGTTACTTGAAAGTTTACATTGTTTATTGTTTATCTTTCATTCACTGTGAATTTTCTCTACATACATTTTGGCATGCCGGGTGGGACTATCACCCCTCCTTTTTCATCTTTTCTTATCATTCCTTTTGGTAATAGTTGATTCACTTCATCTTGTTAAGTCTTTTCTCCCTTGACATTCATTTTGGTAAGTGTCGCGCACGTTTCACTTTTCCCCCCTTTATCATTTCTCTTAACACTTACCATGTTAGGCGTTAACCTTTTTACATCTCTTCATCACTTTGATCATTCATTTTGATTACGATTTGATCGTGTCCATTTTGTCAAGTCTCTCTTCCTTTAACACTCATTTTTGTTACGGAATAAATCACATCTAACTTCTTGTCGTACATTTTTCTCTTTACTATCATTTTTTTAAGAGATGGGCATTGGACTAACCTTTTTTCTCCTTCATCTTTCTTAGCACTCATTTTGCTAAGATTCTTCTAAACCAACACTTCAGTCCATCTTCCACCTTAACATCATTCATTTTCTTAAGTACTGTGAAGTCCCTTTTTTTGTCACTCTTATCATTCCTTTTGTTAAGATTTGATTGCCTTCATCTTTTGTCTCGTCTCCCTTGACATTCATGTTTTTAAGAGTTGAGCGCATTTCACTTTTCCTCCTTTTTTCGTTTCTCTTGACACTTACCGTGTTAGGCATTAACCTTTTTACATCTCTTCATCACTTTGATCATGTCCATTTTGTCAAGCCTCTCTTCCTTTAACACTCATTTTTGTTGCGGAATAAATCACATCTAACTTCTTGTCGTCCATTATTCTCTTTACTATCATTTTTTTAAGAGACGGGCACTTGACTATCCTTTTTTCTCCTTCATCTTTCTTAGCACTCATTTTGCTAAGATTCTTTTAAACTAACACTTCACTCCATCTTCCACCTTAACATCATTCATTTTCTTAAGTAATGTGAAGTCCCTTTTCTCGTCACTCTTATCGTTCCTTTTGTTAAGATTTGATTGCCTTCATCTTCTTAAGTCTTGTCTCCCTTGACATTCATGTTTTTAAGTGTTGGGCGCATTTCACTTTTCCCCCCTTTGTTGTTTCTCTTGACACTTACCGTGTTAGTCGTTAACCTTTTTACATCTCTTCATCACTTTGATCATTCATTTTGATTACGAGTCGATCATGTCCATCTTGTCAAGTCTCTCTTCCTTTAACACTCTTTTTTGTTATGGAATAGAGCACATCTAGCTTCTTGTCATCCAATTTTTCTCTTTACTATAATTTTGTTAAGAGATGTGCACTCGAATAACCTTTTTTTTGCTTCTTCCCTCTTAGCACTCATTTTTTTACAGGTCAAACTTTTTCCCATCTTCTTCCCTCTTCCATCTTAGCATTTAATTTGCTAGGAGTCGAGGTTTTTCAAAAAAAATCATCACTTCCATCTTAGCATTCACTTTTCTAGGGGTTACATTATTCATCGTACCTTTCTTCCCTCTCTCTAATTTTTCATTACAATGGTGGATTTATACAATTCATCCTTTCCCCAAGAATGGCAAATGATGAAAGACGTTGTGGGTATACCAAAACAACGAAAACAATTCCATTTTGGTGAATTGTGTCCATACCCTTTTAATATGGACATCTTACGCATACCCTTCCCACAGTCTTTTGAGACGCCCAATTCAATAAATACAAAGTCAAAATTGATCTGGAACAACATATCAAAGAATTTTCCATAGCATGTCACAAAGTGGCATATAAATGATAGCTTTCTCTTGTGCCTTTTTCCTAGAAGTCTAAGAGGACAAGATTTGGATTGGTTCTTACACCTTCCAAAGAAATATATCACCATATTCGTGGACCTCTCAAATAAGTTCGTCAAACATTTTTCTTTCAACCTCACTCGCAATAATCACCATACTAGAACTTCTTATGATGAGTCTTGGTATATCAACCGCAACCACAATTTTATCATTGTTGGTGTCACAAATAACCGCAATATACCTAACATACATGACCAATCAATCAAAAAACCAATCATACAACCTTGCCAAAACACTACGCCATGTACAGTTAAATGTAAGTTTATACCCCTCAGCGAAAGTCTCTCTAGTGTCTTTCATAAACTCAAAGTGGTTGGGATGATAAAATATCCCCTTACAAGACCTTGGATCGAAGGATAACCTAAGCCATACTTGTACAAACCTTATGCATATTGTGATTTTCATCGCATTGATGGCCACTCAATTGATAAATGTACACGTTTTAAGAAATATGTCCAAGACAGAGTGTTTTTTGTAAATCTTTACGATGAAGCTCTTGCAACCGATGATGTGTCAACTTCCACACCTTCAAATGAAGATTTGACTGTTATTCCCAATTCTATCCATACTGAAATTCTGGAGATCACGACGAAGATCAAGAATCTCCCCCTTAAAACTAATCTATTTCTTCTACATAGTTTCTTCTATCAATCCAAACGAACATTGAACTTGTTTTAGACAATAATCTTCTAACACCTAACGAGAACTTGAATTTTCTTCAAGACTCTCTTTCAACCCTTGACATGACAGAAGAGGTTCCATCATCAAACACCATTGAGATTGATTCTATTATTCCCATTCCAACTCCTCCACCTAACATATCTAGCATCGTTGTCGACTTACAACCACAACAATCTTGGACACTTGTGACAACACAACCTTCTGTATCAATTATACCTCACATGATCCATCCTACATGAATCTCATCAACGATGATTCCTACGTATCAATATATCCACATACGCACATTCTTTGAGGTATGTACACCCATGAATATACTTATTCAACTGTTTCAAGCTTTAATTGCAAATATTTTGTCCGATCAACTAATTCACAACCTAGAAGGAGCAACATTGACTATTTCCTTTCTACGGCTTACAAGGAACCTTGAGTATACATCTATAGATCTATCCTTCTTTCCTCGCACTCTTTCACTCACAGGTGAATATGTATCTCAACATATTCCCCACATCGAAAATTTAATTTTAACATCACATGTCTTTCGATATCATCAAAGACTTATCTGATCACGTATCCTTTGACTTGGATCTTGTCCGCTCTAAGTCTAGTACTTCAGGACCCATCGAATCGTTTGATTCAATCTTTTGACTTCACTCCTATCCACCCAAGGCTCATATTACAGGACTTATCGAAACTTCGATTTCACTCCTTTGACTTGGCTCATGTTCGTCCAAATCTCGTATTTCATGACTTATCGAACATTTTGATTCTCTTATTGACTTTCATTTTGTCTACACAAGTCTTGTATCTCAGGACCATTAAACTTCAATAAAAATTGAAATCTTTCTTGATAAGTCCATTTCAAACCTTCATCCTCCAAAATTCACAAAACTCAAAAATCACAAAAAGAGAATAAAACTTTGTATTAGAGCATTGTTTACCAACCAAAAATGGAAAAGTTTGTACAAATAATGTTAGGCATTCAATCTATTGGCAGATACCTAAATCATACCATTATCATGTATTCACCTTCTTCACCTATTCCGACACATGTTAACCTTGTTCCTCTCAAGAATTGTGTATCTCATCTTTGTTATTTCTACCATTTCAAGTCTTTTTACCCACGATTTTGTCTTGAAGCTTACTGATGAAAAACAACTCCTTTCAAATAAGCTCTCTTTTCGGCAGAAAAGCACTAAACTTCTTTACCCAATCCTTTTTGACCGTCCATCTCAATCTACAGTGTTGAACCCTTGTGTCCTACTAGTCGCGTGAAGTTGAGACTTGGGGACAAAATGTTCTTTCCCAACAAACACACTATCAACATATAAGGAAAATTAAATCAATTAAAAAATTAAAAAAATTATAAAATAAGTACACCTTTTGTCCTTCACGATCTTCGGCGATAAGCCCATGCTTCTTACTGGAAGTATGAGACTGGGAATGGAGAAAGCCCTTACTCGCCTAGATTTTTTCTTTGGTGTTTAGTCATTGCCTTTTACTAATTGCATGGGGCAACATATAAGGGGTCCTTCATAAAAATCAAAAAAATAATTAACTAATGAAGCCTTTTATGAAATCTAAAAGTCCTTCATCAAAAACATCCGAGGAAGTAATTTTGTTGCTCATGTTAAGAGACATTAATTCCTTCCCCCAGATTTTTCCAATCAATAAGCCATCAATGGATCTAAGTCAAGTCAAAACCTATAACGTGAAATTATCTTGTAATCGTTCAGATAATTTTGACTGGAGACTTGTTACATTTTTCTCATACTGATCATTATTACAATTTGTGTCATATATTTTCTCTTCACCTTTCATATCACCATTCATCTCGTTTTCACGTCCTTCTTGGCTCTTGGTTATGATCCCTCGCATCTTCCTAGTTGTGTGAAGCCACAAGCGGAGTGACACACATCATCATCTCATTTTCTACATTTATGCCAATGGAATGGAATTCTTTTAATTATTTGCACCTACTTTCAAGAAGTGTACCTTTTTTACCAAGTTGTACTATACCAAAAAAAATGCCAAAAATGTCTCACAAAACTTTAAAAATACAAAAATAATATAAAATTGTTCAAAAACACACAAACAATATAAAATTGTCCAAAACTCCAAAAATAGTTTCAAATTGTCATAATAAAAACATTCAGATAATGTTTGACAAAATTTCAACTAGATAACACAGTTCAACACCTTCATCATTTGATATTGCTCCTCGTGATTGTTCCATAAAATACTCATCTTTATTGCCCATGGTGTATATATATTCCTAAGGCAATCATTTGCCCTTTCACAATATAACTTTTCCTTGGGGCACACTTGAATTTTACATTTTAATCCAATACAAATCAACCTTCAATGAGATCCAACAAGAATGTATTTCGGAGTATCTAAGTATCACTCCACTCTTCACCCTGATCCAATCCTCTCATGTGCTAAGTTATCGCTTGGGGGAATTCAAATCTGTCTAACTCTTCAATGTAGAACACATTCAAATTGTCATTAGACATCATTTTTACACGTATTGTATTGTTGCAGTTTGTTAACATTGTGATGATGTTTTTTATTCTTTCAATTAGTCATTTTGGTTTACTTTTTTTTTATCTTTACTGTGGACCAATTGCAGGAAATTTATTCACATCCTAGTTCACATATAACTATGGTGTGGTTCCTTCCTATTCGTATTGGATGTCTTTATATTACTTCTTTTATATCTTTTTTTCATTTGCACGTGTTGTGTTTTCCTCCTGGTTTATTTAAGCCATAGAATGTCTTCATTTTTATTTGCAGTTGTATTTCAAAACTTGCAAAAATCCACAAAAAAATCAAATATGAGTCAAAATGCAAAAAGAATAGATATTTCAAAAATACAAAAAAATCAAAAAACTTTCAAACAAACCTTCACTCATCATAGAAATCTTACAATTGGAAAATACTTAAAAGTGAATCATTCATCTCAATACAATCTAGATAAATGTCATACCTTTTATCTATCACCCTAGTGATTGTGTCAATCTTACAAGTATCACTTTCTTCCCTTCACATGATATGCTAACTCTGCTTGGGGCAAGTGATAATTTTTTTTTCTTTCGTGACATAACTTCACCTGGGAAAATTTTAACTTTTATCATTTACACAATGGATTCAATAAGAGTATCCTAAGGAGTTGCTTTAACTCCGCTCTTCCAATCTGATCCGATTCCCACTTGGGAGCATTTGTATCTACTTAATCATCATTATGGCACGCATTAGGGGCATAATTGATTGTCTTCTTTTAGACTGTGTTACATTATTTTTATTTACTCTTTTTGGACCACTTGCAAGTAGTGTGATCACATCTTGGTTCCTTTATAACCCTGATGCCGACACCTACTTTGTATATTGGATTTGTTTTCTTTTTGTATCTTTTCTTTGTTGTGATGGTTGTTTACGCACATTTGGGTTAACCATCTTGATTCTTTTATAATCATGGTGATAACTTCATTATGCAATAGCAAAAATCAAGTTGCTCTAAAAATTACTCTCTAAATAATGCTCATGCTACAAACATAGTCCTTTCCCATCCTTTTTTTACTCCTTGCATTCTTCCTATCACGCAATTGTCTACCACCTTGTTGCTTCATCCACCCACTTGAGGGGGCATTCCTTTATAATTCTACTTGCTAGGGCATCTCAATGCTTCACATTTTTTCCGCTCGTCAATTTGCATGTCTATTATCTTTAAAGCACTATTACTTTGCAATAGCACTTTAAAGAGGGGAAAAACGTAGACACTCCATAATTACACTTCTATTTTCATTTGTTATTATTCTAGTACACCCTGTTATTCACCCATTTACAATTAATTAATTAATCCCATATACCATTTGTACCCCTTTAGCTAAATTAATTATTATTTATTAATTAATTGTGTGCACCTCCTAGTCATCTATCACTTGATCTAACTTCACTTAGACTCCACTTTGACTCCCTATCCTTACCGTAGTTAACTGCACTTCTAAAATCCTAGAAAAGTGGGGGCAATTGAATTGCACATACAGCGACCTTCCCCAATGCAACTTTTGCAATTAAATCTATTATTGCCCCTAAATGCCCCGACACTACTGCAAATTCATCCAATGCTATTTTAAGCATGTGCATTCAACCGTTTTAAACCAACTTCCAACCACTTTTGCTTCTATAAATTGCAAGCTTACTCTCTTACAAATCCTCTTAAATTATTTGCAAATAAACTGCCAATTTCCAATTTAAAGCTTTCCAAAGTATCTGTGTTTGACGCATTCACACTCACATTTGAAGAATATTCAAGAGTGCCCACAACCATTTGTAAGGTTCCACAAACAAAGTCTCTACAACCTTACTGAAATTTGTATTGAAAGGTTACTGAAAGGTTTGCATTGTTTATTGTTTATCTTTCATTCACTGTAATTTTTCTCTACATACATTATCAATTAGATAGGTGTGCTTGAGATAGAAACAACAGAGGAATCATCAGATTACAAGTCACTACGATTCATGAGCATCTAAAGTACCATTTTCAAAATCATGAGAAAGAGTAAAATCAGTGAAGGAGAAAAAAATAGATTGTTGCCCCATATTTTCCAACTATTTTCTGAATGTTGCCCCATATATGGCGTATCTAGCCCACCAGGAACGGAATAGAGAATCGGGGGATCAGATTCAAACACGGAGATATGAAGAGGGGAATCGCCGCATGTGTTGAGCATGAACATACAGTTAGCGTTCGATCAGACGCGGTGATTCTATACTCCAATTCCTTGTATGTTCAATGGAGGGAGATATTCCCCACTGATCGGACGGAGTGCGCCCCAATTACCTACCCCCCGAACCGTACGAGATAGTTACCACCTATCACACGGCTTTCTAGCTTTATCACAGAGCTCTCCCCCGGCCCCAACCCCCCAACTCTATAGGCCCCCAATAGAATATGGATAAGAACACCTGCCCCTCTATCTAGATATGGGGCGGGCACCCCCCCTCTCTAGATATGGGGCGGGCGCCCCCCCCCCCCCTCTCTAGATTTCTCGGCTCTCTATGGGATATGGGGGAGCGAGCCCGATTGGAGGAGTTGGTGCCACCGAAGGCCCCCCGGGGCCCAGGGTCACAAGTAGTGAGAAACAAATATCATTCATAATTTAATCATGTTTGATTAAGAAAAAATGAGAGATTTATCAAGTTCAAACTTACTTTTAGTCTAGTCTAAGATGAAATGATCTTTTACAACCATGTATATACAAATAGGAAAGACAGAGACAATAAGAGATTCAACTCATAGTGTACGAAATTCATCAATGCAATACATCCTTAAGGCTTCATACCATCAACTCTAAGAAATAACAACCATAAATATTATCAGACACGGTTATGAAGAAGATTCAAATGAGAAGCTCAAACATCACAAAAGTACAGCTACAGCCATTCATGCATTATCCCATAAGGATCAACAAGATGAACAAACTACTCAGGAAGGATTCAAATAGCCACAGATTACAAGCCAAGATAGAAGCATTTTCCAATTTTCAAGTTTTCTAGAAACTTGCAAATAAGTACAGCTCAAAAAAATACAAGATACAATCATACATTGTTGAGAGGTTCAGATAAGCAACAAACAAAGATACTTGCTACAGGGTTTGTACTCACAAGAAGAGAAAGAGGAGCCAGCTATGCCACTTGCAATCGACAAAGTAAATTCTAGAACACAATTATCATTACTTTCTTTACTAAGGGTACGATATTCTAGTTGATGCAAGTCCAATAAAGGAAACCAGACTACATCATGAGCACACAATGTACAGCCAAATTGTAAGCAATGTACATTTCGGGAAGAGTTTAACATTATAAATGATTGACGAATGAGAGCAATAGGTTACAACATTTGTTTAAAAGATAAATAATACGGGGTTCAAATTTGAGCATCAAGGAAAAACTTTCAAAAAGAAGCAAGCATAGTATTGCAGCCAAGAGAGAGCTTCAGTTTGCATTTATGAATATCAGATTTCTAGTTACAAAAGTTGTTGATTCTCTTTCAAGTCTTCGAACAAACTTTCAAATACACATTCTAGGAAGTTTTTCAGAAATACTTATGAACAAACTGTGATTCACCTGACATAAAATGTACAATATGTTCGGTTTCAAAAGAAAATAAGAAATCAATCTAAAGTCAAGTATATTCCAAAAAACATGATGATCTTTTACAATAGGCATGCAAGCGATAGGTTATAGCAAACTATTGCACATATGGAAGAACTGGCAATACAATTAAAAAAAACAGAGTGGTGGAACCAGAACAGAAGGGAGAGATACTCTAAAAAGCAATGCAATATGTGCAATAAGTGTTTCACCTTTGTAAGAGAAGGAGAATTTATAATCTTATTGCGGGAAAGAGTAAATACTTAAATTTCCAGAAATATTCATAAAAGGCAGCTATTAGCAGCTCAAGCCAGTGCAATAGAAGATCAAATTATAGTTCTATAATGATGAGTTCTGAGACATATTTAATAAACTCCCAACCATTTTGATGCAACAATGTGGGGAAATGCACAGGTGATTTTTCAAGTATGGAATTACAACTTTCTCAAATCAAAACAAAGAATATGTATTTCAGTTTCTTCAAATGAGCCTTGTTTCCAAGTAAACACGGTTATGCAAACCACTGGCATGCCACCCTCTCATTACAAATCAAGTTGGGATTTTGAAGTTTCAAACCAAACAAGTAAATATGTGCTTAAAAGGGAATCACAATCCATGTTCAAAATGGAAAACATATGCAAAGAAACAAGGCGGCCAGTTCAGAAAAGATACAAAGCTCTAAAATGGCCAAACCGAACCGTGCAAAATGGTTAAAATAGAGAGGACTTTAGGTTACAAATAAATCTTATCTGGAATGGCAAAGTGGCCATATCAAGTAAAAAATTTAGCAAATGAATCAAATTTAGAGAACATAAATATTTCAGCAAGAAGACAAATAACAACTGGTATGTTTTCTGTAAAAGGAATCATGAAAGCAATAGTGGCTCGCAGAGTAGACACGATGAATGGTAAAGCAAAGCAGATCCGATATTTTGAAAAGAGAGCTTCCAAATCAAAAATGCCTTCTCTAGTGTGATAAATAAATGGCACCAGGTATAAATCCAAGGACAAGATTCAGCAAAAAATCAATTGTGATTAACTGCTAAGTGTACGACCATGCTTGAATCGAGCCACAATTTTTTGACAAAACAAGAAAACAGTAAGGAGAGGGTTATGGCTTAGCACAAGCAAAGAAAACGGGCTCAAATAAGAGAAGTTAATCACAAACCAACATCTCAAATACCCTCCATTTGAATTAAGCCATATCAACACATGAATCCACAGTTGTATTACAAACATCATCTCACATAAAGAAGAAACGATCTAATCATGGCAAGGTCGGGAAACAGAACAAGATTGACACAAACCCCATCTCATTTCTCAAATAGAATTTGAAAATGACCCAGCAATCTAGGAGGTGATCAGAAAAGAAATAAAGGAAACTCAGTTTACGACCATAACCAGAAAGGCCAACGATTTCATAAGACTAAGCTCTCCAATGAAATAAGAAAAAGCAGAAACTCACCTTCAACAACGAGCTCACGGATTTGATACAAATAGAAGCACTACCTGAACCATATCGAGAACGTCCATGGCAATTTTTAGCTACTTGATACACAATATCTCTTAGTGAATCTTAGAGCTCAGTAGATCATTGCCACATGAAATGACTTTTTCCACTTATCTCTCATTAGACCTATTCAACATCATGTGGAGTGAGCCAAGGCTAAGGGAGAATCTTCTAGATAAAGCTATCATGCATTTTACAATGGGACTGACCACATACTCAATCTCTAGCTCCATGCTATCCATTATCAATCGGGCTAGGGAAGTTTTTAAATAGAAGATTACAAGTTTGAAAGGGTTACCTATATCAGAGCAAAGATGTTTGCCCAACGTTTCAGAAACAGGCAGCACAAAGTGGTATGCTGAATCACAAAAAATCCAAGATTTTAATGTTTTAACCAAGCTAACTCAAGAAAATGGTCATCATGGATGGCAGAGAACTTCAAATCACATGCCTCAATGCCGAATTTTTCACAAGGACACTGATGTCCATCAATTGGTAGCTCAAGAGTCTTTGGGGGACGAGGGATACATATTTAGAGCCACATGGGATAACCAAGAAGGGTAATTGAAAGCCCAAAAATTCAATCCATTGATTTCAGGTGCCGAAGGATCTTTTGCAGTAACTACGCTAGCTCAAAGTTGATTTCGTGAAAGATGTGAGAGAGTCGATTAGGGTCTGAAGCCATGTGTTAATGTTTTCAAATTGTCATTGATCGAGTCCTATGCAGAACAAAAAAACTGGAGTCAAAAGTGCACGTGGCGACAGTCTCAAGCAAAACCCTAACCACCATGGGTTGAAATTTTCCACCGACTTGTCATTGAGGGTCTTTCCATCATCAAAGGGGACCAAATGATTAAATCTCGTTATTTATGTTTTGATCATTATTATTTTATTTTATTTTATTGAAAAGCATATCCATATATTAATGATGAGAAAAATGTACAATGCTAATCATACAAAATTGGGTGGAAAAGATCACACCCCATATGCAAGATCATAGTAGCCATTAAAGGCTACGAGTGGCACAAATTACATAATCATTTTGATAGAAGCTTTTCAATCAAAAAAAAAAAGTTTGAACAAAATTTGCAGAAAACTAGCAAAAATCCCCAGACATGGAGCTAAGCGGCGACAGCGAACATGGAGGAAGGAGGCGGTTGAGGCGGGCTCTTCGGACAATCACCCCAACCACCAAGAGTGGTGGCGAGGGTGTTATCAATCGGCTCCCAACCATCTGTCTACAGTTGTTCCTCCTCGGTTCCCCACCGGGAGGGCGAAATGGCCAATGAGAGCCGAGGAAACTTTGACTGATCAGGCGCCTGCCACCCAGAGCCGCCGCCGCTCAGCCAACCAAACACCCCAGGGGTGGGAGGAGCCCATGATGGAGGCGGAGAGGGGACCCGTCGGTGAGGAGAGGCGCTCCGTCGCCCACGAACCAGGCCCCTGTCAAAATTGTGCCACCCACGGGAACGGGAGTGGAGACCTTGTGAGTGGGAGCGGTGGCGAGGAGAATCCGACGGAACGTGACTAACAGCACAAGGGGCGCTCCCCCAATGGTCCAGCAGGGTTTGGAGGTGTTTAACCTTGATGCGGACTTTCTCTGCTTGAACCTGGATCTGAAGCGAGACATTGAAGATGACAGCAAGCTTGTTAGAAATAGCAAAAATTATATCCATTGTCTCCTTATTAAAAATAGCAGCATTTCTAGATTTCCAAATATGATATAAAATAATTGCCCTGAAAGAATGCCAAATGTTGTAAAATTTTGCAAGGAATAAAGGTCGAATCCCCCAGAAGAACCATTTTCCACGTAAAAAAGGTGGGCAAAAAAGGTTTAAAAGGGGTGTGAATCCAGTGCCAGGCAGGCTGAGCATGAGAGCAAAACCATAAGAGATGAAGAAGAGTCTCAATGTGGTTACAGAAAAGGCAACGCAACAGAGGAGCGCCCAAAAGAATGAGGCATTTGCCCACGAGAAGCCCTTAATGAAAAATACTCCAAAGAAAGTGAGCAACTTTGGGCTCTATAGGAATGGTCCCAAACAACAAAGAAGTGTTGCTTCCACCCAAAACGAGTGGAATGCAAGCTCCAACGAGCATAGCTTGTTGAGAGGGAGCTGCTTCTGTGCGAGAAGCTTGTAGCCCACCTGAGGTTTATAATTTCTGAAGGGGGTGGCAGAGGGCCAATGCCAATCAAACCACCATGAGTGTTGCGTAGTGACACCAATTTTATGCAGACAATCACCAGGTATGAGCTCTTGAATAAGAGAAATGGCTTGTTTATCACTATCATGAAGAGCAAATGTAGCTTTCAGGTTGTCCCATGTAAGCCAATCCTTGGTGATAGGACAAAACATGTCCTGAATAAACTTAATTCCTTTTTTTGAAGAACCGCAAACCCTTAAGCTATAAGGAAAGAGAAAGAGGTTTGTCATGATATTGAATAACTGAATTCCACCACAGACTGAGAGAGTTGAGAGAGAGCTCGTTCCGAAAACCATCACCCCGCCAAAGCAGGTGGGGTTTGAGAAGCTCCCAGGCCTTCCAAATGCTTTTGGCCACAAAAGAACCACCGATTTTGATAGGAACAGGGCATAGCAATAAGGAGCAGTAGTTCAAACCCTGCCAAGCCTTCCAATTAAGAGGAGACCCTTGAGATATGCAATTTCTGAGAAGAATTTTCCAAGACTCCTCACCTTCAAGGCTGTGAATGATCCATTTGGTAGTAAGAGCAAACCCTTGCAATTGAATGTTGATAAGGCCAAGACCCCCAATCTCTTTGGGCGTACAACAAATATCCCAAGCAACCCTATGAAAACCATGATTCCCCTCGAAGTTGGCCCACAGGAATTCTCGCAGAATTTTCTCCAACATGTGATAAGCAACTTTAGAAGGTGCCCAACAGGAGGAGTAGTAAACATGAGTGGTAGTCAAAACCTTGGAACAAACTTGAAATTTGCCAGCAAGAGACAGATGCTTTGTGATCCAAAAGGAGATTTTTTGTTCAACCCGCTGGATCACATAGTTCCATAGGTCGGCAAGGGAAGCCATAAAAGTAAAAGGAATGCCAAGAAAATTAAATTGAACACCCGGTTCATTCCAAAGCCATTGAAATCCCTCTAGCCAAGGAGGTTTGGGACCCATTGCCTATCTGTAACATTGGGTTTTCTTCCATTGGATGGCATAACCAAAAGCAAGACAAAAAGTGTCAAGACATTGCATAGCATTAGTAACAGAGGCCTCAGACTCAGCCAAAGTGAGAAAAGAGTCATCAGCGAAATGACCATTAATCAACTGCTTAGGAGAAGAAGGTAGTTGGATACCTTTGACTAAACTGACATTAGCAGCATTAGCGAACAAATAGTTGAGACCTTCAGCAGCAATGACATAAAGACAAGGAGCAAGAGGGCAACCTTGTCTGATGGAACGATGAAGAGAGAATCGCTCAGACTGCTGGCCATTAATAGTAATACAAGCACCCACAACTTGAAAGAACATATTCACAGAGCAGATGAACCAGGGTCCAAAACCAATAGCCTGCAGTATGGCCAAAATGAAAGGCCACTCAACTCTGTCATAGGCTTTTTCAAAATCAATTTTAACAAACAGAGTCGGTTGAGAGGTCTGACGGGCATACTCCATGCCCTCCCACACTGCAATAATGTTGTCCAAAATATATATGTTTTTAATAAAGCCGGTTTGCTCACTCCTGATGATCAAAGGCAACAAGTTAGTGAACATGAAAGCAAGGGCTTTGGCAATAATTTTTTATGAGACATTGAGCCGAGTTATTGGCCGCCAACTGGTGATAAGCTCGGGATCCCCATATTTGGGAATGAACTTGATGTTGCCTTGGTTTATCAGATCACACAGGGTGTTGGAGGACATATCTTCCAGATAGACTTAATGTAGATCCAGACTAGCATTCATCCATAAAGATTGGTAAAACTCACAAGGAAAACCATCAACACCAGGGGCTTTATCAGATGCCATCTACATAACAACTTCTTTCAAGTCATCAAGAGTGAGAGGTCTATCACAAGCGATGCATTGAATTTTAGAGAGCTTACAAGGAACAACTTCAATGCATTGGAGGAGAGCAGTGTCACGAGCTAGTGTAACAGGTTGAACAACAAAAACAACATGATAGTGATGCACAAAAGCTTGCAGAATGTTAGGTAAGAGAGTAAGCCTTTGATTTCCATCCTTGATTGCTTTGATTTTGGTGAGAGTTTGATTAGATTTAAGGGAAGAAAAAAACTCCTTAGTAACTCTGTCACCAATGCGAAGCCAGTGTAGATGGGCTTGAACTTGAGATCCTCTAGCCTTATAGTGCTCCTCAATTTTAAGCTTATGTTTACAGCGAGAAGCTTACACTTGCAAGTGGGTGTTGAAAGGAGATAGATTAAGCTCTTGAATAGCCCTCAAATATTCAATATGAGAGGCTTCATGAGCATTCTTGTGAAAAAGAGAAGCTTGTTTCCCATAGAGCCGAAGGAAAGAAGTGGTACGAGTAATGGGATGAGACCACCAGTCAATCCAGCCAATCCCATCAACAAGTATCGGGTCAAGATTCCAAATACATCTTATATAATCCAAAGTTTTGGGATGAGAAAGATGGGACGTATTTAAATAGAACTAGGTGGACTTGGGCTTGGGACACTGAAAGTTCCATCGAAGCCCAAAGAAGATAGGCTTATGGTCAAAGACCAAAGCATTGCCCACGACCGAGACTGGGAGGCTGTGTGAAGCATCAAAGGAGAACCATTGTTGTTTTGATCATTATTTTGACTCATGCAGATAAGAATCACTGTGAACCGAATAATCAACAATGATTATTATTCAAACAGAGATTAATGCATTCCAAAATCAAGCCAAAGGGGCCAACAATATTATGTGTTAAGGTCAATCAAAAACCAACCATGATTAAAGTAAGGAACCTTACTGTTTCCAAAGACATGTGCATGGTAAAATAAAAGAAGTGGCCGATGATCAAAAGGTGGCTAATAATCAAGGTGGACAATAATCATTTTTTATATGCCTTAAACTCTGTTAAAGTGGTCCCTACATGAGGAGATTGATTACCTTGTTTTTTTCACAAATAATGATATTATTTTTCTTGCACATACCTACAAGTGGTACCCACATTGCAAGTGGAGTTGTTTTTGCTAAGTAATGAAATTAAGGGCATTATTATTTTTGCACATAATGTAATTTTTGTCACCTCATTCACTAAAGGATAGAATAGAGAAGAAGACAAAATTTCCTTTGCAATGTGGGTGAATATGCAAGTGTCACATCAGACAATTAAATATGATTATTTAATCATCACCTATAACACAAAGGAAGTAGTTGCATGCACAATGGAGGAGACTTCAACAACAAACAAGATCTATTATTAGTTTTCTTATTCACAAGTGTCACATCAGAGAATTAAATATGATTATTTAATCATCACCTATAGCACAAAGGAAGTAGTTGCATGCACAATGGAGGAGACGTCAATAACAAGCAAGATCTATTATTAGTTTTCTTATTCACAAGTGTCACATCAAAGAATTAAATATGATTATTTAATCATCACTTATAACACAAAGGAAGTAGTTGCATGCACAATGGAGGAGACTTCAACAACAAGCAAGATCTATTATTAGCTTTCTTATTCACAAGTGTCACATCAGAGAATTAAATATGATTATTTAATCATCACCTATAGCACAAAGGAATTAGTTGCATGCATAATGGAGGAGACTTCAACAACAAGCAAGATCTATTATTAGTTTTCTTATTCACAAGTGTCACATCATAGAATTAAATATGATTATTTAATCATCACCTATAGCACAAAGGAAGTAGTTGCATGCACAATGGAGGAGACTTCAACAATAAGCAAGATCTATTATTAGTTTTCTTATTCACCCAAGTTATTAATTGTATTGAAAATATAGCAGTCAATTACACTTTGAATAAGTGTATTTTTGTAACTAAGGCTATTAATGCCTCATTGTAAATGCATGATTATTTTTTAATACATTTATTTATACATGATTAAGGCTAAAAATAACATGCATGGGCGAGTACAGACTGCAACCTATTTTTAGGAGGGGTTGGGTGAGGTATTTTTGCTATATATTGTGTGCACTAGAAAGACACAAAGGGGGGATTTATTTTTTATAGCATTATGCTGCAAATTGGTACTTGAAAGCCTTGGTAAATACATAAAGTTGACTTATTCCTCCATATTCAGAGTATTTTGTAGCGTGTTACAATAAATTAGATGCATGAAATAGTGAATATTATTAAGTCCCCTTGCACGTAATAGTTTCTCAGCACCTGTATGATCTTGTTTAACTATTTTGCAAATATATAAGTGTATTTAGGTACCTTGTGGATGAAAAATTAATTAAACAGAGTATGAAGTGAAGCTTTTCATTCCTTGCATCTTTTATCAAGTTTTTGATACATAATAATTCTCACACAAAATTTGGTGTATCACCTTTTATTATTTTCAGTTTTGCTTTCATCTAACCTTCAACTCAGTAAGAATACAGATTTTTCAGTGATTCATCAAAGGGAGTCGACCCTTCTAGAGGTTTCCCTCATTCCGAGATGCCCACAACTCAGAGGGAATCCAATTTTTCTTGTCCGTGTTAGAAGTCAAATTTCCATCCAGAACAAGGAGCACTTTGGACCGATAATAGTTACAAACAATAAGTCTTGTGAATACTACATAATAGATGAAAACACAATAGCGACCCAAAGTTATATAGGTATGGTATTTATAATGACTGGTAGTAATGGTGGGAGCCTAGCGACCACTAAATTATAGCATGATCTTTTATTTTATTGTTGTTTTCAAATTATTAAACTGTTGAATCTAGCGTCACTATGCCCTTACTTTCAATAAGGAAAAAATGCTTAGTGTTCGCTAAGCATTTTCTCCCACAAGATCCGATGTGAATTATGTGTTTCAAATAAAAATACGTTATAGTAACTACGTAAGGCTTGATCCCTCATGTACCTCAATCACTCTAAGAAATAACAACATAGGAAAAGAAAATAGGAAAAGAACAAATTACCGACCTTTAATATTGTAAGGCCCAATAAATAGGAAAACAAATTACATGCCTTTAATATTGTACCTTAATCACTCTAAGAAATAACAACATATATTACTTTAAAAACTAAAACAAAATAGAACAACCCTAAGTAATTTTATGTCCAAGTACAGATAAAGATGTAGGGTTTTTCCAAGTCTTCCCTTTTTGTAAGAGATTACGGAGCTGTAAACGATTTGCAGAAGAGGCATGGCTCGAAGGGTTGATGAGAAATATCACCTAAGTTGGAACCATCTCAGGTTGTGGAGGTTTTTTTCTTTGTTATAGCAGGAGAATTTAGAGCAGCCTCTTCATTTGCCCCTAAAATTGGTCATTTGGGTCTTTCACCGAAGAAAAATGCAGAAGACATTGCAAAGGAGACTGCAAAATATTGGAAGGGTTTGAGGGTTATCGTGAAGCTCACTACAAAAAATCATCAGGCCAATGTTAAAGTGTTTCCTTTCACATCTTTCCTCGATGATTAAATCCCTGAAGTAACTTGAACGTGATAGGAAAAAGATGAAAAAAATTAAACATAGCGGGAACCTCTTGTTGGACAATGTTATTGAAATTGCGAAGGTCGGGAAGCCCCGATCCATGGCAAAACATCTTCGAGAAATGTGAAGGAGATTTTGGGTACGTGTGTTTCTGTCGAGTGCATTGTTGATGGTAATGATCCCAAGGATTTACAATAAGATTGATCGAGGAAGGAGAGGTGAAGATTCATAGAGGATTGATCAGAAGGAAGCGATTTTGTTTTGGGTATGTTTTATTGAGTTTTAGTGAATTGGGTATTTGCTTGTTTTTAAGGTTTGATCAAGGAACTATTACTTAAGGATTTATGGGTATTTCATTGAATACAAAGAAGCATGAAAAATTTGGTTATTGTGGGTTTTGTTTCTTACTTAATATTTGTGTATTTACTTGTGTACTGTTCTCTATATTTGTAGGCTTAATTTCCTTAATAAAATTGGGATATTAGTAATGTTAAGATGTAAATATCATTTGGAAGAATTTAAACAAAATAAGAGGTAATGTCTAGTAAGATATTTATTGGCTAAGGTTTGTAATAATTTATTTTCACTTTACAAGACAAAGCTCATTTCTTATGAATTTTGGGCATGAGGCTTAACTCATTGACAAACATTCTCATAAGTGGTTGTGTAAAGGCTGCAAGAAGGTTAGGGTTTGGCAAGTTGAAACATGGCCCGTATCTATGATGGCTATGTTGAGGGAAAGGGGATTGTGTTGGAATTTGATGTACATGAGTCAACTTGGATTACGTAGTTTTGAGGTTTAAGGCTGATGTAAGACCATCTACAATTCCATTCTAGTGAAATTTCACTATAATCAGATGAACTATAAACACGATATCGATGATGGGTTTTCAGTACCGGAACAAGTATGATGGGAGCCTAGCAACTACTAAACTAGAGCATGATCTTTTATTTTATCGTTGTCTTCAAATTATTAAACTGTTGAACCTACCGTCCGTTATTCCCTTACTTTCGATAAGGAAAAAATTCTTCGCATTCGCTAAGAATTTTCTCCCATAAGATCCAATGTGAATTATGTGTTTCAAACAATATACCTTATGGGAACTATGTAAGACTTGATCCCTCATGTACCTTAATCACTCTAAGAGATAACAACAACAAAAAAATAGGAAAACAAAATTACATACCTTTAATATTGTACCTTAATCACTCTAATAAATAACAACATGTATTACTTAAAAAAGAAAACAAAAGATAACAACCCTAAGTCTAAGTAAAGATAGAGACGTAGGGTTTTTCCTAGTCTTCCCTTTTAGTAAGAGGCCACGGAGATGTAGAGGATTTGTGGAAGAGGCACGGTTCGAAGGGTTGAGGAAAATATCCACCAAATTTGGACCCATCTCAGGTTGTGAAGGTGTTTGTCTGTGTGACAAGAGGTGAAGTTGGATCGGCCTCTTCATTAGCCCCTAAAATTAGTCCTTTAGGTCTTTCATAAAAAAAAATTGGAGAAAACATTGCAAAGGAGACTACAAGAGATTGGAAGGGTTTGAGGGTTACCATGAAGCTCACTGTACAAAATCGTCAGGACAAAGTTACAGTTTTTCCCAGCACAGTTGCCTTGGTGATTAAAACCCTAAAGGAATCTGAACGTGACAAGAAAAAGACAAATAACATTAAACATACCAGGAACATCTCATCTGACGATGTTATTGAAATTTTGAAGGTCACAAAGCCCCAATCCATGGAAAAACATCTTATAGGAACTGTGAAGGATATTTTGGGTACGTGTGTTTCTATCTGGTGCACTATCGATGGCAAGGATCCCAAGGATTTACAATCAAATATCAATGAAGGAGAGGCGGGGATTCTAGAGGATTGATCGACAAGAAGCGATTTGGTTTTGGGTATGTTTTATTCAGTTTTACTGTATTGGGTATTTTTATTTTTTAAGGTTGTATCAGGGAAAAATGGCTTAAATATTTATGGTTCTTTCATTGAATAAAAAGGAGCACACCAAATTTGGTTATATTGGGTTTCGTTACTTATTTTCAAGCATGTGTGTAAATAGGAGGATTTGTAAGAAAATATTTCTCAGGAAGGGAGTCCCGAGGCTCTTTAATATGAGGTGGTGCAGGTTATTTCCATCTCATCTCTATTTGGTGGCCCGTGATGGTGGAGGTTTTATTCCATTTTTCCATGGGAGTTCAGGCTATGCCACTAGTGTTCTTGGATGAAGAGAAAAGGGAGACGACCTTTCATGGGGAGGTTTCGCAAGCTCTCCTATGGATTTTTTTTGGGCTTAGTCTGATTTTAGCTAGGGAAGCCAATACTCATATTCTAGGGGCATAATATCTAGTAGAGTCGGCTCATTCTCGTGTTAACTCAAAGGTGGATTCCTGGTTTGTGTCGTGGCTTTTGTTAGAGAGGTAAAATATTGAGGAGGCCAGGGTGATAGCGATGTATTTCATCAAACCCATGCACCGAGATAACTTGGTGGAAGTGCTAGAGGAATTTGGTAGTGCTCATCCTTTTCCTAACTCATTTCCAGATGGGCAAGCTTTAAAAGGAGGTGCGGAAAGTGATAGCAGAGTTTTCAGCTAGGATTTTGGTCTTCATGAAATTTGTTGAAGAGGTGCATGTTACATGTGTGAAAGGGATCTTTGAATGGAAACGTCTTGAGAAATTGGATCTCCCGAGTCTCTCGACACCAGTCTTCACGGAGTCTGTGGGCATCGCAGGGCTTCTTTGCAAGCTCAGTTTTACCTACAACTTCATCCTTTGGACGGATCATGAAGGGGGAACTTTGGGAGGTAGGAAGGTGACTGGTCCTTGCCTACCTACTTCTCTGGTTTAATTTTTCTGCTATGTCCGGTTTTGGTTTTAGGTTGTTTTTCTAGTGGTCTCTAGTGTGGCATTTGGGCTTCTAGTCTCCTTGCAGGCTTATAGGTTTTTTTTTTTATTTTGGTTTGGATTGGATGTTTTATGGTATGGTCTATGTTGTACTTGGGTGGGATCCATCAAATCCCCAGGGTCTGAGCTCTAGTAAAAATCATTTAAATATCTAATAAAAATAGATGAAAACATAGTAGCGACCCAAAGCTATATATGTATGGTATTTATAATGACTGGTAGTAACAGTGGGAGCTTAACAACCACTAAACTATAACATGATATTTTATTTTATCGTTGTTTTCAAATTATTTAACTGCTGAACCTAGAGTCCACTATGCCCTTACTTTCGATAAGGAAAAAATGCTTAGTGTTTTTCTAATAATTTTCTCCTATAAGATCTGATGTGAATTATTTGTGTCAAACAATATACCTTATGGGAACTATGTAAGGCTTGATCCCTTTATATGGTATGCAGTGCAACTACTGTCTCTCCTAAGTACCTTCCAGCCAACATGATATAATTATAATCAATGAAAAACACGAGATTCAAAGTTGTACAGATAGTGTTTACAATGACCGTAATGGTAAGAGCCTCGTGGTCACTCAACTAGGTCATGATTTATTATTTTACCCCAATTTCCAATAAAAGAAACTGTTGAAACTAGCATCCATTGTGCCATTACTTTCGATAATGGATGAAACAAAGTGTTAGGTAAATAATTTTTATGATACGAAAGGTCTTGAATTATATGTTATAAACAATATATTTTATGGACAATACATATGATTTGATCCCTATTTGAGGATTTATAGTGTAGCACTTGTTTCCACCATGGATATTTACAGTATTCAGCCAAAAGTGTATAGACAGTAAATGTTTGTAGCCTAAGAAGACTGACACTTTAAAAAAGTTAACATAAGTTCAAACAATTTGGAATAAATTTCTTCAATTAGTATTTTAAATCAAACTTATAGTCAGAGTAAGAGATAATAGACCCTTGTTGTAGTGGTACTCAAAAAAAAAATTAATAATCAAATATTTTCTCAAATAGGTTTAACCCACTGTGACCTTATAGAGATCATTTTTCCATGAAAAAAACTACTGTGAAGAGGGCCATACTTACATTTAGGAAAAGTGCAATCCTTCCCATTTGTTTTTGATAGCTTGTTGTGGAATTTCCTACCAAGCACTATGCTTAAAATATCATACTTAGAGTAGTTATAGACATTTAGACATAATGAATAAAGTATGTCTGATAAACATATATTTCACATTGTCTTATATAACAAAAAATGATGAGCTATCACTAACTCCATTAATGTGATTTGTTTCTCAAATACTCTCCTCAAAATACCAAACATTAGATCTTGTAATTGCTATCTTTTAAACATTCTCATTAGTCTTGTTACAAGCATCTAATCCTCACTACTACAGTATGACTAATATACACATAAATCACATAGTCTTATAAAACAAAAAATCCCAAGCTACCGCAACCTCTCTTTGAAATACCAAATATTAAATCTTAATTTCCTCTACGCTTTATCATTAAAAGGGTGTAAATGGATTCAAAATTGTTTTAGGTTGTTCTTTTATATGTTGACTAGAAGTATATCTGCCACTAAAGTATGTATTTTTTAATGTTCCTATCATGCCATCTATGTAATGTTATGGCTTGCCCGGCTCATATGTAATACTTTCAAAAGGTGCAAATCGTTTCGTATCTTTCAATGCAACATAATTAGATTTCATAATTTTAGAATAATTTTATTATTATTGATTTGATCCACAAAATATGAATTGTTGTAACCAGTTGAATGATACATAAGATGTCGTATCAAATCCTAATGGATGCTAACCATTAAGTTAATTACTCTGTTATGATAATATGGCAAAGAACTCTAGAAGTTGGTGTCCGCTAGGGTACTATTTAAATTCCTTAACATACAATGCGAGAAAAACACTTTTAAAGTTTGGAAATGACCTAATTATTGATGTATTTTTCTCTACATATAGGTAACATGTCTTCCATTACTCACACTCCATTCAGAACAATTTCATTCATCACAGGTGGTATTTGTTGGAAGAAAAGAGACAAGGAATGGTTTGTGGAACTTAATTCTCCTGGAAACTACCACGTCGACCTGTGGTTGTTTTTTGTTATTGATGACAATCTCGAGGAAGTTGTTATTGTTCTATCGTCAAAAGTTATTGATTTAGGGACACTGCGTGTCTAGGTGGAGCGCTTCAACTTTGAAAACAATAAGTGTCTTATTATGGATATGGAGTTGGATGTTTCTTTGTTCAGGAAACGGGAAATGCATGCCTTCATAAATAGCGGACCATATTCATGTTCAAAATATGGTTGGAATTTGGGGATTCTAACAAATTCTGAAAAAACTGGATGTTCAAATGCAGAAGACATTCAAAATGGTATATTTACAGTATTCAAAAAATTGTATAGAAATGAGAAAACATCTTTTGTTTGTCATTTCTTACATAAAAAGGTTTTTTCTTTCACCTCCAAAACATGCCAAGTTTTTTACTATGTTGAGGCGAACATATTTGACTAAATTGGAGATAGACCCATCTAAATCAAAATTGCATGGGTTGAAAAGGATTATTAAATCAATTGGGTCTTTTGAGGCTAGTGTAATAGTAGAGACATTTGATTCTTACTATAGGAGAATAAAAGGAGACAAAAAAATGAGAGAAAATTTTCTACATTATTTGAGAAATAAGCATTTGGATAATATTTTATTGACATCCTGCGGTGAATCCAATGTAATAAAAAAATTTAAATTGCATGAATCACACTATCGCCAGTTGTCTGTACTATTGGGTGAAGAGAGCAATGGATAAAGAAAATTCAATTCCCATATTGGGGAAAAATGGAAAAATGGAAAAAATATCATGAGGTGGAAGAAGTTCTTCCCGTCGTGGCTCAAACAATATTAGACAACTATGTGATGTCACTGGAAGGAAATATACCAGCAAGGGTGAAAGTCACAGAAATTTTTCTTGTAAATGTGCATATCCATTCTGGCTTCCATCAACTTTATCAACTATTCCTTCAACTAATCCTTTCAATGTTGAATTTGTGATCACTTTATTTTTACAATTTGGCCAACAATATTTCTTCCGATGTTATAATGGAGCTTCTAACAATTATCAGAAACCAGTGTGTTGGATTGTATTATTATTGTTCTAATACCAACTGGTTATTCAAAAATGTTAAGTGACACCATACAAAGATACATGGAAAAGGTTAAAGACATTGGAGTATCAATTCTTGGATGGATGCTACAGACTCTACGATAGCAACAAAATATTCAAAAGTTTGTGTCTTATGTACACAATATCTTGTGTGCACAA
Organism: Taxus chinensis; assembly: GCA_019776745.2. NCBI lineage: Eukaryota > Viridiplantae > Streptophyta > Pinopsida > Cupressales > Taxaceae > Taxus > Taxus chinensis. The sequence goes on along the minus strand of CM034148.1, from coordinate 757,822,395 downwards.
CTGTAACAATAATGATGATTATAGAGAAGAGGTCACTATGGATTGGATGGAGAAACTGCCACAAAAATTGGTAACTGTACAAGCGAAATTTTCCTACAAGGAAACATCCATCCTTTTATTTTCAAAATATCATATGAGTTCTAGGATGAGATGTTCACTCAATGTTGTTCTGTAAATTCTCTAGTACTAGTGCTTTATGGTGGTAGTTGTCACTCTCGTGCATTGGTGGATTCCAAACTATCTGTCATTTTTATTGTTGAGAAACATAGTCAAGCAATGTTTCTTAAACATTACTATTCTCATATGAAGAAAGGTTTGTCTCCAAAAACAACTTCAACAAGTGATTTTGTTTAATGGATTTTAACCTAAATATGCTACTTATACAATTATTGTTTATGTAGACAACCACAAAGCTATAAAATTTGATGTACAACCATTTCACCGTGACGCTACACAACCAATTCAACATGGTGATTTACTTTCAATCATTTTATAAATAAGTTTAATGATCTCTATCTTCAATTTCCATGGTTTTCAATTATTTTAACAAAGTTATGTTTTTTATAGTTCAGATGACAGATGTGGAGGATGTAGGAACAACGGCCATGAAAACACCATCATATCCAGGTATGTTAATCATGTGAATTTACAAACAAAACTGCTAATAAGCCCCACAAATTTATTATAGAAATAAATGATTATGTAGACAACAAATAAGGCCCACAAATTTATAGGAAATGATATGATATCCATGTGTATTTTACAAAAAATTATTTATAAGGCCCAAAAATTTATAGGAAACGATAACTAACAGACATTAGTTTATATGCTTGGCTTAGGGTCAAAGAAAAAGTTTAAGGAAATCCATTTGTAAGCTATGATAACAATTTAAAATGAACTATATAGAGCTTAGCGGACTCTAAGCATCCATGTTCAATACAAAAATGGTTTGACTAAAAAACCTTACATTCATCAATATCTCGTTGATTTACAACTGCATACTATCTACAATGTTTCACTGATTCACTACTGCATACTGACTACTTACATTGAATTAACATTGTTTTGGCTTCAACATCATCATAAACAGAACTACATACGACTTGATCCAGCTCGTACGTATGTAAAGAAGCACTTGGCTAGCCTCATTAAAGGTTTTCCAGCTAAGTGTAGTTTGACCAATGATGGCATAGCCTAGTGGTCACAAATCCTCAACAATAGCTAAGGATTGTTCTCCACAAAGGGTGTTTCGAACGAATATAAGCGTAGCTTAATGGACTGCTAAATTTGAATTATAAGACAGAGAATAATTGATATTGTACTTACCATATCACCACAAAAACCACTATGTTTATCCAGTTAAGTTTTCCACAGCATGAAATCGATTATGAATTGATTAATGTTTATTTCAAATACATTATGCTCGCATTTTCAATAGGAAGAAATAGATTATGAATTGATGATTGTTTATTTGAAATAGCTCTTGCATCAATGGATCCAGCAACGTGTAAAGGCAACGTAATCCAAGCTGCAATCTCAATCGGTAACTGTTAGCCATAAGCTAAAATGTTGTTTATTTCAATTGGTTGTAATTGATATGCGGCCAACGAAAATAAAATTTGTTTACTTCCCTGCAGGTAGCGATAAGATTTATTTACTTATTTTGGATATGGAGGACCTGCTATATGGGATAAACAAAACATACAATAGGAAGATGTCATTCAGGTTCGGTATGAAAGTTGCCAACCTACGAGGTGGCCTGTCTGAATTTATAAAATTATTATCACCATAATGTGAACTGGGATTCTGGTCCAACACTCTCATTTCTGATGATGTTAAAAAGATATCAATGGGCTTCAATAAAAAATATCGACCGTATTGAATCCAAGACTCACTTGGGGAAAGGAACATTGCAATATAGTCGAGGGAATAACAATAAGAGACCTAGAAAAGGTTTGGAGTAGAAATAATTTTTCATACAGTTCGAAAAACACTTTGTGTATTACATTAGGTGCAAAGGGAAACCTCCTAAAAATTTTATGGTGGGTATGAAAAGCATAGATGCAAAGATTGTACAAAATATAAATGGTTGATGGCCGATTTGTACAAAAAATATCACAAATAGTGTCTCAGGAATTGAATGTGGTAGAGGGCATCAAATACTTGGAGAAAGAAAATGCTAAATAATTATTTATCTTTTTCAGAATGTTGTTATGATTGTATGCTTAACATTGTGAATAATATATGCATTCATATGTTATTATGAATGTACTGCGTAACTCTATTCTATAATGTTGAGATTGTCGAAATATAAGTTGGGAGGATTTATATTTTCACTAATTATAAGATGACAATATGATTGAATAACTTCTACTGTGGTGAATTATCAGAAATACTTGCCCTTGAAAATTTGTAAAATAGTATTTTTTTAAGAGTGTTCATAAAATAAATATTAAATTATACTATATATACTTAATTGTTTTTAATATTTTTTAATATAATTAATATATAAATAATCTATAAAAATTGGAGGTCATATCTAAAATATGCAAGTCATATGTGATGGTTATTTCAAATATTTGCAACTATTTTACGGATAAAAAATGATAAAAAAAACGTCTAAATGGGCATCAAATTTAACACCACGTTGTGGCCTTTGTTGCAACCATTGAAGGACAAGAGAAGATGTTCAGGATGATATTTGATCAAAAACTGAATTCGAGGAAACTTATTTTTTAGAGCTTCACTAAGACAAACCATAAATAATGCTTAGCGGCTTATTAGTCCATTTAAAACATAACCATTTTTGTATATAACATAACATAAATAATGGTTGGTGGCCATAGCCCTTATAAAACAGAAACATGTTCTGTACATAACAAATCATAAATAATGCCTAGCAGCTACTAGCCCATATAATGGATTCCAATATTTGATTTTCTGGATTCCTGATATATGGGACTTTGGAGTACATATAATTCTAGTATAGATGATTTTGGATTCCAATATACATGATTTTGGATTCTAATATATGTGATATTGGATTCGATATGTGCGATTTTGGAATCCGATGTGTGTGATTTTGGAGTGTAGATAATTCCAATATTTGACATTTTGGAATATAAAAATAACAATATCGAATTTTGATATTGAGTATATTTTTTAGTTTTTGGGACTAGAATAAGTCCCAATTTATTAAAATAAGCATTCTAAACCTTAAACCCTGAACCATGAGCCCTAAACTCTAAACCCCGAACCTTGAGCCCAAAAACCTAAACCTAAACTTTAAATCCTAAACCTTTAACCCTTAGCCCTAAACCCTAAACCCTAAACCCTCAACCATGAGCCCTAAACCATAAAGCATAAACCCTATAACCCAAACCCTAAATACTGAGCCCTAAAACCTAAACCCTAAACACTGAATCACTAAACCCTAAACCCTAAACCTTAAACCATAAACCATAAACCCTAAATTCTAAACACTAAACCCTATATTCGAAACCTAAACCTTGAACCCTGAGCCCTAAACACTTAACCCTCAACCCTCAACCCTTAATCCTGAGCCATAAACCCTAAAATCAAAACCTTAAACCATAAATCATGAACCCTAAACCCTGATCCTTAAACCCTAAAACCTCAACCATGAGCCCTAAACACTAAACCCTAAACCTTGAGCCATAAACCCTAAACCCTAAATCAAAAACCATGACCCAAAGGAAATTCCTAATAATATCAATCAATGTGTAGGGGATAGTATCTAAGGTGATTTATCAACTCCTTTAGTTTTGATGAGAGACTACTTCATCCGAAGGCTTAAAAAGACCATTTTTAGCCATTTTATAGCTAATTGAACACCCTTTGGAAGTATTTAGAGAAAATATAAAGCATCTAAGGGTGATTTTAGAGAGAATTGAATATGTCTAAGTAAATTTAGGAAATTTTAGGAAATAAAAAATCTCATTTAGGAGCAATTTGTTTAAGATCAAGTTTTCAAGTGCAAGGAATGAAAACTAAAATGGTAAAAGATGACATCTCTGGATGATTCCAGGAGTTCTAAAAAGACTTAAGATGAAACAAAATAGGAATTGGAAGGATATTATAATAATCTATAAGGTGGGATAATCAAAATTTATTCAAGGCTTAAATATTTCTTTAGGTACTACAAAACTCTTCAACTACCCCTCTAAGTTCAAAATGAAATAGGACCTAAATTTTGAGTTACAGGTAGAATTATGTTTATAGAATAGTTTCATTAATTGTAAAATGTGATTTGTAGTGTTTCAATCATGTATGGAGGTCAAGAACATGTAACTCATACTTAAATTTCATTCAAGGATTCATTCCCTATCCGGAGGATGAAACCCATTTCCATGAGGAACAACTTAAGAAAAAAGGTGTCCATGTATCATAAGCATGCTTACACTCATGTTTCATCTTGGTCAATAAATTGAATTATGAAGGATCATCTTATTTAAAGGTTAAATGTGGAGCTCAAGGAGTGACTTGATGATCATCATATCCTGACTCTTTCATTGTAGCCAAATCTCTCCAAAGAATAAGCTAAAATGAGCTAGTCATGTCACTGAGGTATCCAAGACCATCATGTGTGAAGTATTAAGGCATCGTATATCTCTATGAGATACATATGAGAACATAAACATATGATAATCCTGAATTTTATTCCATGAAATGGTGATTTTAGAGCCAATAAAGGTGAAGGGATAATATTTATATGGAGTACCATGTTTCTAAGATTGAGAAATCATCTGAGTTCACTTGATGCAATTCAATTGTTGATATTCATAAAAAAAACATTCAACAGCTAGTAGTGTGATCAAACCATGAGGAGGAGACATGTTACAATCATCTCATTTTTTCCATAGGACAAGAATCTCATTAAAAAATCCTCTATCTACAAAATGAGGATCTCATTTTAGTAAGAAGTAGACAATCATCATACAACTGATTCGTGGTCACTAAAGTGAATTATGGACCAAATTTCAAAATTGGCACCAATTCAAGCAGTGGTAGGGCCAAAATCCAATCCAAAAGGTCAAAAACCCTACAAAATGACTATATGTTTTCCCAAAACAAATACCGACTACACTATATATGGCCTGAAAGTTTTAGGTCATTGTTGAAAGTCTGAAAATGAGTAGGTACTAACCAGGTTAGATTTTGAAAAACTATGTTGTAGATTATAATTGTCAAAGCTACTGGACCACTTCCATCAGGTGTAGAGTGACCTTAACTTATTAAAGTCATTGAAATAGTAAAATACATATTATACTTAACATTTATTTTAGTAAATATGGCTCCTTCAGGCCTCCTAAACTTCATATAGCTCAAAACGCGTACGTGTTTCATAGCAATAGAAATGCATATGCATTATAGACACTATGCACCTTTTATGTTCGATGAATTCCCAAGCCTAACCGAAACATAGTGTACTCATGTTATTACAAAACGCGATCATGTTATTGCAAAATGCGATTGCGGTTTGCTCATTTTCACTTTCTTGTCTTCTTTTTGCACCCTAACTTGGTGCACTAACCCTCTCTTGTTCTATGTTTCATTCTTGACTGCTGAGGGGGAATTTCATAAATGAACCTCATCTCATACCCATACACATTCACTGGGGAGCATGTGTGCTCCTATCTACACTTACTTGTGCATTCCACTCCATTCACACTCGTATCATATTACATATCTTGCTTACAGTTACTCTTGCTTACTTATTCTTACATGTACACTTTGTTTCACATGCTAGATTGATATTATTCATATGTCATTATCTTTTCTATATACACATGCACGTTCACTTGCTCTCTAGTTGTGAATGCAACCTTTACACTGATCGTTACACACAACATGGATGTTTTGCATTATACCTCTTACCAGTCCCACTGAGGCTCCTGGGGCATCTACCTTCTTACACATTACATGTTCTATTGTTTCATTTTATATTATTTCCTATTCTTACTATCATGTTACTCTATTAATATATACACGTCTTCACATAATTTTTAGCTTTCTAACATGCTAACGAGTGCTTCATGTGCAACATTTTATCTTGCAGGAACTATTTGCTACCATGGTTGATATGATACTTTCCTTGATACTATTTCCCATTGTTTGTCATTGTATGCCATTATTTGTGGGCTATGAACCATGTCTTGCTTTTTCATTACTTGTATGATTTTGAACGCTTCACCTTGGCGCTGATTGTCTTACGACATTGTAAGTGATGTCCCATGTTTGAAACCTGATTTTTGTTTTCTACATTGTCTTCTTGTTTGCTAGATTACACATTGTCTTCTATATGAGGATTTTTCTTGATTGCAATAACACTTGTTTCCTAGCCACTTTGTTTTCATATACCTTGGTTTCTACCATGCACATTCCTTCCCCTGTATGGTATCAGTTTTATATCAGCATCTAGTCCTCTCGCTTAGGCCGCATCCTCCTGGTGACGTCGGATGCACCCCAAATGAGGGGGAATACGTTGGGTGATATCAATCACCCCATACAATAGTACACAATCATAATTCGGGCCTGCACAGTACAAGAATAAACAAGTCTACAGTCATATAAAGGGATTAGAATCTAACTTGAGTCCTCAATACATCATAGACGCTAGACGCCCAGATACAGACAAATGTGCATGGGTGCTCCTAACCTTTCCTAGGGTGCCTATGACTAGGGGGTGGTTAAAGTTACTTTCTCAAATCAGCATGGGTCACAACAATGTACAGAGAAGTTTTCACAGTACAGTCACAGTCCTCCAACATCAGAACGTATTATATCTCCATTTTTTATTCTTATTTTTCTACTTGGATAGAACTTGATTGAACTAGATCAAACTGGAACAAAGCAGATTGACACCATCTGTAGTGGTGTATAAATTTCGGGAAGCAGTCAGGAGGAGATAACACTAGACCTTTCTCCCTAACACTCTTCTGTCTTGAAATGAGATCGCCCAAAAAACTTGTTCGTGGCATTAGATCACCCAAAAAACCCGATTCTATGGTGTGACATCGCCCAAAAAATGCACTCTCCTACAATAGTTCATGACACTTTCTATCATTTTCACTCGTCATGGATCAGGTGCACATGTTCCTTTTTACTACTTTTTTGTATTTTTACATACTTTTGCATACATTTTCATAGAGTTTTTGATATACACATATTCGACTACTCTTCTCAGTATTATTTTACAGGTCTGACCTTAATACGCAATAAGAAGCATCCCTTCATCAAGTAACAATGACAACATGTACAACATGACACAACACATATGTTTCACCCCTAGGGTCACTTCCTCTTCTTTAGCTTCCATGCTTCATTTTCATCACTCCATGCTTTTTCTTGTCTCTTTGGCACACTTTCATCATCGATATACATGGTTATCAGGTATGCATCTTTTATCTACTTTATTTCATCTATTATTCACTCAACAACATAATGTGGGAGAAAATTTAGAGACTAAATCACACACTTGGGTACATTTCTATGTCCTAATCACATACCACCATTTATATGATTCATAAGCAATAAAATTACTAATTGACATCTAGTTTTTTGGCCTCTTTTCTTTCTTTTTAGTTTCCTTATTGTTTTACACACCCCATAACCTAGTTTGTCTTCAATGCTTTGTCTTTCTTTACTTTGGACACTAGTCACCCAGCGAAGACACTGGCGCCTAGGTTCCATCATCTCCTCTGGATGCTTACCCAACATCTTTGGGTCTCTTACTTGCCTCTTTTGGGCATCTTGTTTTCTTATGGGTTGATCTTTTAGCTGTCAATTACAAAATTCAAACAAAGGAATCATATAAATACAAAGCTATGTGACCATAATAAGGGACCAAACTCTAAACATATATTATCACCACCTAAGGTTGCATCCAAAGGCATTCTAAGAGCATCAAATCATCCATCTAGCTATAATTCAAGGGACAAAGGACTGCACTTTTTTGCATACACTTTGTAGGAGGGGAGGTTCATTTTTCCATCCATGCATCTACTTACATTGTTACATTTAACTATTGTTCGCTATACGGTACATCTTGCACAAAAGCTTCCTAGGGCACGATTCTACACATACACATACAAAACTACATGGATTCTAAGATGTAGTGCAGCGCTCAGTCGTAAGTTCACTCTGTCAAGTGACCTCCAAGGTTAGTTTGACTTCTGTTTTGCACCTTTTTTATTTTTAAGTTTTGATGTGTTTTGGGGTTTTCACAGGAGATCATCTATTTTGGAGGTTACAAGTGAATTCTACAGACATCTAGTGACATATGTGCAACTAACGATGAAGGCTAGCGAAAAAATTATGACACCAAAAAACTCATATTTTGGGAACTTGCACAATCACAGGTCCGCCCAACAGAGCTCTCTGGTGCCTAGGCGCCCTTGCCCCAGTCCAAGCGCCCTGGTCCGACTTATTCCAACATTTCCACAATTTTTCTGGGTTCAGTTGAAAAAGCTTGCCCTCCTATTTCATCAATTTTCCCGCTCAACATACCTGAGGATTAAGTGCAAAATCAGCTAAGTATTATGTTCCCTCTATTACACTTAGGGTTTCAATATTTTATCTAGCTTATTGCTTATGTCAAAATCTATTCTTTAACATTTAAGAGTTTTACAAATTCAATATTTGTTAAATTAGTTAGAATGCATGACCATTGCCATGGATCATGGTCTTGCACAACTCCACGTAGCATTGAAATCAAAACATAACTATATTGAATCAACAAGAATCTAGGAAAAAAAGACAAAAAAAAAAAAGGAAAAAAAGAACTAAATTTACCTCTGGAACATTCATTATATAATTTACCATATGCAAAGAGAAGTATCAACAACCAATTTAAGTCTCAAAAAAATCTTTGTTAACACCAATAATTTCATATAATGAGGCACCCAATTCCTTTTCAAGTGGCAATGTCAGTTGCCAATTTCGATTCTGAATATGTAGTGGTCGAATTGTAACTGTAAATTTACAGGTTAAGTATAACATTATATAAATTTGGAAAGAAAGCAAATTGAAATAGAAATAGAGTGTTCAAAAACTTTCCTTTTCAGATTTTTTGATTGGTGAAATTAATTCCTTCCTTTCTGAGCCAGCTATGAATGAAAGAAGATGCTTTCACAATCATTACCTCAATGTATGCTTCCTCTACGCTTTGGACCATTTTTTTCACCAGTAGTCTCATCAAAATACAGTGTCATGCACGCAGAGTAGGAGATGTAAGAGTCCTTCCATCTATTTTTTATTTTCCTTCATTATATCTATTTTTCGTATATGGGTCATAAAGTGCCAAAAACATGTCGATTTCACAAAAATACCAGGTTGCGTATATGACAATTTTTTATTTTTGAGGGCGATGCTATTTGGGCATTTGGGTTTTTTTAAAACTAGACAAAGTTAACCTGTTGAAGCACTGAATATTTTTGGCTAATCTCCAGGATGTTCTCTCCACCCCGAGTTATCATAATGTATTCATTTTGGTTGACGACTTCGTAAAATTGTGTTTGAGATAGAATGTGAAGTAATTGGTAAAATTTTCAATAACATAGTGGATGAATAAGAGCTTTGGCCCAATTGAAATGAAGATCCATATTAAAAAATTTGTGATATCCATTCTTTGTTTGTTGGGATAGTATAAATAGAGAACGGTGATGGATCTGATTTGAAAAAGGATGATTCAAGACAAACAAAACAGGTATGTAGAGTAGAAATATATCTCTCTCATACGGTAAGTAACAATACATTATAATATGGATGAAGAATTTTTTTTAAATGGGTCACATCATATTTTTGGAGCCCATAAACTAACTACTGAGATGTGCAAGTTTTAATGAAAGAAAGAAATATTTCATTGTGTGTATCATGACGGGGATGTCAAAGCCCATCCCTAGATGGACATTCATATTGAAGCTACACTATTGCCAATCAACACAATAATAAAAAAAATAAAACAAGATGAATGGAGAGCAAAGTCTAAACCTGGAAATTGTAGTAGAACCTGGCAGCATAATATTCTACTTGGTTGAGAAATAAAGTGGAATGAAAAAAAAATTGATCCACATTATAATTAAGAAATAAAGACATGTTTCATTTTAGAAAAAATGAAAAACATTCTAACTATAAATAGAAAAACATTAAAACAAAGATAGGAGGACAATTATAATAATTCTAATTTAATTATTTACACTTGTTCTTGGAAACAAGAAAAATATGGGCATTCGCACATCAAAGTAACATACAAATTTCATATGAAAAGGTCAAATGAAATTGTACAAAGTTGAAAGATGAAAAAAATATAAAATCCAGACATATTTTTCATCACCATAAAATTAATCATAATGATATTATCTTCCACCGTAGATCCATATTTCTTCCCAAGAAAAAAGTAAATGCAGTTGGTCATATTCAGCAGAAGATAATATAATCTTGTTCATTCAATTTTTTTTTTTGTAGAATTGGCCAATTATTATCATCATGCTTAGGTTTTAATGCATGTTCATTTCCTACATAGCCTTGAAACTTGGTTTTATTTGAAATGTTGCACCATGTGGAGTATGTCTCATATACAAGTATATGTGATTCTAAAATCTTGACATCAAGTGTCTTAACTGCCTAGAAAAACTCATTGAAATAAGGATAAATGTTGAAATCCACATTATGTTTTGAACATTGATAATTGATTGATGATAAATTTGCTTTAAATCTCACTTTTTGGAGACTAATAAACCATCCTAGTTGTAAAGATTCTAAATCTAACTATCCAGTCACTGTGCCAACATCCTATATAGATTATATATGGTGCCTTATTACCCCCTATCTATATATACGGGATCTATATGTGTGAATTTCATAGAATAATTCAAGGTATAAAGTCCTCCCTAGATATCAATATCAAGATCCATGAGATAGGGGTAGGGGAGGGCCCCATATATAAAAAAGATAGGGGGTCTCCCCCCAGTTCTTTATAGATCTTTGCTACATCCTCTCCATTTATAGGGGGAGGGGGTGGGGGGTCAACGCCCTAATGGCCCCATATAGAGATAGAGGCAGGGGCCCTCATAGATGGCCTCCTCCCTCGTGGGGGATAGATCAAGCTACTATCTACGCTATATAGATAAGGGTAGGCCATCAACCCTATGGGACAATTATATCATTGATACTTCAATTGGATTCTTATTTAGTTTGATTTAATTGTGTAGATGTGACTTTAGGACTGATACAAACTTATAGATGAACTAAGAAATCATCTGGTAATGTTGGGAATAATAAGTAGAATCGTGTGGTAAAACATAAACCAATTAAGTGCATGATCCTTCAATATCCTTTGAAAACATTTAAGCAATAATTTATTGTCATGTATAAAATCAAAGTAAGAGGAATATAAGGATATGGTGTGGTGAGAATGGCCTCCTTCTCCATTAAATAAAGTAAATCCAGGAAAAATAAAACTATTTCTAAGAAAAAAGTTACATACATCATGAGCTAATTGATTTAATATTACATCTTGAGAAATGACCTTAGCTTTTGGATTTTGAGACCTTATAGATCTATTGTTTGAACTTTTCTTTGTAAATCATCCAATGCGTTCATCATAGTAGACATTTCAATATTTTACATAGGTGGAATATTATGAGTAGTAAAGTAATTGGAATGGTAGAAGTTAAAGGATGATGTATAACATTAGGGGGACTTTAGGAACCCTAGATGGTTGAAATTGAGGAATTTGGGACTCTTGTGGAATATATTAATAAAGAGAAGGCGCACAATCATTTGCAGAATTAGGAGTAATCACATTATGAGAAAGAGTACTAGACAAAGAAGATTTTTTACCATTTGACAACATAATTGCATTATTAAAGGAAGAAACAATAAAAACAAGAAGAGATCAATTTTGGAAAGAAATTTCTTTCAACACATTTATAATTATAGTCATATCGCTAATATTCTACATGGCATAGCTCTTAATATTTCAATTGCAACATTTCTAGTTTTCTGGTCTAATTCGGCCTCATAATCACAATCATTATCACAATAATACATTTCATGTCACGAGTAACATCATTGAAAGAAATCATTTTTGATGACACAATATAACAAGCACTCATCATGGCTTGAATCAATGCAGATAATAAGGAAAGATTAAAAAAACTTAAGATAATGAGGAGCTATCCCTAAAAGGGTTACCAAAAAAATTGGGGTTCATCATAAATGAAACCCTTGATTGGGTAGAAGAAGATGTAAACGTGGAAGATATTTTTACACTAATAAATTCATATAATAAACACAGCTAATTGCAATCAATCCTAAATACGTATAACACAATAAATAAGGCCTAACTAAATTAATTGATTATTCTATGAACATGGATTGATTAGAATAATTGAAATTATTGAAAAACACTTAATAATTACGGATTTAGATTGAGACATGTTTATTTGCAATTTTGAAGATAGACATCAAAAATAGGTAACACTTTAATAATAAATTTCACACTTTATTAGCATTCCTAGAACCATAGTAGTGTAGTCCTAACAACTATATAAAAAAAATTAAAACAAATATGACAACCCAATTTATCTTTTTTTATGCTTTGAATACCCTAGTCACTTTTATAGAATTTGTTGCAAGTCAATAAGAAACATTTATACTTTCTCATATTTCCCTAATAAGCCCGCAACACCTTGCCATACAACTAAACCTAGAGGGAGTTAATTGGGGCTTGTGTTATCACTCCACCATTATCAAACCCCTAGGAATTTGAACAATTTAGAAATATTTCAATACAAAAATTTACTGCAACTCAGTAAAAAATCAGGGTGTCATGCAAGTGTCCTAATGCTTGTCATTTCAATGAATGCAATGATATGTAAAATGCTAGATATTTTTTTCTAAATATTTGAATTTATATTTTAACATTAAGATGCTTCAAAAATAAATAAACTGTTTAAATTTTTTACTTTAATAAATGATTTTTTTGTGAATGTCAGTTATCCCTTATACCACTATTCGCTTGTCCTAAATGTATCATTGCACTTATATATTTATAGGCTTCTTGAGTGCATATTAATATATTATGGTGTGCATTTTGACACAAAAATGTGTGAGAAAAGCCAACAAAAGGGACAAAGATATCGAGAGACCCAAAATAAAGGTCAAATGTCCCATACATAAAAATGACCAAAAACAAAATAGTAGGTATTTTGGTCAACCATAGTTATATTGCCACAGTTTTAGGAGAAGACCACAAAATATATGAAACCAAAAGAAACAGACAAAACCAAGAAGGAAATGGAAAGTGTGAAGAATGTGAGAGGAGAACCAAATAAAGAATACTAGAGACTCGAACAGAGAAGTATAGAGTCGAAAGGTATAATATAAAGTCAAAAGTGTCAAAAGTTGTTCAACATATAGAACAAATTGAAATGCAAGTGAACACAAAGAATATGCACCAACAAGAGTCTAATCTAGACCAATCATTAATAAACATACAAATACACTAGCACCAGAACAACTAAAAAGTTTCATACTAAAAGGTCTTTATTGCTTCAATTTAAGTTAGGGAAGTTTCTTATGTTTTTTATGTTATAAATTCATGTTTTATTTATTAACATCATCTCTATTAAACATATCACTTTGTGGACCTTGTTTCTTGTTTTTTCACAAAAAAATTGAACAATTCTATTATATAAACTTAATAAAAATTGAAAACAATTGTATTGCATATATAAACTTTGCAATGATAAACCAAGATCATAGGAGTATTTTGTATTTAGATGTCCAATATAATTTGAGATTTATGACATGTTTTATTAAGTCTTTAGAGGAAATATAGGCTCTCTTCAAGAGATTATCTATTTGAAAATCAAAGTTGTACCAAAGAGATGACCCAACATAGAAGTAGCCCAATCTTTACTATTATAATTCGTTGGTGGGCGTCCACCTTTGAAGAAGCCTTGGCTGGAAAGTGTCAAATTCTAGCGGTCTTAATTTTACAGGTTGCCGGATTTTAGATTTTTTTTTACAATCTTATCTTAGATATCCACATATTTTAGATATTTCCTATAATAATATCTAAGATATGATTGTTCTACTTTATATATTTTTTAGTCTACAATGTTTATCTACTTTTTGGACTGTATATAATCTTCAATCCAATTGCCCATTATTGACTTTGTAATAAGAGAAATCATTTCCTTCTTAGTTGCAGTCTTGCAGATATGCACATTCAAAATCTACTGAAAGAAAGATATCATCTTGGGCACATGTTGGCGTCAAGTAGGAAATATGTCTTATATTGACGGGAAATCTCAAAATGGAATTCTGGCACGCCCATGAATTTGAATGGTTTCTCATCATTGTTTTGTTAGCTTGTGCATATTGGCAGACAATCTAAAAATGGACTTCTGACATGCTCACGAATGTCCACATGTGTCATTCATGAAGCAGATAGAATCTCCACACATCAAAACTTTGGTAGGCCAATATCCTTTCTTGGAGGTCAAGAATATGTTGTATATCCGGCACCACTATCTACAACTGATCCTCACTACTCCCATCCTCTTCTTCAAATTGTTCAAGGTACAGGGCTCCATCCCCAATTCACAAATAATTTGGGTAAGAACTAAATTACTGTCAATTCGCAAGGTTGGATACAAATGAAAAAATACTTGTACAGGAAGCGCGAAATACCATGCATATGTTTATTTGTGGCCTGGGGAGCGAGGTGAAAGGTTTGTCTAATCCCATATTGTGGTTGTTGAGTATACTTGTTGAATTCAATGTTCCTGGTTGTATTGAAATGCTGCTTGAATATGGTTTATTTCAAGTTTTTGAAAAGATGGGATTGGAAGACGTGATGGTCCAGTGACAATTTTTGGGTCTGTTGAAAGCTGGGATGCTTGAAGTGGCAGGAGGTAAGATGATTGTGGTCAGATCCATTTGATTTAAATTGGTTAAAAATTATATTTCAATCGCTTATTTATTTGAGGAAAGCTATGACCAATGACGGGGGGTTCACCTAGTAAAACTATGGTATAGCACGTGCGTTCGGAGGGTATTAAAGAATAAACTTGATTTTAATTTTTACCTTTACTTATTTAATTGACAATACCCCCTCCCTTTATATTATTAAATGAAAATACCCCCTATTTTTTCCATGTACCTCACTTACCCATTTTTCCATTACAATTTTATTTAGCATTTTTTATCTCTACCCATATATGTCAAATATAATATATATCATGTTTCTTGAACTCACATATTAATCTTATAATAGATTTTTCTATAAAAAGTGGGTTTGAAGACATTCAAGACCTATTACCAATTACCGTAATGTTATTCTTTAATAATTTATCATTTTTCAAGTAATTAAGATGGTAAAACAATATTATTTAAAATGAAAAGAATACGCAATCTTAGTTCCTGACAAAATCGGATGTTCCCTTTGCATCTAAATATTTCCTAATTAATAATATTCTAACTGAGATTTCCTTAGTCAAGAAGAGACTATAATTTGTTTGCAACACCCTTAGAACATAGGTATTTGTTTTCTCTCATCAACTCTTCAAAGAAATGTAATAGGCAAATATAAATTTGATTTTTTCTTAGATTTTATATATTTTATACCAAAGTTTGGTGATTTCCCTAAGAAATTTTCTTTTTTTCCTACCCCGAAAAAGGATAAAAGTAGCCACAAAGAATTTTTGTGAAATACAATGAATTATTTTGAGCACTAACAAGCTTCATTGCTTGAGCAATGATTTGACACATCCTTATTTGTGATTCAAATGTGCTATGTCCCACCTACACCCCTCCTCTTCTTGGTTCTGGTGTGTGAAGCTCTACATTGAAAAAAAAAAACCCAACATCATACTGTGAATTGAAGCCTAAAATAAATTCAAAAGGAAAATAAAACAAGAATTAAATTTATGAATGAAAGATTCAGTTGAGAAACAAAGAAATGTTTAATAGAAAACAAAAAATACAACCCTTAGCCATACATTGAGAGAAATGAGGATGAGAAAAAAAAGAGGAAGCAAAGGAGTGACAAAACTATGGAGACAAAAGGCGATTGAGGGTCACCTAACGAGAATAAGAAAGCACCTTAAACCATGAAATAAACCTCAATTTTATGTGGGAAATAACTCTCGTATATACTTAGTGGGATAACATGAACAAGGAACGATGTTTGAAACTTTCAAACATAATTATTTGCAAATAAAGCTTTGTAACTACTTTTTTACATAAAATCCTTTAATTAATTAGTTACATGTTTTCATGCAATCGATTTCCCATATGCAAACACCTTCCCAAACCATAAAAGGCATGATATGTGTTGACATATTTTTAGTTAAGGTAGGAAGCTACAGTTAACAGTATAAAAATACATATTTCTTCCTCTTCCCCTCCGTCTATATAAGTCAAGATATAAAATTAGTGGTATAAAGGAAATGAATTGAGATTATTTGTTTATCACACTTTCGGAAGCTACCACCTATAGATCAAGGTCTAGGTCTATATATTATAGCATGCATGTAGATTCATTGTCATTATCCATAGAAGTGAACAAACAACCTCGACCCCTAAAACCTGATTAGTCTCGCCCCTCAACGAATAGATGACATACTTGTATTCACTGGTATTCTTACTAAACATACTAATGACAAGGCTTAACAAATTTGTGTCATGCATGATCATTGTTCATTACGGTGATGTTGGAATCTGTATATCCAATACATTAATAATTATATCCGAATCTCATAGTATATTTTCCCTTTGTAGGGATAGACAGTAGCACCATCCAAGGATGTACGATGATTGGGACTATAGTAGAAAATACCTGAACATGATATCTCTAATCCTGACAGCTCCCACTTGTAAGCTCTCATTATCCTCTACCCTAAACTGTTGGTATGTTTTGGGAAGTTTGATCATATAGAAATCAATTGCTAATTTGTAAACCTATGCAATCTCCTTCGGCAGATAGCTACCTTCCAACACCATACCATCCAATATTTAGATTAAAACTGTTCATGCTCAAAGCATGCTTTTATCAATTCTCTATCGTTGCATATATAATATGTGTGCACCAACACATGTTGATATAATATGTCCAGAACCACACAAACCATATTTTATTGCAGCATAACAATTAATCTTCCATAAAAATCTAAGATGTTAACCAATCAATGCAACAGTTGAAACAATTTTCTTCACAAGGTAAATGTACCTGAAATATGTGGTAAAAACATTAGGCTCACCTTCACAGTGTCCAAACAAAAGCTTTCTACTAGAAAACCATTAAATTCCCATATAAATAACTAACTCTAAAGCCAAAGGAATGAATTCGGTACCTGAAATATATGGTAAAGACATCAGGCTCACCTTCACAGTGTCCAAACAAAAGCTTCCTACTAGAAAACCATTAAGCTTCACTGTAACTTGAAAATTTAAAACCTACAAAAATCTCATTAAAATACTAAGGTTGAATTAAACATATAATAAGAAAACATCAACCTTTCATAAGAAAGGCCATCTTTAATATCAAGGCATGCCTATGTTGAGCCTTTACATAATGTGACAGGTAACTTGAAAAGATAATACAAATAACATTGCGCTTATACTTGAAGTTATTCTGAAGATACAAGCTCACATAACAAAGTATAGTCACCTCCAAGCATAACTTGACCACGAGCTTTTGTAGGCTAGGATGAGAAGTCTGTATTAAACTACACAATCTGGAGAACTTGAATAACTTCAGCAAAAAGGTATGCAAAGGGTAAAACCATTTGCTTCCAACCTTCAGAGAAGCCCCTCCGACTAGAATTTCATCAACATCAGGATGTGCTGCCAACTCAACATAATTTCCAACATTTACTGAACCTACGATATGCAAAACAAGTAATGGTGTATTTATTCCAGTCAAACAAGAAGCCAATTGGCACATATTAAAGCGATTCTGCATGACGTGAATAAGAACATGTCATCCTATATGTACATAAAGGATTTATCCACTCTTTACAATGACCTTAAAATTTTAGCAATATTCAGGTTTCCTCCTCCATCGTTGACCCAAAAGAAGATGATAGTGATGAGAAGAATAAATAATCATTCAAATTGTAAGGAGAGAAATATTGAGATCATAAGCTAGTTACCACCATAGATAATTTGGATTGATTCTGCTACTTCAGGACTGGCATTTACTTTAAGCCAATTCCTTAATTCTGAGTGAACCTGAGCCAAGGAAATGCAAAACATTATCTCAAGAGAAAATTAAGATTGAACAAAGTTTTTGAAATTCTGCATGAAATGGTATAAAAGATGGATTAATTTTGTGTCCATTCAATCCACCAAGTAAGAAAAGAAAGAAAGCAAAATATAACTAGATTAGTTATATTATCATTGCATCTTCACATCCAATAGTACACAAAAATTATATAGACGTTGATGAAAATTACATAGGAGAATTACGAGGCAAAATATTAAATGAACCTACAGAAAATAGTGAAGACCAAATATATGAATTTGATATTACAATGGAGTAGTTAATAAATGAAGTCTCAGTTGCTAAAGTACAACTGGCTGAAAAGGAAAAATATGAAGCAATATTGGTAGGGAAACTCAGGGATGTAGATAACGATTCAAGGTTAAAAGAGAACCGTCTTTGGAAATGGATTCTAAGTTGAATATCATATCAAGGGAAAGTGAAGAGAAGCAAGCTGAAATTATGTGTCTCAGGGATGAGCTGAGGAGGCTACAAGAAACAATTGAGAGAATTGAGGCTACCCATGTAGCCTCAGAAATTAAGGTACAAGAATATCAACATCAGCATTGCAGCAAGAGATATTGGCAACCAATCATGTATTGAGTCTTTCAGAAGAGACAAACAAGACTGAAAAAGAGTGTTTGCTTGAAGACATAAAGGCTGAAGATAGAAATATAAAAGAACTAAAAGATCAAATAACGCATTTTGAACAAAGCTTGAATGAATTGATCCAATAAGAGTAGACATGGGTTCAACTACAGTCACAACACAAACAATTATTAGATCTGAGAGTGAATTGGAGGTCACAACACAAACAATTATTAGAAGATCAGATGAAGTCTGTTAGTGTCATTGTTGAAGAAAACATGGCAGTCCTTAATGCTGCTGAATTGGAGGTCCAGAGGGAAAGGAATGCACTAGAGGACAAAAAGATGTCATTGAACAAATTAAAATATCTGAGAATTATCTTCCAATAGAAAACATTTAAAACTAAGTTGGCACTTTGTAGAAGGCCAAGTCAACATACTGCACCAATGTCACATTGCTCTTCAGGAGTAGATGATAGAAATTTAAAAACTAGCAATCGTATGTGAAATGTACGATGGAAACGCCGAAGGGTATACGTCGAGGAAGTGAAAATGAAGGGACTGGAATAACAAAAAAGGATGAGAGTCGAAAAGGAAAGGGTAAAGGGATGAGAAGTCGAAGGAGAAGGAAAGTGTTGAGGGGGACTAATGCCAATAAACATTTCCTAGAGATATCTTAGATGCCAAGGAGTGATCAATCAATACAGCCAATGTCAATAGTTGGTCGTGGAATCAGTACTTGGTTTTTATGGTACTTAGAACACACTTAATTGTAAAGTGAATGCAATAGTGCATATCCCGGGACACTTTAGAGATAGGGATCTGTATAGTTGACCTGATAGAAAAGAGATCCGATTTCTTGCATATTTCTGATCAGGGCATCGCTCTAGCTATCAAGGAAATGACTAGGCTTTCCCTCGCCATCAATATTGGTAGATATTTCCATCAATAATGATCGAAAAAATGGGATTTGCTTTGTTTACCGCGATACAAAATAGTGTCTCCATATCGCTTACATTTTACATGAGAGTCCAATTTGTTCTTCAATTTGTTCTTTGTTCGTGGAAAGGGAAGAAATGGCTCCTATGTCCTTCATGCACGGGGTCTATCAAATCTTTGATTGGCAAGAAGACAACCAGTCTCATCATGCACCAAGGGTTATCCAATGGTGACATCACAACTATTGACATAAAAAACAATTTTACTATTATTATTTTTTAATTATTTGGCATCAAGTTTTTTGATATGGAGTTTAATTTTTTAGATAAGAACGAACACATGCATTAAATATTGGAAATAAAAAGGTGGGAATAAAATACATGCAAGACATACACCTATACCACATCTCAGAGTGTCCGCATCGAAAAAATATTTACTACTTGTGGTCCACTTTTTCATCTGAATCTCACTTGCTTGACCAGACAGTCCATATTGTTGCATCCCATTAAACTGAATTATTGAAGCAAGAATCTTCATACAACCACGATGTTCAACTCCTTTCTTAATGAGCCTTTGTTTTCAGAATGATTTTCCACTAACAAGTCTTCATAATGGAAGTGGTTAAATGAGCACAACATGGACATACAAATGACACCACCTCACTTAAACTTCTAATCATATTTCAAGATTTTTTGGGTTGACCATATCTTTAAAATATCGTCTATTTCAGGGAAGATGCGGAGCAAGGGATATCTTTTCTATAAAATTAAGATATATCTTCTTTTATCAAAACGAGATACCAACTTGTCCATTAACAAACAACATAAGCAAAAATAAATTTACATAACATTAATATATTTTATTATATAAGTATCTCCTCAAAATTTGAATATGCCAAAACATTTTCTAAAATCGTCGTGATTAGTTACACTATATGTTTTTAATTACGATGATTAATATTTCCTTTTCGAAATTTAACCCAAAATAATTTCTTGATTTATGCATGCCATCCTTGCGTGGGGGCCAAGCTAATCTTCTATGTATCGCTAAATTTTAGAAAATTAACAAATAATATAAAATAAAAAAATAGAAACAAGAAAACAGGTTCTCCTTCGGTGTACAATTGGTTATGGGCCCCACATTAAAATCATGTGTTACGTACTAAAGTTAATATTTTATTAATTAATCCTGCCTTTTCCACAATTCTTTAACAAGTTGACAGGTGTGGACCACTTGTCCTTTGGTTGAATGTGTAGGTTGCGGAAGAAAAATGACGAGGCAACATATTAGTGGTAAAAACAGAGGTCATATTGTTCTGGTCTTTTATTCATTCATTCCCGAAATATTGTATTCCCTCTGATTTCCTAAAAATAAAGTTATTAAATTTAGAGGTTACGGGCCTGGGAAACTGATCCAATCCATCTGAGATACATGCATTTCTATAGGTCTTCTGCCATTAGTCTAATTCCCTGTCTATAGACTTCAATGAATAACTATCCCGCTTAGAAATAGTTTATTGGTAAACAAATGCAAAAATTGAAGCATGCATATACATCTCATTAAAATTACACGAAAAAGAGCTACAAAAAATATCCAAACTTTCTTTCTTTAGCAAATATGAACTTACAATGGTATTTCTCTTGTGGTGTCTGAATGATGGTGAAGGCCTAAGAAATGATACAAACTATATCGAGCTTTTTAGGCATAAAATATAGTATGTCCTTGTCTGTAATGAGGGAAAAAAAGAAAACATTGGTTTAGGTCATCTCATACGACGTAGAATTAAAAACTATATAAATAGTAATCTTTCATGTTTTATTGTTTCGTAAATAGTAGAGTGATTGAATTTGAATCTTTCCTATTTTATTGTTTGGCTAATTGTGGAAGAGAATGAGGCAACATATTAGTGGTAAAAACAGAGGTCATATTGTTCTGGTCTTTTATTCATTCATTCCCGAAATATTGTATTCCCTCTGATTTCCTAAAAATAAAGTTATTAAATTTAGAGGTTACGGGCCTAGGAAACTGATCCAATCCATCTGAGATACATGCATTTCTATAGGTCTTCTGCCATTAAATTCCCTGTCTATAGACTTCAATGAATAACTATCCATCTTAGAAACAGTTTATTGGTAAACAAATGCAAAAATTGAAGCATGCATATACATCTCATTAAAATTACACGAAAAAGAGCTACAAAAAATTCCAAACTTTCTTTCTTTAGCAAATATGAACTTACAATGGTATTTCTCTTGTGGTGTCTGAATGATGGTGAAGGCCTAAGAAATGATACAAACTATATCGAGCATTTCAGGCATAAAATATAGTATGTCCTTGTCTGTAATGAGGGAAAAATAGAAAAAATTGGTTTAGGTCATCTCATACGACGTAGAATTAAAAACTGTATAAATAGTAATCTTTCATGTTTTATTGTTTCGTAAAGAGTAGAGTGATTGAATTTGAATCTTTCCTATTTTATTGTTTGGCTAATTGTGGAAGAGAATGAGGCAACATATTAGTGGTAAAAACAGAGGTCATATTATATGGTCTTTTATTCATTCATTCCCGAAATATTGTATTCCCTCTAATTTCCTAAAAATAAATTTATTAAATTTAGAGGTTATGGGCCTGGGAAACTGATCTAATCCATCTAAGATACATGCATTTGTATAGGTCTTCTGCCATTAGTCTAATTCCCTATCTATAGACTTCAATGAATAACTATCCAGCTTAGAAACAATTTATTGGTAAACAAATGCAAAAATTGAAGCATGCATATACATCCCATTAAAATTACATGAAAAAGAGCTACAAAAAATATCCAAACTTTCTTTCTTTAGCAAATATGAACTTACAATGGTATTTCTCTTATGGTGTCTGAATGATGGTGAAGACCTAAGAAATGATACAAACTATACCGAGCATTTCAAGCATAAAATATAGTATGTCCTTGTCTGTATTGAGGGAAAAATAGAAAAAATTGGTTTAGGTCATCTCATACGACGTAGAATTAAAAACTGTATAAATAGTAATCTTTCATGTTTTATTGTTTTGTAAATAGTAGAGTGATTGAATTTGAATCTTTCCTATTTCATTGTTTGGCTAATTGTGGAAGAGAATGGTGGAACATGAATCCGGTAGATGTTCTAAACCAAGCAATTCGAACGGGTGAAATGCCAAATGAATCCTATGCTTTCACCATTAATAGACATTTGGGAGACCTCTATCCATGCTCTACAAATGGTTCGTGAATGAAGGTTGTGGGCGGGTACCATGGAAACACTGAAGGTGATGGATGTAAAAATTAAAACAAAAGGAAGATAAAAAATGAGAGAGGTAGCTAGACGATGAAGAAGGGGTTTGAATGTTGGCACCCATAATATTTAATCCTAGTATAGTTGGTTTATAATTTTCTAAAATGTACTTGTAGAAGTATATGATCTTTGTAACCTGTAAGAAAGAAAATTGTTCAATATTTTAAATTTTCAAAATTATTCAAAGGAGTGCGAAATTACAAATACATACAAATTATCAAAAACCAAGAAACACTTCGAAATTTAGAAGTAAAATAACATTATACATAGTTTTTTTTATTACTAAATTCATATTTATGGAGAAAAGGGAATAAATTAATCTTAAAATTAAAATGAACTTTAACTTCCATTTAAATTCAAAAAAAATCTTTTGGAATGCATTATATAAGAATAATAATACATTTTAAAAGAAATGAAATTCCTGAGATATGGCGATATAGGAGAAAGTGTCATCCCACGGTGTTGCAGAAATGTTGAGGAAGGAATTAGCTGACATCCTCCCGGCTTTATTTGAATATTTTGGAATTTGGATTGACGGCCTTGCCCACCACCCTGTTCCCCAGTGCCCACCGACTTGAACATGAAATCCAGCAGCCCCATGTCACCGATCTACACCCTGGGCTGACACGAGTGACATTGAACACGGGGCTGCTACCATACTTGGAAAGGAGAACTGATCACATTGGAAATGTGTTTCCTAAAAGCCTCTCTTCTTCTAAGTCTCTCTCCTAACTGTCTTCCACCAACTCTGTCATGAATAGTATAAAAGGATGAAATTTCAAGCTTTCAAATCTTCTTTAACAGTGAGGGGAAGGTACTTAGGTTGTTTCTACAAAATTTTGTATCTCTATGTTACCATCAAAGCCCTCAAATAGTTGGTCCTTACTCTAAACACCCA
Source organism: Taxus chinensis (assembly GCA_019776745.2). NCBI lineage: Eukaryota > Viridiplantae > Streptophyta > Pinopsida > Cupressales > Taxaceae > Taxus > Taxus chinensis. Next base: position 757,798,362 of record CM034148.1, on the reverse strand, counting down.
CTTTCTTCCTTAATCGTTGTTTCACTGTACACTACAGTCTTCCTAAGGGACTGTCACCAATTACAAGAGTTTAAAAACCTTTCAAGGAATAACACTTATCAAATCTTCCTCCTATTATCTTGTGAATTTGGAGGCCTGCTTCACTGTAGAATCTCAGTAATCAACAATTCACTATAAACCCTGACTCCAAATCATAACATATTGAATGTATGTTTGTAGTAGAATTAGTGTGTACAGTTGCTGGAATGAAAACATAAACAAAACAACAGAAAAAATCATAACATATTGTCACATGTATGTTTGTGGTAGAATTAGTGTGTATAGTTGTTGGAATGAATACATAAACAAAACAACATAAAACAAATGAACACAACACCATGAACATAAGCCCACTGTCACATAACACCAACAGCTAGTTCTGTAGAACCACCATCCTCATTAACATAACTGCCACTATCACAAACAGAACTTCAAGTTTTGCAGGGACAAAACAATACAGATAGAAGTTCACCTTATTACTGGTTTTGATCGAATTCTGAGTTGTTTTCTTAGGCTTGACGCTTTTGTGATCCTTATGCATTAACAACGCTAACTTGTTTTTCATTTATCAGATTATTAAGCACTGTAATCCATACAAATCGAAACCCTGCCTAAAGCCATTGCATATAATTCACAATCCACCATGCCTACGTGCATCCACTGCATGCACGCCAAAACCCACAAAAACCCATATAATGCCGATAAATTGCGGTGCGCGTGAAAGAAAAAAAATTGTATTCAGAAAAAAAAAGCAAAGAAAGAAAAAGAAGTGGACGAGGCAACTTGAAATTGCTGAACAATAGATTCTAGAAATTTGGATTTTTGAACTATTCGTGAATGAAGATGAATCGTATTCGCTCCATATTCTATTCCGTTGGAGGCGATCAATCATCTCTGTATATCTACAGTGGAAACATCTCCGAATTTAAACATATATTCTGCCATTACCAACCACCATATGAAACAGTAAAGTAGACTTGACTCGAACTAAATCAAAATTATGTTTGTTTTGTAGAGACATGTACGTATGAGATGCGACACGTGTATGTTTGACGGTGAACAAAAGCACTACGTGGATTAAGAAGAGGAGGTACGTGGTCTAAAGAGAAACTCAATCTCCAGCCACCGTTAGATTTCAACGCCTCCTATGAAACTCAATCTCACCCGTGCAATGGCCAATACTTATCAGAGAAAATAGGTCGCAGCCCACTACAAGAACGCCTTATGCGTAATAAAACCTCAAATCATTTATTGCAAACTAAAAATAAACACATAGAAGTCAATTAAATGTTTTTTAAATATCAATATTGTAGTAATAAATCAAATTGAAATAGCCGATGAGTAAGGACGAGACAAACCAAGCCATGAAGATACTCCCGGTAATTTAATATTGAACAATTTTTTCAACAACCTATATATTATAGATTAACCAATCTCATACATTAAAAAAAACATTCAATTTCTGCAGGAAGCACCATATTTGTTGAAGGTGTATTTGTTTTATTTTTTAATAGATTTGTTGAGTCTCCAATCATTATGGGCAATTGTGGTGAGTAGGGCATGGGAAAATCTAACCTCATGTTTTCGATACATTTTTCTTTTCATATCAACTAGAGCTCAACTTATTATTTGTATGGAAAGAGATTTTATTTTAGATGAAGAAAATCTTAAATCCTATAAAATTGTTGATGCAAACCGAAAATATTCTATTTATGGCAGCATCTCAGTTGACATATCCAAATCTCCTCTGGTGCTCCTTCGTTACAAAATTTTTATTGGAGTAGAAAAGATAAAATTGAATACAAAAGGTCGAAAAATATATCAAATTATCAAAAATGGAGTACATAATTTATTATCTGAAAAAAAAGAACAGCTCTGGACTTTTCTCTAGGTTGGTGGGACACAGTTGGAAGATACCGTTGTATCATTCAAAAGAAGACCTCTCCATTGGTAGGATAAATGTTGAATATCACATTCATTTTACCATATATGTATTACAGTTTGATAGTTTCATGTTTTTGAACAGAATTTGCTAGTGAAATTGTTGGAAAAGTATCATCCTCAATACCATGCCATTTCTAAGTCCCTAGCTTCCTCAGATCTTCCCAACCAGATGGTGAGTGGATTTTCACCTCCTTATCCTGAGACTATATAATAATGTAAATACAATAGTTTCATTCTATATGCAAAAAAAATACATTTGCAAATACTTCCTAAATTCCAATCAATGATGAAAAATTGAAAATTGGAAAATAAATCTAGTGTTGAAAGTAAATAATAATATTTTAACCCATATTTTAAATCTGGAAAATAACCTGCTGCCGTCAACTACCAAGGCAATTTCTCCAACTTTATATAGATCTACAGTGTTTCAGGGAGTGTTCTGTCTCCTACACAAAATACATGTAGCATTTTATGGACTACAATCCAACTACATCCAGGCATCTTTTTAATTCCACTATCTTTCATCAATCTCAAATACCTGTTTTAGGGCATCTTTGTCATAGTGGTGCATTCCATATCCTGCAATAGATTGTAGTGACATGAAGACCACATTGTATTGAGGCATTGGTTAGTATCCAACTCAATAACATTGAGTCGCTTCTAAATGACTCCACATTTGCCCTATATGTCCTATTAGTGCATTTACAAGTGCTGAGCAAACACAGTGACATAAAATCACCACAGGTTTAATTATGCATTTTGATGATTAAGTTTAGAGCCTTCTTTCAAGACAGTTATTGTTTTGGCACAAGACTGATCAGACCATGCATGGAATAATGGCCCATTGTAGATTCATAATGCAATAAGAGTCACCCATTCCATTTAGGTAAAACTCTACAAGCCCTCGTCCACTAAACCTGCATGGCTGCATGCAAATAAAACCACAAAGGAAACTTCTGATGAGTCCAGGATATTGTTCCAGAGCATCTTCATTTGTTCAAAGATCATTTAGATGTTTCCTCACATAAACCCATGCATGTGCATATCCTATAATCATCATATTCCATGAGACTACATCTCGCTGAGATATTGCGTCAAATAACTCTCACGTGCCTTCTATATGCTTCCACATTTTTCATACATGTCTATTTGGGCACTTGCAACTACAAAATCAAAAAAAAACTCCACTTTCTAATTGTGCTTTGATAGATGTTTGAATACTATGTTCCAAGGATCTCCCTTTTTGGCACAGGCTGGCAGAATGCTGGCAAAGGTAAACTGATCGGGTTGGACCCCTGTTAACTGCATTTGTTTAAAAGTCTCCAAGGCCCAATTCGACAAGTCCATTTTGCGCATACCCTGCAATCATTGCAGTCCATGTGACTACATCTTGTTGAGGCTATTTCTTTGAAAAGCCTTAAAGCCTCGTCAAGAACCCCATCTTGTGCATATCCCGTAATCATCACATTCCATGAAGAGCACATCTCGTATGAGACATTTTATTGAACATTTCACGTGCCTTATGTATGCTTCCACATTTTGCATACATAGTCTACCAAGTGCACTTGCAACGTACAACATCTAGATAAAAATCCACTTTTCTATTATCCTTTGATGGATGTCCATACCCTGTTCCAAAGCTCCCATTTTGGCACAAACTAAAAGGATATCGGTAATGGTGAACTGATCTGGTTGGACATTTGTTTATTACATTTCCTTATAATTTTCTAAAGCTTTATCAACCAGCCCATCTTGTGCATATCCTACAATCATCACTGTCCATGAGACCGCATCTTGTTCAAGCATTGTGTCAAAAAAATCGCGTGCGTTTTGCATGCTTCCACATTTGGCATACATATCTATTAGGGCACTCCTAACAACAACATCTGACAAATGCCCGATTTTGGTTATTTTCTTATGGATGTTCATACCTTGCTACAAAGCTCCCACTTTGGTATAAGCTGGGAGGATACTAGCGAGGGTGAAGTGATCCAGTTGAGCATCTGTTCTTTGCATTTGGTGAAACAGTATCAATGCATCTTCAGGAAGCCCATGTCTACGGTGAGCTAGCATCTGAGAAACCCGCTCCCAGCTCCGTGTGACTCTGCCTCTCCTCCCAGCTCACGCATGTGTGACTCTACTTCTCCTCCCATCTCGTGCCTGTGTACCTGCCCCCCCAATACCTAATCCACCATACTAAAAAACTAAACCCTTCCACCCGCATGTGCATACCATTATATTGAGATTTTTTTGGGTCATTTTTAATCCTCCAATATGAACGGACGTGGTAGGATGCCACCTAGTTAGTGAACCCCATGTGTGACCAACAATGTGTACAAATTTCAAACCCATGATTCAGAAGTGGTTTTGGAAATGGTTGTAGTGCTCTCATATAGATTCTTTTATTCAGAACCATGATTCTAAATTTGGTTTTGTCCTATTGACATGAAACAATTAGGTGGTATTACTATTGTCTTCTTAGTGTTATCTTATTTGTGACAAGTTTATAGATATCATAAACACTCTATAAAAGTTTCTGTATATTACAACTTTTGAAAGTTTGGTGTAGGAAACTCTTAGAACGTTATTTTTTCTAAAGCATGGTCTATATTTTCTTTCTTTTATTCAATATTCTCATTTTCAAAGCTCTCTTTTTTCACAGTAGCGATGAAATCATTTTTTAATACAAGGTGAGTTCATATATGTCAGGAAAGCTATTATCATGCATCATGAAGCATCCTTATTAGCAATGAATTTTGTTTGTCTATTTATTGAGAATCAAATGAATGGTAACTAATAATGGTAATTGATTGTTTTGACCAAAACCATCTTGGTTGAAGTACTCTTGGGTGTTTGTAATTGGGAAAGCATTTCTTTCTTTTCTTTTGTTGACTACACCTAGGTCATCCATGGGGTATAGCTATCTACCCCACATGCCTATGTTATTGTATTTTTCTTTTGATTCAAAATGTTAACCTTACGACATCTATGGTTACATTGTGTCAATTTTTGGCATTTTTCTCAAATATGAGTTGATGAACTTAAACTAGCATGGGTCTCCCAATCATTGCACAAATACTATTGTTATCCTGCATTGCAACCATTTTGTATGAAATTGTTTCTCACTTTGATGTTGTTTACATCTTTCATGGCCTGAGATTATTGTTGAAGTCAACATACAAGAGTGTTTGGATTTTCAAGGTTGCGTTTACAATTTTGGAAAAACTCTACAACTGAGTTAGAAGAGTGATGGAAAATGTCAATCCCTAGCCTTGAACAACACATTTCCCTCATCCGATTGTCGATACTCCCTTTGAGGCCAGTCTTCATCGTACGTTGGTAGGGATATTCACAAAATGAGGCTATTGAATACACCTTGGGAACATTTAAATGCCAAAATGGGATATTTAGTAGATAAAATCCAAGTGTTTGAATAAATGACGAAACGTGATATATTTTTGGTAAATATCATAATTACAACTTATAGAAAACATGGTCACTATAAGAGCCATTGTGATTGTTCTATCAAATGAAACAAACATATATTCACCATGATCAGATCACTTTTGCGAAGATACTCGTGGAAATAAGAACTTTGCAACAACGTATGGACATCTGTCAAGGCATAATAGGTAGTGACAACTCACTACATTATTCTCTCCTTCCCATCACATAAACATCAACATTTTAACATAACATACATTTCATCGCAAATTACAACTCCAACAAATAAAAAATTATTATACACTCGGGTGTAAATTGCAACTCATGTGCAATTGCTAGTCATAAATATACACAAAAAATATTTCAATATTCATAAAGGTCATTTGAACAAGGCCATGATATGGCAAATACTGCCGAAGGAGATGATTTTGGAGATGCGGGGAAGAGAATAATAAATGTGAGATGTTTAAATAAATTGAAAAACAAATAGTCTTATTAGAGTCTAGGTTTATGAGGTTAATATTTTACATACACCAAAGCATGAAGGGGATATGATAGTTTTGGGTACATATCTAGATGCAAAATGTAGAAGCATGCAATCAGAATATGAACTGTGGTATGTGTTATATCTACAATATTTTTTATTCTAACATTTAGACTATCACTGAGAATTAGTTGAATATAGTTTTTTTATTCTTGTATAAATACAATTAAAAATTGTATTGTTCACAAGTTTCATTTCGTTTACAAGTGTGATGTAGTTTTGAAATTCATTTTAAGCATATATGTTATAAATACTTATTTAATTCATTGAAGAATACGATCAAACAAAAATGACATATTTGTAATATAAAAAATTGTATAAAATCAGTTGTGCCTAAATAATAGTTACAGTTGTTGCATTCGTAGGATCACTGAAATATTTCACTTACTGCAGGGCTCATATAGTTTGAAACTTTTGGCAGCAATCATCCATAATCCTGTTTATTGGTTCTTTCGCTTCCTCTGTTCTATGGTCTGTCTTGTAGGGACAACTCTCACAGACATGATGTAAACAAATTATTCCCCAATGTTTTGATAGAATGTCTTAAATAATGTGGAGTGCAATAATTGTTGGGTATGCCCATAATAGAAAAGCCGATGTAGCTTTGTCCCAGTTCATTACAGGTAATTCACTCGGTATGCCCACAAAGGTATTTGAATTAGTATGCCCGATCTTTGGCATACCAAGACAGGCCCGATCTTCCATATGCATTTCAAAGAACTCTTTAGCAGTGTCCATCATGCTTTTCATCAAGCTGTGTGGCACTCCATGGTTCACAATTTGAATGACCCATATTGAATTCAAGCACTACCCAGATGAAAGGAAAGTAACAAGACAAATAATAAATATTTACATGGAAGAAGCCATCTTCCTTGCATGCACTTTTGATTTGTTTCACCACTTTATTTGTATTAGGACCATCCATATCTTTGAGATCTACAACTTGAATGTTATAAGAACGAGAGACCTCAACCATTTGAGGGCGTTTATGGGGAGCACATATGTGTTTCTCCTTAACCTGGAGATGGTTGAATCCATTGGACATGAGATTCTCTACAACGCTTAAATGGGTGTAGCTCTGAAAATGAACTGCAGTTGACATCTTTGTGATCAAGAAAAAAAATTTGAACTCGCTGGGATTAAATATCATTTTGGGAGCGTTGTAGATTCATTGAGTTGGGATTAAAGTGCACTAAATTTTTAAGATGTTTGTATATGGTAGTTTTAGAATATGCAAATGCAAGCTTTGGTCTATGATAGGCCAGAAACATCCAACATCAAGTTTCTTATTTCAAGTTCACAAATATTTTGAAAAGGAAAATATAACCTTTTTGTTTCTCTCTCATAGTAGTATCAAAAATTTCTATGTATTTGAGCACCTTAGCAGTGATAATAATTTATGGCAGAAATTGTCTCCAGATAATGAGTATAGTCATAATAATTTCTCACAAAAATTAATTGCACAGTAAAAATGTTTGGCTTATAAACCTATAAATTACAAACCCTAAAATTTCAAAATGCTTATATATGGCTACTATTTACATTCTGTCATATTCCATGCACAACTCTAGCGATAATAATTTATCACAGAAATTACCATCAATTAATTACTGTAGCCATACTAAATTATCGTCAGAAGTTGCTTTGCTATTTATTGTTCCTTTCACAACTGCATACAAAGTGACTGGATTGAAGTCATAACTCGTTGCCTGGAAAAAAAACATTCTGAATGAGGAGGGAAAACAAAGGGAGCTGCACCACGTTTTCACATACAGTTTCAGAATGCCTTTGGCCTTCTGCTTCGCCAATAAGGAGGGTATTGTCAATTATGGGGGTACTGCCACTTATATATTTTATTAATATAATGATAAGATTTGCACATCATAGAGGCATTAGCCAATTGCTGTCGAATGTGTAGTTGGATAGGGAAATTGCTTATAATTGATTGTAAATTGTTGTCTAATCCTTGCACCCGCCTCTGTTTTGCAATAAGTGTGTTTGCAAAATTAACCAAATAAATAATAAGTGTCTAGTTTTATTACTAAAGTTTCATTGAGGGGAAAAAGGAAATTGTACAGATATTTACTTACACAAAGAAATTTATTTAAATCAAAATAGAGTCTAGAAAAAAGGGGTAAGATCAGTCAAATATGAAAATAAAATGCACATAAAAACAAACTTTTCATAATAAGCCGAGAAAGAACCGTGTTAAAAAAAGAGAGTTGAAACAGTCGTCCTCAAAACATTCTGTCACAACCAAAAATTGAAACCACCACAATTTACCAGGAAAACCAACCTGACAGTAAGTGGTTTTCTGTGTAAAAAATGAAATTTCATTGATATGTTGTGATTTTGACACAGAGCAGACACGCCTCCCAAATAGAGAATCATTGCGCAAATACACAAAAAAATAAAAGCAAAATGTTATATTTCTCTCATCGGTAAGCTATTTCAATGAAAATAAATTTAAATCCATCAAAATAAATAGAAATTTAGGCATAATCTTCAACTATATCGAACAAAAAAGTCCAACAGAGACGCAAATTGAGGAACTCAAGTTCGTAGCGATCAAATTTATAAAATGATTTTTGGATTTTAATGAAAATTTCCTATCTTTTTAAATAAATATCCGTATAATGCAAAATCATGCCAGAAACTTCCCCCAAAAACAATGGATAAAGTTCGAGTTAATTTTCAGATTTCTTTCTTAGCGAGTGTGAGATTTGCCCTTCTCAAAGCCATGAAAAAAAGTCCACCCTTGCTCAGAACAACATCCGCCCACACCGCTAGAGAGGTCGTTCTGTTTTTTATCCGAAGAAGCATAGACAGTTTCAACGCACCACCAAACTGAAGCATGTCATGAATAACAACATTGGGTGAGAAAATACAGAGTGACGTAGTATCCCAATGGCTTTCCTCGTTGCAAACTCTAAAATTGTGATAACAGCATTGAGGGAGAAAATACAGAGCAACCATAGAAGCATATGTTGCATTAAATGACAACTTTTCAAAGAGATGGACCTGTGCATTAAAAGTTGAGCCAAACAAACAGCCGCCCATCCCTGACAAACAACCGTAATTCACACAGTACAGGGAATCAAACCTTTTGCACAATAAGGAATAAAGGGATTAACCAATCAAATTGAAGCAAAAAAAAAAATTGCACCATGAAACTTTAGTTAGATGTTATTTAAATACACATGGCATTAGTTTATTGGCTTTTCTGAAATGAGTATTTACTCTTGTGAAAACAATATACTTGCCTTCGACAGCATAATAAAACTAAAACCAATAAAAATCACACAAAAATCGATAACCATTTGTTGATAAAAAAAATGAATGGCTCTTTCATGACAATACTTGAAGGGACATGAAAGCATATACATGACAAAAATGAATCCAATCAAGAAAGCTTTTTGGAAAGACAACAAAAGCAATAATTCCTTACAGCTCCTTGCCAAAATGCAAAACTAACTTTTTACACAAATAATTGGCCAACCAAAAAGTGAATTATTGAACAATATTATATTGTGCCTTTTAATATTTGTTCATTTTTTATCTGCGAATCCAAAACATTCCCCGAAATTAAATGCGATGTTGTCCCGTCACTAATAACGCTCGACTCACTCCGTCACTTAAACGCCGTCAACGGGCCGTCAGAGTTCGTAATTATTATGCCCCTGCCCCGTTTTCCTTTGAACTTTTGCGTTCTGACGAGCATTTAAGCGGTGAAGGTTTCCGCGTGTTTAGATATTTTTTTTTGACGGTGACGCCTTTTTACCGTTCCGTAACGGGCACTTTTAATGATCTTATATATGTTGTCTAACTTTTTCTTAATTACATTTATTAAGTTAACAAGGTAAATCTTATTGTTGGGTATGTAACGTGGGTGTTATGGGTCACATGGTTCAAATGGGAAGGGTGGATATCACTAGAATTTGTTCATGTATTAATATGATTATACTTGATGGCATGATTAAGTTTTTATTATTAAATATTTTGTTGTTTTATGAATTTTGAATTTAGTAAAATTATATATGTAGAATAAAATTTTTAATTTTGAATCATTAAAAAGATTGATAAGTTTAAACGATTAAATTAAGTTTTTTTTGGGTAAAAGTTGTGTGAATTTAGTTATATCAATTTTAATTCTAATAATGGATTATGGGAGATGATCCAAAACATCGATAGAAATAATTTTATACAAATTTTATTTCGAAAAATGGTTAAATATATATGTCAGAAATTGTGCTAGGTTTTTCCCAAAAGAGTTTCTAACAATAAATCTTGTGTAATCTTATATATGTCATTTTCCTTTCCATTTATTTTAAATAATCTGTTAGGTATTTCTTCTCTCATATTTAATTATTGGATCAAATTCTTTTCAAAAACTTGATTTCATTAATAGAATTTGATGACTCTTTTATCAATACTTACCTCAAAAATCCATCCTTAAAACTACTTCTTACCCTATTTTAAGGTAAATATATTTATAATTACATTTTTAACTCTTGTAAAATTTAATGGGACAACTTACATTTTAAAAAATCCAATTCATCTTCATTATTATGAATAGTTGTATTATATTATCTTTTAAGGTAATATAATTATTAATTTATAAAAATAAATGCGCACATAAATATCTTTCATATTATACATATAATTTAAAAGTTAAAAAACAAATTCTTTCCAAATAACAAACAATATAAATCATATATTTAACAAGAGTAGCAATGCCACTAATCAGTGTCTTACTATTGAATTGTTGGATTGTTTTTAAAGTAATTAGCATTTAATTGTTTTAAAACATGTAAATTTAGATTATTTTCAAGTGATCAACATTAAATTGTTTTAAAGTGATTGACGTGGCTTTTGACTTAGGGAAAGTGAAAAGATGAAATAAAAACCGCAATAAATATGAAGACATCATGACATCTTGATCGACGTGAAGGTAGGAAAAAGAGATGGAATGAGGGGTTAAATTTGGTGGCCGTTTAAACGTTTTTTTGATTTTAAATGTAAAATACTTGCAAATATTTTATAGAACAATCACATGCAACTTGCATATTTAAAGTGGTTGTCAATTTTTATATACATTCATAAGTAAATTATATTAGTATATATTAAACATAGTTAAATAAATATGGAATAGTCATTTATAAATTTTATAAATAATGTATAAATATCAATGTTTTGTATTTTTAACGAATAACATTAAAATTTTACAGTCACCTAAAATTTGTTTGACAGGCATATGTGGCCGTCAAATTTAACCCGTAGATGAAATTTGGTATACTATCATAAACTAGATAAATATAAAGAGAAACAATTGAAAGATAGACATCGCCAACATTATGGAAGGGCCCACTAGACAGGGTTTTATTTAGATGTAAGGGCATATCAACCATGTCTCAAAAAGAATCACAGGCCATCTGCTATAATGGGCCAGATGACCCTTCGAATATAAACCCCCATATTTTGACAGGATTCTTGGCATTCTTTTAACAGGCAATTCTATTTCTGTATCGGAAGCTGCCATGAAAATTTTTGATAAACAAGTTTTAACTTCGATCCATGACAACACCTAAATAAGTTCAAAGAGTTACAGATGAATGCACAGAAGTTGCAGATGAACTTGTGCCAACAAGCCTCAATGATTTAAAACAGGGGAAGCAGAATGAATGTGTGGTGTTATATGGGGAGCTATGTGTTGAGCCTTTTCAATTTGGGAGAATTTACACTGTGCTGGAGGAGATGGGGACTTGGAATGCGGTGGATCTTTCCATATTTTCAGACATTGATCAATCTTTTGCAGAAAAAAATTGTCCTAAAGGCAGCAAAATTGCAGTCAAGGAGCCCAGGCTTGTACAAGCTGAAAGCAGTCTCGTTTTCGTTGAAGTGAACAATCCCTTGTGCGTTGAAAATGTATCGTCGAGCCTTCCTACTCCAGCCGATCTAATTATTAGAGTGAGTACAGAAAAATTTGGTTATTGGATGTTTTGCATCGAAAGCTTTTGAGGAAAAAGAGTGGGAGAAATGTATCAAAACTTCGACAAAATGTGAAGTAATCTACTCCAAAGGAACGATTATGGATGAAGAGGATGTTTATAACATGTATGGTATGAGATGGGAGTCAAGAATGTATGTTCAGAAATATGAAGAAGCACTATCCGATGCAGAGATATGGTGTATAACTATAAAATGTATTTAAAATAATGTGTATTAGTTGTTGTAGTATCTATTTCTTGTTCAAAAACCCTAGACACACTGGCCCATCACTCAAATAGATTTGAGCATTCACTCGAAGTGCGCAAAGGTACCAAGTCCCTCTTTTTATATCAGATTTGTCAAGATGTTAACATGATCATTCTTATATTCCATAACCATAAGTAAAGGAAAGGCATAACAAAAATCAACTCATAACCATAGTGCATAATAAATCAAACAAGGATCAAGATCAAATTTATCATACAATAACCAGTAACAAAAACATCAATAATCAATATCCATCCACAATGATCCATTATAATGCTTCATCATAAACCAATAGTTGAATACATACAAATAACATTGTCATAAGCTATGCGTGCTCATAAACCTGTAGCATAACTTTAACACATACAGTCTGATGATCATGATGCCAAAACAGTGCAAATCAATATATATATATATAGGGGGTGGGGACTTGCCCTTCACCATTTATGCACTCTCAAAATAGACAACATGCTAAAAAATAGCCATGCGACACTACAAAAGCAACTAAAGAAGCATGTAAGGTTCCCCTAATAATAGATCATCTATTAAAATAGCACGATATCTATATCCTATTATTAGCTCAGTCTTTATATGACGCTTGATCTTCTTCTTGTTCCCAAAATAGCTTTGTGTAGCCTCCAAGTCTTCTCGTCCTTATCCCATGTGTGCTCCACACTCTAATCCATTCTTAGCGTACCATGCAAAACGACTAAGTTCCGAACTCTGACTTTCCTCGAGGTCACCCTTTTTCCGCTGAACTTCCGCACGCACCTACGCGCCCCATCCTTATGCGCCTCTAACACTTAGGCAATATTTTTTCCAGTCAACAATTGTTAAGGATGTACTGCATTAAAATATGGGATTATTGAATGCTTGGATAGATTTGTTGGGTGGCGAAAGAGTAGAACGTGGTGGGCTCCATTCTAAATATTTCCTGAGATAGTGATTTTTTAGTGGCAAAAAGATTGTAAGCTAGCTTTGGACATGGATGATAAGGTCCCACGAAAACTTAGAAATAAATCATATTTATAATAATATGCCATGTGAGAGTTTCCTTATATGCTTAACAATTTTTTAATGTGAAGAATAGATAAGAATAAAACAATAAATATGTAAATAGATGAGGTGGCAACCACAATAAATATGATGACCTCTTGGTGCCTAGTTTTACATGAAGGTAGGAATAAGGGGTAATTTTTTTTAACCAATCACAAACTAGATAAATATATTTTAAAGATTTTTTGGGTAAAAAATTAGTATGTCCAAATTTTAAGACATTTGAAAATCAATGTAAGAAAATAGTATTGATTTCTTATTGGTTGAAAACAAGTTTATTAATAACTTATTAAAGATGGGGTGAAAGGTATAGTAACCCTGCCAAAGGCAAGGAATAATAAATAAATAAAAACAAATAAAGTATATATACATGTATTTCCATGTATCTCTATAATATAGATAAATACACACTATCCCCCACTTAACGGCTTTTTAAAACAAATCATGGAAATAGTTATAATACTAGCAATCGCACGAGAGGTCTGCAATGTTAACGCCGAAACTGAAATATTTGCGAGAGGAAAAACAAATTGAAACAGAAAATAAAGCATAATGCATCGATCAAATCTGTTGACAACAAATAAAGATAAACAAGGGGGACGAAAAAAAATGTCACAATGTCGACGATAGAGCTAGCAGCACTATTTACAAGACATGTTTAAACCCACAAATTTACGCAAAGCATGATGTTTGGTTGACACAAAGAAAAAATATGAGGGAAAGGGGGCTTATTAGCTATGGTTTTATTGTATTTTATATGACGTGAAAGTTTTCGAGTAGAAGACATTTAATTTATCAAAAAAGATGAAAACATGAATGGAAAGTTAGAAAGAAGAAGGTTGAAATTAAATACTTACATGTCTCGCATCTATGTCATGGCTCACGCTGTTCATAACCAAATAATATTTGTTATTTGTGTTCCAGTTTATCATTTTGGTCTTGCTTTCATATTCACACAAGCGCAATTTACGGTTGAAGAGGCCAATTTGAAAAACGAGGAAAATCAAGCTTGAAACCGAACCACAAGTCTTGTTCGTTAGTATTTTACAGCACCCTTATTCAATTTTAAGCTCGAGTAATTGATATGATGGAATAAGTATTGAGTAACATGAGTCCACCTAATAAAAAACAATATAGAGTTTAAGAATAATGTTCTTACATATATTGTCACCCATATAGAGGGATCACTCAATCAAAGGAATCACCTTGTCCATCAATTTGACAAATGTCTCAAACCATTACACCTACGAAAGAAATAGGAAATTTTGAAAAAATATGACCAATAAAGGGCTTAACTATATATTTTTAAAACTATTTGTTTGTTACAAGCCATAAAATGCCACAACAAACAAAGATGGAGGTTGGGTTTTGAACTTGTTACCTATACAACCATCAAAGTACATACCCATCTAAAAGAGATAATAAGAGATTGTTCATTTTAAGATAATTAGAGATCGGTCATCTTATCTAAAACAGTAAGCGTGATATATACACATACCACTTGTTATTAGCAGAACCGTGGGTAAAACGACTAATGACACGTGTGGTCAGGGGGGGAAGAATGTGACAACAACTTTGTGTTAAGCTTCCACATAAACGTCTCAACATCACAAGATACAACATACTCAATTGACATGTATAATGTGATTTGGGAAGAGATGAAACCATGCAACAGACCGTGTGGAGTGGACTTCCAGTTTACAAGTGCCTTGCATTTGCTTGAAAGTTTCCAGAGTCTTTTCAACAAACCCATTCTTTTTATATCCCACAAGACATTTTGTCAAACTGGTAAATTCCTCTCACACCACTGATTCCTCTCTGATTGGGATGGCGGGCACTCCAAACCACATGGTGGCTTCCAAGGAGTTTAGCAAAAATAGGCCTAATGTCTCGATGAGAAGATGATCTACATGTCATTCATTATTAAGCCAACGATCACAGATTTAATTGAAAATTTCAGTCAATTCGATTATCAACTGAAAAATCTAAAAACACCCCCATACCATAAAGTGAAAATGAAAATGAAAACACTCCACCATCAAAGATTGGTTTGGAAAAGAAAATCAGATTTGCTAGTGGCACTTTTACATTCCCACACATGCAGGGATTTCACGAACTGACCAGAAGTCAGTTACAAAAAAGTCTAGAGAAAAGAGGACATCCTAGGATTTTTGTCCAATCAATGAAAAAGGTTTCTATCAAATATAAGAAAAATAATTGTGGAAATAAAACTTAGATCAGGGTTGTATGGCAATGAATGTATTTTTGGTCTTCGGTACTTCTCAAAACATGAAAATCCTACTTATAACAGTTTAAAGAACATGTTGCAGACATTTATCATGGCTACATTAAAAGCAACTTCTCTTAACATTTGCATATCCAAACTAGAAATGGTGGGAGAGAATATGTTTTTTAAAGATGAAAAAAAGAGGAAATTGAGATTAGAATGCACCCTAATAACCTTAATAGGAATGGAGTGAAGCTCACTATTTGAATCTCATTATACTTCTACTTAAATTTAATGGCTAATGGGTTGTAGATAGATAATAATGGGCATTAATCGTGATGAAGGAAGCCATCAACTAAACACAAAAAATGTAGTCAGTAATAAGTATATACAATATTTAATTTGGCCATCAACAATATAAGGAATTAATGTATTTTTGTAATTTGGATTAATTCAAATTAACTGAAATAAAAATTTGTATGCTCCATGTGATGTTGGCACATTAGCTTTACTTTTCATTTACTTCACCAACAGATGCATAATTTATTTTTTGTTTCCTTTGTGATATTTGGTCATGTTAACCTGCAATTTAGATTTTCCCACACAACCATTAAATAAATAGGTGCAATTGCTTATTAATAACACAACATGACGGCAAACAGAGACAATATGAATGCTCAAACCAACACATATGTTTGGTAGGAACATCATGAAGATATGCTAGATTAGGCTATTGAAATAATTATTAAAACTGAAATAATAGTGACCTTATAAAAATATGTATGTATTGATTTTAGTATATGCTCCAAATAACATCCATAGATTTTCTTACAGGTCATCTAGATTCACAATGGATTTTGTCTCCCAATATATTTGGGATATAGTTCCCCCATATGCTCGACCATCTCTATTCTATTATGAAGAAATAAACAATCTTGAAAACAAAATAAATTCAAATTGTTTAGATGAGGTCATCTAAGTACCAATCCCCGAAAGACACAAATTGTATGTGTTGCTACCCAAAGAATGATCTCATGGATAATAAACTATATATGATTTCTCAATGTGCTCATCTATCACAATATACTGAGAAGGACATTCATCACTGCAAAATGCTCTGTCATCCCTATTACATGCATCAAAAGTAGAAAATTGGTTTATTTAGTAGGTTTTAAATTTTACAAGTAAAAGTACCAATGCATGAACAACAAAAGGAATTCCATAAATCTACAAGTAGTCCATAAATAAATATGTAAGGGAAATGACATCAAAAACCAGTTAATGATGGGTTCTATAAGAGGATATAATTTGAATTACTTTGTGTTAGCAGATTAGAAAATAATTTTCAATGTGGTTTAATGAAAAATGCATTTCTTGATCAGTTCACGTGTGATCATTCATATCAATGTTCCAAGTTATAATAGCACCGATTAGTTGTTAGCAGAGAAGGAAAGAACTGTATAAAGCCAAACGTTTAAAGCACTCAAATAGCCATGTGAATTTAATCCTGAAAGATGTCCAAATTATACCAATCTTGCTTGAATGGTATGCACATAAAAATGTTCATATTCAAACAATATAAACAAAAAAGGCATCAACTCGTGGAAATTACAATTGACCATCACAAACATGGGTTTCCATTCTATAACACTATCAACGTAGCTATCAACATAATTTTGCAAATGGGGGAGTGCCAATTCCCCGTAGATGTCATGCCCTCCTTGATTCATTGATCAAGACCACATTAAGATGAATACAGAGCTAGAAATTGCTTGGCACTTGATGAGTCAACAAATGAGATAGTACTCCTAATGACACAATTAGCTAGATAGCTTAGATGTGATTAGTTTTTTCTCTCTGCTTTCATGGAAAGAGATATAAGGGTTGATTTAAATTTGAACCAAATTTATTATATCTTTCACTAATGTACAACTGGGATAGAAAAACCTACAAGGTAATTGAGAAAAACACACAACCTTTGGAATCCAATCAGATGGACAGAGCGGGAAAGTATATCAAACATACCAAATGGTCTTGACAAGATTATTTACACAAGAAATGTACACCAAATAATTGACAAGGACGTGAAGACCGCCAATTTACTTCTGGCTAATGATCAGTCTGGTAAATTGGGCATTTTTTGGGTCTTTTAGGAACAATAATGAATGGTAAAGCTTCTCATGCCATTACCAGGGTAAAAGGAACTACAAGATACTTGGATAACAGAATATTTAATCACCACATGCTAGAAGATAAAATCATGCTTAAACAGAACTACTACATACTACTTTGTTACCCATACTGCATACATATTTAATGTATTGATTTTCTGCATCATGGGCATAAGAAACAGGAACAATGTACCCATATTAGAAAGTTTTAGACATCCAAAAGTACAGTCAAGGACTTGAGATAACAAGTAAAGCCCATAAAATATGAATGCCAGAAAAGCATAAACGAGCGGTCACTGAAGCACTAAAATGGTTTAAAGGTGTTAACTAAGGAGGTCACAATGAATACGAAACCCATGTTTCGAGCCATTTTAAACAACTCACAGTGCTATGTATCAAGCTGAAAGCAGACAAGGTCAAGTTACCTGGTTCAGGTAATAAACAGCAAGTTAGGAGCTGGTTCAAGTCAAAAACAGAGCCCGATCCAATGTTAAAAATACACGCGGTTGAGTCAATAATCAAAGCAGCTCGTGTAGGGGTCAATAATCAAAGCAGTCTCTTGTAAGGGTTAAGACAGATATGAACACTTACAATACGCTCGAGCTCAGTAAGTCTGTGAGATGGCAAACGAGCTAGAATTGTCAATGAGCTAAGTAAGTATACGGCCAAACAATGCCAAGCTTAAAAGCAAAGCCTAGAAATGCATTTCGCTAGCCCAAGTTCACACTCGTCCAATATAGAAAAATAACTCCCAGTAAAATGTAGGCCATAATGAGAATACGAAGGTGGCCATATCAAACATAAGCTTCAAAAATCGAAAAAGGACCAACTAAAGTGAAAACCAAAAGCTTTACCTTTGATGATGGAAGCCGTAAAAACAAAATCAGAGCCCAATATGGCATATTAGGTATGTCCAACCCACCAAAATCGAACAAGGTATTATGCAAGCAGATAATAATCCATACAGAGATCACGAATGGCCCAAAACCATTATGGCCATTAAAAATGGTGATGACCCAAAACAGAGCAACTCGAGTTACAGAGATGCCCAACCACACCAAGGCCTTCAACAATGGAGACTATGGCCAACAAAGAAACAAGCCAATGAAAAACCCCAAATCACCCACCAAATGAAAAGAACAACGAATTGTATCTCATAGGGGCGTCCATACTCACCTGTTCATGGTGACGATGGAGTTTTGGCCACTTGCATGAAGGACTCCCGACACATGTCCTACATTTATGACTGACGATGTTTTTCCTTTCTCTATGTTACAATCCTTTTCTCTGGACAATCCTTCTCTTGGGCACCACGTGTAGGGCACGTAATAAGCCGTGCATCGTCAACCAAAACATCTGAACCATATGTGTCTATATCTGCATCAGACGGGAGGAGGCCTTCTACCAGAGAACACGCCTTTCAGCGTAATTACTTTTGTAGTTGATGTTGATAAGGGGTGTGATTGATTTTGTAAGTGTAGGAATATAGCTGAAGCATTACATTTATTTTTCCATGTTAACATGACCTGGGAGAGCTCAAAGTGACCACCATAAAACTTGTAACTGTTGTGATCCCTTTATTCAAACAAGAGCAAAATAAAACAACTTTTTTTTTGTGTAAAACATTTATTTTTCATAGCTTAAATCATCATGCAAGTTTTGAACCTTCATTTACATCATTAGAATCCCGATATTTGTGATTACTCACCCAGAACAAGTCACAAGTGTAAACTGAATCTACACGTAAATAAAGTCTATTCACCAGAAAATCCTTGATATTGGCATGCCTTTTGAGTAGCTTCTGAGTACTTTTATCATCTGAAGGTCCGAAAGCTTCCCTTGGGAGTAGTGCTTATGCAAGAGAAATAATAAATGTCTCCAATCAAAACATAAAGAAGATTGATATATAAATAAAACTTAGTTTCTAAGACATTTTCAGAATTTTGAGGCTAGTTAAGAGTCTATTTTTAAGACAATAGTAAAAAGCAGTATAAATATTATAAAAATACAATTAAAATGATTTTCAACTTCTAACATCTTATTCTTCCTTTCCATGCTTTTACCTTCGCAGAAATGTATACAAAGGGATATAACAACATAAAAACTAAAACTAACATGATCAACCAATCATTATTCAGAAAGCAACCTCTGTGAGGTGTTTTTTTTATGGTTGAGTCTGAAAAAACATGAACTGCTCAAAACAATTTGCAAAGCACTTGAATGATAAATCATTGGGCACAACTACAAGTATCAAAAATACCTACATGAACCAAGAGCTCCTTATCGTACTCTAACATATGGCACCATGCAGATTAAAAATTTACAATATTATGTAAATCAAATGTATTAAAAATAATTCTAAATTATGTTAAAATTGTTAATTAGAATTTTAATATAACAGTAAATGTGTATAAATATTAGGTTATATCCATATAATTAGATCCACGTGAGAAGGGTTTCATGTTGGGTCATATACGGATGAAACTAGAGCTCACAATGACATTGAAATATTTTTACTCTCTACAGCTTGCTGAATACTTCATTGTAGTCTAAAAAGATTTTAGAAGAGCTTTTTCGTTTGATTGAGTGGGATTTGGCTACCGTACAATTCATAATTGGAGGATTTGTGAGAGCTTTGTTGCATGATTGAGAGGGAATTTGCTAGTCCATTTGAACATCTATTTAAACAACTATTTATTTCCAAATGTTATTATTATGAATATATCCGCACAGTATTGTAGCCAAGGTCCCTATAAATGTGCCATATTTGTTCCTATGCCTCTATTCTGGTAACTTAGGTTTTACAATATTTTAAAATTTTTGACAGCCAAAAGAAGTTTGGAGTTTTACATATCAGCAAAATTAACATTGATAAGTCATTAATTTTGTGTTTTTCCCTTACTTGTACTCCCCCAACTTTCTGATGCCATTAGCTTTTAGTTAAAGCATTACAGAGCAATAACAAATATTTTTGAAGCCACTTCAATGTTAGTGCATTATAGAGCATGAGCCACATTGATCCGTAAACAGGGTAAAAACACTCTTAAAATATTAGAATACAAAAAATCATTAGGAAAGATAAGATACCCTTCAATAATTTGAATTGAAACAGAGTAGAAGTTTGGGACGGAATCCAATGACATTCAACACTATTTTATCTACTAGTAAATAATGCCAATCGCTTGGTACTATCTTTTGAAGCCCAAAGGTAGTAAAACAACAAATTCATCAAAATTTATAGGAGAAATGCCTTTGGCATAGTAAATACACACCCAAATAATACATCGTGAATATAATAAAATATATGTTAAAATTCAAACCTGACCAACAATTTTTTTTTGATAAATAAAAAAATAACACCTTTTAACCAATTGACTAATACTACAAACCTATGTGATCTTTAGATACCACCATTCAAAAGTTATGAAAAAAATAAGACCAAGAGACTAATTCACACTACTATTACTAAGCCCAACAAAAGTCAAAGACAAAAAATAAAATCCCAACAAATATGCACCCCCAAAGAAAACAAAACAAAAAAATATGCATACACCCTCAAATAAAACAATATGCACTAAGAATGCTTAGCACTATGGCATCCTACTTTTCCTTAATTACTATATTTTATTAATCATCTTTATTTACTTTGTGTATAGCAACATCTTCCTTAGACACACACGAAGAAAAAAGGAAAGAATATAAATATTTGTAGACACAGATAGAGATGCATGCAGACTGCACAATAGGAAAAGATTTTTTTATATGTATATACATCAAAATTGAAGGAAGGAAACAACCTCCACTTATTTACAAAATCTGTGCACCAAATTCTATATGAAAATTAGAAAACAAACAAACTCTTTCCAACCCTTCAAAAATGGGCAAATACACCATTAATTATGCTTTTAACTGGAACCATATCAGCTAAAATCCCACTTCTCATATTCTCCTTCCTTTGGTAGATGAAGAAGCTGAATAGACAATGACTTTACTGCACCAAGGGCTTTGGCTTGACAACTACCATATTCTTCCTCCTTGAAATTCTTGATCCTTCCTACAAGTGGCTGGAGTCCATCCAATACATGTTTCACAAGATAATTGTGTTTCCTAGCATGATTCTTAAAGAAGGGATGCTTCAACAGTTGTTCTGCATTGGATCTTTTGTGTGGGTCAAGGACAAGATACATGCTCACCATGTCTTGAAACGATTTTGAAAATATGGAATCAGATAATTTGGGAACCATGTCTTTGCTAAGATAATGAATAACTTCCATTGGCCTCACCTAAGAAAATGGCAGGTGGCCTTGAGCAAGCTCCATTACAGTTGTACCCAACAACCAATTATCGGCCTTGTAGTCGTATCCTTCTTTATAATCATTGCTGAAAATAAACTTCGGGTGCCATCCAAAAAAATGTACTAGAGAAGGGTGTGTCTCCTCATCTTTTCCCTATCACTGGACTGATAAATAAACACAGACACCCCAAAATCTGCCAATTTGACGGAGCCATGGTGTCCACCACAAAATTGGTTGCCTTGACATCTCTGTGAATGTGGCCTTCGTTGTGTAAGTACACAAGCGCTTTTAGGGCCTCGTTTAGGATGGTTGCAATCATTGCCTCCTCCAGTCCGTTCTAAATGATCTTTTGAGAATAGCGTGAACATACCTGACAACCATGAAAGGCATGATTTCCTAGAGATGGGTGTCGACGATAAATGCAAAGTGGGCGGTGAGGACATATGGATGGGAGAGAAATCTCAGAGTCGGCATGCATTTGATGGCCACAATTTTTGTGTATGGTAGGCAGAATGTGTTGTAAACCACAAAAAACACGAACCAACAATGCCAAGTCCACGTAAAGACAACAAACATAGGGTTCGAGCCAGCAAACCAAACCAAACATACCACAAATGAAACTAAGCATGTAGGGATCAAAAAACCCATTAAAAATAGCAAAAAAAATGCAAACATGTCCAGATGGTCGTCAAACTGTCAAATTTAACATAGTCGCAGAAACGTCCGAAAGGGCCTTTCCCATAGGGGGAACACCTTTGGCATAATTATGGCATGTCAAAACTTAGGTGAGTAAAGGTATATACATATGGATGTCATTTTCAACTTTATACATTACACACTAGATTTGAATTGAGATGGGTTTAAGGTAATTTTATGCACTTTATAAATTAAAATATTATTCTCCAAGTACATATGAGAAATTATTGTTATTTTCTATTTTTTAAAATTGAGTTGGATTGTGTTAGGTTGGGGTTGGGAGTTGAAAGGAAGGATTTATTTTTAAGGATTACATAGTAAGTGATTTTTTTAATTTAAAAAATAGAGAAAATAATAACATTTTTTTAGTATGTATATGTATATTTTGAATCAAATAATATTATTCTATTTTCTTTTCATCTATTTAATATAGTTCAAGATTCTTCAAGTGTTTATCCATTCATTTGGGTCAATTCAATATTTCTTTCCATAGAGGAATATCAATGGAAATGGATCCAACCTGGAGTTCAATTCAAGTTTTTGGGCATTTCCTTTGCATTTCAAGTCTCCTTTTTTGAATTGTGGTCCTATGTGGTTCAAAGAGTGGAGAAGAATATTTCATATTGGATCACCAAACCCCTCTCTCTAACAGTTAAGTTTCAAATATGCTCCAAAGTTCTTATTACCACTCATTTGTAATATTATTCTTGTTGGGCTTCCTCCAAAGCTATTTATGATTAGCTTGAGAAGCTTGTAAGAGACTTTATATATAGGATATCTTAGAAGGAAATACATGATTTTGAAGAGTTTCCCGAGTTATTTATTGCATGCCTACATAAGTAGGGGGCTTGGGCATGCCTACAGAAATAGGGGGCGTGGGCTTATTAACATCAAACTCCAAGGTCATGC
This sequence comes from Taxus chinensis, assembly GCA_019776745.2. Classification (NCBI taxonomy): domain Eukaryota; kingdom Viridiplantae; phylum Streptophyta; class Pinopsida; order Cupressales; family Taxaceae; genus Taxus; species Taxus chinensis. The sequence goes on along the minus strand of CM034148.1, from coordinate 757,774,782 downwards.
CCTAAGCACTAAATGGATCATCAGATACTTGGAAGGCTCAAAGGCTTGGAAAATTATGTTAAGAAAATGCATTCTTCGGGGAAATATTCTTAGTGAGAAAATTTGGAGAGGATTATACCTTTAATCTCTTCTTCTCATGCCGATGACTGTCGAAATTGGGTGTAACTTTATGGCCAAAAACATATGGAAAGATTGGGAACTACTCAAAACCTACCTCATCTAGGTCGACAATGAATTCAGAAAAGGGATTTCCATCAACTCTCACTATATTTTATGGTTACCCATTATCCAATGCCTGAACGGACCTCTTGGCTTAATTCCCAGATTCATAGAGTCTTTATATCTTCAAAAAAGAGGATTCACACCGTCAAAGATTTATTCTGCAGACAAACCATACATTTACTTTTGTAGGCTAGCATCAAACACAAAAATCTTGCTAAACAATGAAGATGTCATCCTAATCTTTGAAATTCAAAACGCTAAAGTAATGTCCCTTTCTAGGGTTGAAATCAAAAAATAAGGAATTGGCACAAACCCCAATCTAATTTAAATATGATTTTTGGGACCAACAAAACTAAAAATTAAATTAGTATGGAACAATGGTTTGATTTTTGGAACAATAACTTGTAAAACACAATATTTCACCCAAATATAACCCTACAACTAATCCTTAATATTTATAGACCTTTTAGGAATACTTTAGAACAATTTCACCATGAAAATCAATCAACTACTTAGCTAGAAAATTATTTATGAACCATGGAAGTACAACTAAGAGAAATAATCAAAATGGAGGTTTTTGAACTCCAACAATAAGAAAATATGAATGATTTCAGCCCGATAAATTATGCCAAGTTTTGAATATTAAATAATAAATTATTTTCATGCCCTAGAACACACTTAAAATGACTTCAACCCTAGTTGTTCCCTAGGAGAGGGACTCCAAATCACAAAAAAGCTCTTTGTACATCTTCATCTTGATGCCCTAGATAAAAACCAACAAGAGGAGCTTCAATATTATCCTTCACACCCCCGATTAATAGAGTTTTCATTCTCCAAATTCCACAAGGTTTCCATCTTCCTTGGATGCCACACTATGGATTTTCACCCTTAGTGGAGTTGGAAATATAGAAAATAACCCTAGAGTCAAAATAGATAACATATATATACCATAATTGATCTATAAATGAGCCCCTAAGACTCCTCTTATACCCTTGATTGGCACCAAGATCCATAAAAGGTATATACTGACCTCTTAAGCTTGCTTTATCTTCTAATTCAATGTTAGAAAACTTCCCAACCTTGCTGAGATCTTAATGAGCTTTACTTTATCTTTTAATTTCATGTTGAGAGCATTACAATCCCAATCAACCTACTTTAGGGAGTAAAACACCAAATAAAAACATTAATAAAAATAAAAGAAAATGAAAACGAAACCCAAGGACTTCGCTTTTGTAATTCCTTCTTAGCCATGAGAAGAAAAATGACAAGAAGTCTTCAATTGGTGCTAGTTTGAGAAAGGGGACATTACAATCCTCCTTACCGAAATTTTCTTGTCCTCAAGCAATTGCAAGCTTATATGTCTAAGTATCATCATATCAAGATGAAGGAACATGTTGTAGTGCTCCCATAATCTGGATTTCATACCTATTAAATGAAGGAGCTTAAACCAAAACAAACTCATAAGTCTGTTTCCCTCCTCTTCATTGAAATCCTCTTTATCTCCCTTTTTAAAAGCAATAGTGACATCTTCTTTTGGGAACAATTCACCACAACCATGAAATATTATCCAATTTAATCATATCAAATATGATTTATTTCTTCCTTTCATAAGTAGCATTCTTCCCAAATCATCCCATGATGGAATTTCCATTTAAAATATAATTTAAGAGTTGTTCATTACTACTAATAACAATCCCAAATATGATTCTTTCATGTTTAACCTTAAGATAATGGTATATAACAATTGTCAAACTGAAATGTTATGGAAAAAGGAAGTTTCATGAGTAGAGTAGGGACTGAAAAATTATCTTACATAAGCTGGAAAATGAAGATAAACAATTATATGGTTAAAATTAGTAGACATATTGGCCCCAACCCATCCTTGTCCCAAATTGGCATGGAATATGGATTTCAAAAAGGAAGCTCCAATTTTCTCTTAATTATTCAAGTGTACCCCACATGGAGGTAGTATTGTGCATGCCCAGAACCAACCAAAAATTATCAGCAGGAAGCACCTTACCCAAGAGTAGACCCTTGCTAGCCTCTATGCACTGAATGCCATGAAGATATGCCTCTTCCTTCTTCATGTTAGCCATGCTTGGAAGCATTGGCATATTCCCTTAATCATTGCATTTCAACATAAGATGAAAAAAAACACATACCAAAACTTATTCTCACCTCCTTTGAATGATTGCTAAGTTGCGTATTTGTGTTTCGAATTGTTTTTAAAGCCACCCCACTAAATTTTATTCACCATTGGGTTTGGATCAGACCATAGAAGTGCAGATGAGTGGGAGTAGTACCCATGTGTAGCTCTAAATTTCTTCATAAAAAACACCAAAGATGTTGGGATGCTGGATTTTCTCAATCTACATGTAAAAACCCTCTTACCCATCATATTTAGTGGAAAGAGTGTCTCCAAACCCACATGTTTCTCGATTTCCATGGAAGGTATGCACAACCTCATGCATAATTTTGAAGAGGACAACCCATCATGGTTGTATTATAGCATTTCTAACTCAAAATTCTTAGATGTTATTGACATAAGAATGATGCAATATATTTAATACTTGAAATTCATTCCACACATCATATCAAACCCAAAAAATCTTCATAATAAATGTCCACCTACAACTTTCTAAAAAGAGTATTATCCATCCAAAATTTGAATTTAGGTAGAGCATCTTACCATGGTTGTAGCATTGTGTTGTTTCATGAAAAAATTGCACGATGATGGTGGAAGACCATATAATATCCGATGCAAATACTATATCTTTCATTGTAGGTGAGAAATGCACCTTTCTTGTGGTTACCAATTTTCTTGTCGTTGTCATAAGGATGTAGAAAATAATCATCAAGTCTATATCAACATCCTTCAAAAGGTTCCCCGAATTCCAAACTTCTAGGTGTAAACAATCCACAATTTTCAAGAAAGAATTTATGTCCCCCTTGTCCCTCGACATGATCTTCCTCTTATCAAATTGATCATGATGCCCTCCATGATGCGAATATGGCAGTGACATAGGAGGAACACATAAGTCCCATATATGTGGTCCATGTACATGATTTTCAAAAAAGAGTCCACTCCCTCAGGCTGAAGTGGAATTCCCTTCCCATTTTATACTCTTCATATATAAAAAGTTGTTAGCATATTTCTTAGGATAACCAAAACATTGCAAAGAAATAGTATGAAGGTGATGTAGCCAATCATTTCTTAGAAGATGATGAAATTTCTTACCATACGTTGTTTTCCTGAAATTTCCAGTGAGCTATGAATTAACATGAGTGTCAAAAGAGACCCTTATTCTATAGGCATGCCTCCCAACAAGCTTACCCAGAATTCTAGCCCCATTAATCCCTTACAATTTTTATTTTTCTTCATTCTTGACACCATGAGGATGACCCATTTTCCGTGATTTATTATGAAGCATCAAACTTGTATCACATTTATCCTTTTCAAAAAATTTCTCGTGACTATAAATATTTTTTGAAAATGATGTTCTCATTGATGTCAATAAGTGTCATTGATGTCAAAAGGGAAAGGAAGATGATGGTTGATTGGTAGTGTCATGAAAAGGTTGAGTTGATTGGTCTCATTGATGGGGTGGCATGGTGTCTTGAGTAAGTGTGATAACTTGTAGGAGCGATACAATAATAGGTGGATGTTATAGTGATATCATAAAGCTTGTTGAAGGATCTTGTAGGTGGGCAAGAGTGACAAAAGTTATGAAGTGGTCAGAATAGGTGATGCAAGCATGATCAAGAAGCCTAGTTAGGTGGCCTAGTCAGTAGGATGGTGTGTCATGGTGGTTCACAGGTGTGTAGAAGCTCGTTGATTAGGATGAGAACATGGAGAGCATGATGATGAGGTGTTAAGACACTTACAAGTGTCTCAAAGTGCAGGTATATGGATAAGACTTCATTCCAGGTTTGTATCTTGACCCTATCTTAAGCCCTATGTGGACTAATGAGGTGAGATTATCTATTTCTAAGATAAGTGTGAAAAGGTGAGCATTGGGAAATATTTAGCAAGGTATTCTAGAGGTGTGGGAAAAGTTTCAGGACTTGGTTTGAATAAATTTGTAAGAAAATGTGTTTTTTTTCCTCTACCAAGTTCATATAAAGTGAGAAACCCATCTCGAGAAGGTATGTTTGATGCTCATTGGCACGTGTGAAGTTTTCATGGGAGGTATATCTCTTCAGGGTAGTTGGGGAAAGGACCTAATAGGGATCTCCAAGCATTAGTTTAGAAAATAAGGCCCCAAGCTTTATGAACAATCGTTAAGAAGGTAAGGTGGTCTAAAACCCTCCCTAAACCCTAGTTAGATAGTGATGGAGAATAAATTGTTTAGAATTTACTAGAATGGATTGGTTGACCAAATATGATGATTGGAGGTTATATAGAGGACTCCTCTAGTTTTATCCAGGTGGCATTGAGGTATCATGCCAATGAGTGAACCCCACGCTAAATCGTAAGTTTCTGAAGAATTTTTTATTACTTTGAATTTTTACACTAGACCACATGAATAAATTAATTTTATAGAAAGTATGAAATCCATAAGACATGTCTTAATTGGTTTCATAACATTTTATATCCCTTAGGAGGTTAGTGGAATTCAATTTTGTAAGACTAGTTTTGCGCAGTTATGGCAATTTTAGGTGGTCATGTTGCATAGGTGTTCTTGGCACTTACAATTTAAGTGAGGATGTCTGATGGAGATTGTTATGACATTGAGATTATGATATTTATATTCATGTGTAAAAATTTCATGGTTGAAGTGATTTGATGTTGTTTGAGATTTATATTTGAAGACTAGTTTTGTAGGTTGCATACCTAATAAGGATAGGCGACCCTAATGGTGGCTTCATGACATGAAATGATGGTGAAGAGTTGGAGAAGCTTATAGAGGTCATGTAAAAGACTTAGAAAACATGTATAAGTGTTTCTTGATGTTTTCTAAAGGCCATATAGGCCAAGAATACTAAGACTTGGCAAAGGAGATGTTTTAGGCATTTAAGCAGGTAATTGAGTCCTAATTAAGGATTTGAGCTTTTATATGTTATTTCCAACAAGAGTAGTCTATTTTATGATTTTTTCATGTTTTTATGATGTTCTATGCCCTATTATGTCCAACCTAGATGTGTATGATGCTAAAGTCATGTATATATACAAGCGAAGAAGGCGTATTTGTTGGTGAGAATGGAAAAGTGCGAGTAAGAGGACAATGTGTAGAGGTGAAGAAGGTATTTGCTAGCATAAAGATAGGGAAGAGATTATGTCATGATCTTCTAGAGGTAATTATACTATTATAGAGATAGGTCAAATAACTTGATCAACTTGGTGAAGAGGTTCTTGACCAAAGAATCCTAAGAATTTAGATGTAAAGAAGATAGAAGAAAGGAGAGCTTAATAGGTGTCATCATCATTTGTTGTGGCAACAATCAATAGGTGATAAAAAATTAGGTGGATGAGTTGGTTTTGATTCATCCAGGGGGTTGGTTCTCTACTAAATATAGGGGTTGGTGGTCTTTATAGGGTTGGTGCTCTACTAAATTATTAGGGGTTGGTGCTCAACTAAATTTGATTCATTATTGTGATAAAACTTTGTTTCAGTGGGTTTTCTTCCCTTCAATGGTTTCCCACTTATATTTGGTGTTCTTATGTTATTGTGTTCTCATTTCTCATGTTTTGTTATGATTCTTAGTGAATGCATGGTTAATGGTTAATGGTTAAGTTGAATTGATGATTGATGAATGCTATAGTGTATGTGAAAGAAAATTTTAGGGAACACATATTTACCCCCAGTTTAGTGGTTTTGCTTCCAAAAAATATGAGATGGCATAGTAGGAAACAACAATTTTGAATTATCTTCATACCTTTGGTTTCCTTATTATGTGTTTCACATGTCTTCGTGGATCTTATCATCATCAATTTGCTCGACATTAACTGTTAGTAGGATAATTCTAGTAGGATGAGAGTGATTATGGACACCTGGAATTGCCCTTTCATCATGGCTATGATCTCCAACAATGACATTCCCATGTTCATGTACCAAATATAATTTTTTCTATGAATATTCAACCTTATGCAACCATTAGACACCAACCACTTAACCTCAAACATTAAAATATTTTAGCTTGAGTTGTGTGTTCATTGATCTCTTTCTCCTTTCTTGGCTCCTACTCCACTATTTCACCAAACTCTTGTATTTCTATAGTGTCATTTGAGAAAATAAACCAAGAGCCCCACTTTGGCACGAGCGTTTAGGATTTCTAAGACTCCTAAGGGCTACTCCCTCTTAGTAAATAACTGTTGCAATATATTTTCCTCCTTCTCAACCTTAGAGGGATAAACACGTCCATCCTTGCATAACAAAATTGGGAGTTTGGATCCTTCTTCCTCAAGTTTCATAGTCTCTTCTTCTTTTTTTAACAAGATAGATATATTCTCCTCTAGGATTGGGATATCCTTCCCATGAACCTTGTGCAAGGCTCAGGGCTTGGACCAAGTTCCAATTCCCACTTTATCTTTTCTTCATCCTACAAACTTAGAAAATGATACTGCATCACGAATAAATTATGGAAGGGCTTAATACTCCTCAAAGATAGCTACAACATTGTTAACCTTTTAAACCCTATTCTCTTCGTTGAATATCCTTTGCCTCTATAAGTTTTACACAGTGAAGGAAAAAGAATCCAAGGTGTCTGTTAGTCTTTCTCACATCTTCATGATTGTCCATATTTCTTCCTCACAAGAAACCCTCGGGCTAGGAAGGCCAAAGCTCTGATACAAGTGTAATGTCCCTTTCTATGGATGAAACTGAAAAACAAGGAATTAATCCAAACCCCAATCTACTTTAAATATGATTTTCACACTAGAAAACTGAAAAATTAAATCAATACAGAACAACAATATGATTTTTGGAACAACCTGTAAAACACAAGATTCCACTCAAATATCACCCTACAAATCATCCATAATATTTTTAGACATTTTAGGAATAGTTTAGATTTCACCACAAAAATAAGTAAACTAATCAGCTACAAAATTATTTATGAACAACAGAAGTAAAACTAAGAGAAATAATCAAAAGGGAGGTTTCCAAACCCCAACAATAACCAAATATGAATGATTTCAACCTTATAAATTATGTCAAATTTAAATATCAAATAATAAATGAGATTCGTGACCTCGAAGGAACTTAAAATGAATTCAATCCTAGTTCCCTAGGAGAGGGACTCCAAATCAAGAAAAATTTGTTTGTAGGTCTTCTTATTGATGCACTAGATAAAAAACCAGCAAGAGGATCTTCAATATTCTCCTTCACACCCCCAATTTGGAGAGTTTTCATTCTCCAAATACTACAAGGAAGGTTTTCATCCTCCTCGGATGCCACACTATGGATTTTCACCCTTAATGGATTTGGAAATAGAGAAAATATCCCTAGAGTCTAAATAGATAAAGTATATGTGCCAAAAGTGATATGGAAATGATCCCTTAAGACTCCTCTTATACCCTTGGTTGGCGCCAAGAGCCATAAGGTGTAAACCGACCTCTTAAGCTTGCTTTATCTTCTAATTCCATGTTGGAAACTTCCCAAACCTTGCCAACCTCTTAATGAGATTTACTTTATCCTGTAATTTAATGTTGGGAGCATTATAATCCCAACCAGCCTGCCTTTTGGAGTAAAACACAAGAGAAAAACATTAATAAAAATAAAATAAAATAAAAACGAAAAACCAAGGACTTGCCTTGTGTAATTATTTCTTGGACACATGAAAATAAATGGAAAGAAGTCTTCAATTGGTACTAATTTGAAAAAGGGGACATTACATTATCCCAGATGAATAACTCCATAAAATTGGGGTTTCATCTCCAATTTCTTAGTGGAGAGACTATAGTTGGCTGAATACCACTCCTTTCTATTGGTATAAACCCCATATTGGTTACAATTTGATAGTGGCTCATGATATTCTTGTTGATTCATTAAACTATTGGTGGAATCTTAAACCCTCATACTAGAATTGGGTGAGGAGTGATATGTAAACAGGTAGGAACCCTCTACTATTTTAAATGTTTACAAAAGATCATTGAAACTTATCATACTCTAACCTTTTCTCAACTGAAACTATTTTAAAATATGATCCAAAATCTGTTTCAAATGTTTTGAAAAACTGATAAAAAAGAATTTCATTGTTAAAAACTCATTCATATCAGTTGTATATTCAAACTGATCTGATTTTCATTTCACCAGGTTTTATCAATTTTCCGTAAAATTATCATAATGATCATAATTGTATTCAAATTAAAACATGATTTAAGATCTAAAAATAATATGAATATTGAAGATATAAAATCAGAAAAACACAACACAAGAACTGTTTATGGGGTTCAAAAATTCCTACGTCCTTGGGTTCATATGAACCAATCCAGTAATGTTTAGTTTTGTAAGTACATTTAAATAACTTACAAATTAAATAATGAACCTTTACACCTGCAATGGAAGACCATGGTAATATGTGAGCTCTTAAAAACTTAAGTGTTCTCTCTCTGTGTTTGTTCTCATCTTCGCAAGGTAATATTTCCTCTGGTCTTCATCAAAAGCGACACAAAAGGCTTAGAAATGACAACTTAAAAAATCTAATTTTGGAAAATAGGACACCACAAGGCACATCTTTGAATGTTGAACACTTTTCTAGTTCACTTCAAGACTTGAATATGCACCTAAGTTGCTCACATTTGTTGATTTGTAAAACAACTAGGTTATACATTTTTACACAGTCATCTCCATTCAACACTTCATATTCCAAGTGCCTCTTTATATAGTTTGATCAACATGTGTTGTCTAGTGGTGAGGCTATTTTTTACCTACTGAGAGGTTGGGGGGTCAAGCCCCTCTAACCTGTCATCGACATTCTATTCTCTATATTGGGATAAGATCCCACATGCTTCACATAACGGCTAGGTGATGCATTTATATTAGGTATGGAGGGTAGGTTTGTTGGCTTAGGGAAACATTTTGTTTGATGGTCACATGGTTAAGCTAGTTAGTGGTGGCTAAGTTAGGCTCAGTCTTGGATGTGTTGGCTTTCCAAGTTGGGCATGGAGTCTATGTTTGGTTCACTCGTCGGTGAGGGTGAGTCAGAGGGAGTTGAGGAGTTGGTAGATGGTGTAGTGAGCAGTTGGTGGTGTGGGATAGGTAAGATGACGAGTTAGGTGGTAGGTCAACTTGGTTGGCCGAGGTAGGAGGAGCTTGACTTGTAAAGTCTGGTTAACACTGAATGTAACTTGGTCACAATCCATGGTAATACTTAGCAATATTTACACCATAATGCAATACATCCCACATTCACCAAGTGATGAATAACAAAGCACTTAATTACATAAGCATGTATATAGTGATATGAAAAAATGGAGGTAAAGGCACCCCTCTATAAAAAGAGTATGTCGACCCTGGTTGAGGGCCTCCATCTACCAAATAGTGGAGCCCACCCACCCGATAATGAGTGTCGAAGATCGGAGGTGCAAAATGAATTTTTGCTTGATATAACATTACCACTTGTCGTTGTTTAATTGGTCCACTTCATGAGTGTGCACGTGTCCACGTTATTTCAAACCTAGGTGTAATCGCTTAATTTTTCCATAGTGTAAAAAATTTCAGCATGCAATAACTTCTGCATGTGATCTTTGTTTTTAGCGTTCAAGATACCACCAGAAATATCTTAATCTTCTCTTTCATACTATAATGATCTTGGGATATTTCAGGAAGCTTTTTATACTAAATTTATCTCTGGATCAAACCTCCTCGCTGAGAAGGCTTTTGTTCCATGAAAAGCTTTTTTTCATTGACAAATGTTGCCAATCATCTTCCTGCATATCTCAAACACATACAAGATCCATAGAAATAACATTATGGGCAATATCATTGTATATTGTTGAAAAGATTATCCCAAAAATTTGATCAGTTTTAAAAGATAGAAAATTATTTACCAAAAGAGGTAACTTTCAAATTGATACTAGGTGATTTTTTCAATCTCTGTAACATCATAAATTAGTTTAAATAAAACAGAAAATGCCAAAAAAAGACGAATGTCTAACTGACTTCATGTAGAACTGTCAAATCCTAATAACTCTAACTACCATCACAAAAATCAACCAGTTTTTAAAAATAGACAATTGTTCACCAACTGAGGAAATTTTCTAACCGATACTTTATAATACAACCATCACTGTAAACATAATTTCACCAAAATAGATCAGTATACAAAGACATCTACATGCCAATAATATGCTAGTGCCCACTGACCAACTGTTAATCACTACAAATATCACAAACACGATCCAATATGTTTAGGATACACACATGTCAAAAAAAGACGAGAGTCAAAATTTAATCATGTCAATCTGCCAATGAAATATTTTTCCCAACATTCTACACTGCAAATAGGATATAAACAAACCGTCTGCATAACCCTGCATACCAAAAATGGTGAAACTTCTATCCACCAGGCATAATCTACAAACCAATTTTTTAGTGTAATTAATGTACACCATAATTGTAGCCCCATAGGATAGTTACAAAGAAATACCCAAAATAAGGGACTTAATATATGTGCAAATACCATGTATGGACACAAAAAAATTGTATATTAATTATAATACAAATGGTACCCAAATGGGTCTTATAAACATCCTTACTTGCATAATAAAATACACTGAAATGCAACCTCTGCTGTTAAAATCAAAATGGAATTTGTCAACCTCATATGTGAGAAGTAGAATTTGAGTATGTTAAACTTATCCCTCATCTCTTCCCTATATGTGACACCAGATTCAAGGCGAATATGAATATGGGAAAAATTGATTTCAACATTCAACATACATCCCACTAAATGCTCTGAAAAACTATATATGCATGTTAATCAACTACACAAACATGAAACCAAGAAATTACTTACCAACCAAATTTATCATATTATCTTTTTTGGGTGGTATAATTTCCTCAGTGTATACTTGGGTATCTGCATGGGTTATTTTTACAACTATTGGTTTCACAATGCTTTCATTTTCCACAACTCTCCACTGTTGTTTTGGGTGAAGCTACCAACACATGTTAACCTCATGACCTTTCTTGTTATAATGGGTACAATATCATTTGTCTATTTTTTTGAAACTTACCCAGATTACCATTTTTACAACCTTGTGTATGAAAATGGTCTTTCAAAATTCTTCCCAAAAATGATTTCCTTTTCCAACACTTAGCTACGAAGTGGTTAGATAGTCCACCAAAACTGCATGGATAAATGTACCACAAACTTTTTGTATCCAATCCATAATTAAAAGGAACATGAAAATATTTAAATTGTTTATAATCAATGTTTTTAGAATTTTCCCCATTACAACTTTTACCTTTCATGGGTTGTGGTGGAGGTTTCTCCCTTGCAATATCAATTGTACTGGAGCATTCACATTTTCATGTTGACCACTCAAACAAAATCCCAAAGATGCATGGTGAGGCCTATTCTCTACCTGAATGGGGTTAGCTATTCCTTGGCCTTATTTTCTAAGGATTTTTTCATTAAATCCCATTTTAAAAAGTAACTTTGAACTTATTCCCTTAGAATATTATTTAAAATTATGAAAATCATTTTCAACTAATTTGAAATGGGAAGATTCAACAACTCACAGGATAGTTACAGTGCTTGAATCAGCTTGTCCTCTTATGGGAAAGGAAGGTCCTAATTACAAAACTGACTTGTTTTCCCCTTCATGTCACCACTAGTTTGCAACTTTTCCAAGGGCTACCCTTGGCTTTCAATTCTATTTTCAATTTCTCACATTCCTCTTCTAAGGAATAGTACATTGATCTCAGAAGAATAATGTCTTCCTGGATCTAGCGGTTGAATGCCTCAAGCTCATTGATATTTTCCTATTCTAAAAACTTTCCCATAGTGCACCTATACATGTCCAATAAAACTGAACCAACTGCACAATCTGAAGCACTAAACTGTCAAATAAACCTTCTTTGATACCAAACATGATCCATAAACAGGTAGGACACCCTGCTAATTTAAATATTTGTAAAAGATCCTTAAAACTTATAAGATTTGAACCTTTTATCAACTGAAATTGTTTTAAAATTTGATCCAAAACATGATTCAAATGTGTTGGAAAACTGATTTAAAACTGAATTTAATTGCTAAAAACTCATTCATATCATTTTTACATTCAAACCAATTTGATTTCATTTTACCCAATTTTATTGATTTTCCATTAAAGTGTCATACTAACTGTAATTGCATTCAAATTAAAATTTTATTGAAGATCTTAAGATAATTTGAATAATGGATGCAAAAAATATAATAAAAACACAACACAAGAATTGTTTACAGGGTTCAGAAATTCATACGTTCTTAGGTTCATATGAACCGATCCATTAATGTTTGGTTTAACAAGTGCATTTAAATAACTTACAACCCAAATAATGAACCTTTACACTTGCAACGAAAGACCATGAGAACCCATGAGCTATGAAAAAACTCATTGTCCACTCTTTGTTTTTGTTCCCTTCTTCGCAAGGAAAATTTTCCTATGTTATCCATCAAAAGAGACACAAAAGGATTTAAAATTATGGCTTAAGAAATCCAATGTGGGAAAAAGAGTACACCACAAGGAGTATCTCTGAATTCTTAACACTTTCCTAGTTCACTTTGAGACCTGAATCTGCCCCTAAGTTGCTCAAAGTTTTTGACTTGTAAATTTGCTTTATTATGGCTTTTTAGACAGTCATCTCCATTCAACACTTCATATTCCGAGTGCCTCTTTATATAGTTTGATCACCATGTTGTAATCTAGCGGTGAGGCTATTTTTCACCAACTGACATGTTAGGGGGTTGAGCCCCTCGAATCTCCCACTGATGTTCTATTCTCCATATAGGGATAAGATCCCACATGATTCACATAATGGATGAGCGATGCATTTATATTTGGTATGGTGGGTATGTTTGTTGGCCTAGGGATGCATTTTGTTTAATGGTCATGTGGTTATGCCAATCAGCGGTGGCTAAGTTAGCCTCTTTTGTGGATGTGTTGGCTCACCAAGTTAGGTGTGGAGGATATGTTTAGCTCGACATTCAGTGAGGGTTAGTTAGAGGGAGTTGAAGAAGGTGCGGTGAGGAGATAGCGGTGTGGGACATGTAAGATGGAAAGTTGGGTGGTGGGTTGCCTCGGTCGGATGAGCTAGAAGGAGCTCCACTCATCGAGTCAAGCTGACACGGAATGCAACTTAGTCTCAAGGCATTGTAATTCTTAACAATATTTACACTACAATGTAATAAATACCAAATTCACCATGTGATGAATAAAAAAGCACTTAAATATATAAGTGTGCATATAGTGATATGAAGAAACAGAGGCAAAGGAACCTCTCCACAAAAAGAGTGTGTCGGCCCTAGCTGAGGGCCCCCAACTAGAAAACAGTGAGGCCCACCCATCTAATAACAAGGTGTAAAAAAAATGTTTCCTTAATATCACATTGTCACTTGTCCCTTTTTAATTGGTCCACTTAGTAAGTGTGCACGCATCCACGTCATTTCAAAATTCCATGCACTTACTTAATTTTTTGATATTGCCAAATTTTTTAGCATGCACTAACTTCTGCATCTGACCTCTTTTTTTAGCGTTCAAGATACTGCTAGAAAAAACTCAACTCGCTCTTTTATACTATAAGATCTTGGGAGATTTCAGGAAACTCTATCCACTGAATTGATCTCTGAATCACAACTCCATGCTGTGAAAAATTTTATTCCAAAAAAATTTGGTTTTCACCCACAAATGTTTTCAATCATATTCCTGCATATCTCAAACACATACATGATCCATAGAAATAACATTATGGGCAATATCAGTGCAAATTTTTGAAAAAGTTATCACAACAAAATGATCAATTTTAAAAGATATAAAATTGTTTTCCAAAAGAGGAAAAAACTAATACTCTGTGATTCTGCCAATCTCTGTAACATTAAATAGTTTAAATAAAGATAAACAATGCCAAAAATAAGCAAATATTTAACCGAATTCCTATAGAATTGTAACTGTAATTGTATCTGCCATCACAAAAAATTGATCAGATTAAGAAATAGACAATTGTTCGCCAATAGAGGCAACTTTCCAACTGGTACTCTATGATACAACCATCACTGTAAACACAATTCCACCAAAACAAATTAGTATATAATGAAATCTACATGCCAATAATAGGCTAGAGTCCACTGACCCAACTTTCAATCAATGCAAATATCACAAACATGATCCAATATGTTTAGGCTACACACATACCCAAAATAAACAAGATTAAAAAATGAATCATGTCAATCTTCTAATGAAATATTTGTCCCAACATTTTGCACTATAAATAGGATATAAACAAACTGTTCGAACAAAGTTGCATACCAAAAATGGTGAAAATTATATCCATCAGGAATAATATGCAAACCAATATGTTAGTGTAATCAATGTACACCCTAATCGTAGCCACATATGATAGTTACAAATAAATGCCCAAAATTAGGGACTTAATATATGTGCAAATAGCCTATGTGGACACAACAAGTTTGTATATTAATTACAATACAAATGGTGCCCAAATGGATCTTATAAACATCCATAATTGCACAATAAAATCAATAATAGATACACTGAAATGCAAACTTTTCATTTTAAGAAGCAGTTGGTAAAATGGAGGCAGAAAATCCCCAATGGCAAATATACGTGGATCCACTTTCGCGTAAAGGTGAATTTTCCATTTTTTTGAGAACTAAAATTTCACCTGCTATTATTTTGAGGGAGAGTGATTACACAATGCACAAATGGAAAAATTTCTACAACGTTGACACCTTGCTGTCGCACATCAAGAAGCCTTCCTGACATGCGACATCAAGGCTTTTGTTGCACGTGTCAATAAGCCTTCCTGACGCATGACAGAAGGTCTTTTATCACGCATCAGGAAGCCTTCCTGACGTGTGATAGAAGGCCTTCTGTCTCGATTAGGAAGGCTTCTTGACGCACAACAACAAGCCTTCTATCATGTGTCAGGAAGGCTTCTTGACGCATGACAAGAAGGTCTTGCTATCACATGTTTCAGAAGGCTTCTTGATGCATGACAGAAGGTCTTGTTGTCACGTTAGGAAGGCCTTCTTGACGCACGACAAAAGGTCTTGTTGTTGCGTCGTTAGGAAGCCTTCTTGACGCATGACAACAAGACCTTCTATCGTACGTCATCAAGGCTTCTTGACACGTGACAACAAGGCCTTGTATGTCACACGTTAAGAAGGCGTCGAAACCCTATTTTTCCTATAAATACCCTCTCACTAGTCATTTTCATGTTTACACTCTCCGGCTCCCAAATATTTCTCATTTACAGGAATCAATTTCAGGTACAATCAAGCTCAAGGACAAGTACAATGGCAACTACAAGTGTAACCCAAGGCCAAGCTCAAGACCAAAATCAATCAAAAAATCCAGTTAACCCCCAAGCCCATTCCAAGGGCAAGATACTCTACAGGAACTTGTTGTGCCCCCACATTCATACAGTTTTGCAAATGAATTCAGAATACAAGGATTTGGTCGATGCATGTGACTTTGATGGGCTCATTAAGATGCCCTAGTTTGAAAT
This sequence comes from Taxus chinensis, assembly GCA_019776745.2. Lineage (NCBI taxonomy): Eukaryota > Viridiplantae > Streptophyta > Pinopsida > Cupressales > Taxaceae > Taxus > Taxus chinensis. Next base: position 757,758,886 of record CM034148.1, on the reverse strand, counting down.
AGATCATGATATTCTGAATTACCTACTCTCCTCGTATAATACAGAGGACAATTTGTTTACTGTTACTGTGGATGACAGTTATATGTTTCAATTCGGTGTCGATCCAACTAATATTCATCACTTAACAGGCCTTCCATACAAAAATTCCCCCATTATCACAATGAAAGCAACCCTCATCGAAACCGAATAAGAAGTACCTCAAATCTACTTTTATTTTCCATGTTGATTGTACGTATAAACTATTTTCAATTTTCATTTTATATTTTCAGTTTTTGATATTATACAATCTGTAATCTATAATCTGTAATCTGTAATATGTAATCTGTAATCTGAATAATCTATTTTCGATATTAATTCTAATAGATTTTTGGATTTTTCAATTTTCAGTTTTCGATATTAATTGTAATTTGTAATTTGTATCTATTTTCGATATTAAATTATTTTTTTGGCCTTTTGTAGCTCATGTCAATAAATCAAGACGTGGTGTGGATACGCAAGGAATTACACACCACTTTCTTGCTGACTATGATTTATTTCTTTCAATCCAGAATTGTTTTGCAGGGTCAACAAATGGATATACCAAACTGGGCTATTACATACATTCTTGCAACTATCAGAAAGCAAAAATTTGATTGGTGCACATTTTTATCCAATAAAATAAAAACTGACATTACAAATGCATCGCTTTCCAAAAAACCAGTTATTCACTCCACAAACTATCTCCTTGGCCTTTATTACGAGGCTCTTTTTAATTTAAAAGACAAACCAATTCCTACTTGCACTAGACGAGACAATGAAGAATTTGTTGATTCCATTTCAAGAATGATAGGTATAAGTTTGTATTTCGACATAAGACTAACATTATGTTCATCTAGAATCTGATTAAATATTGACTCTTTACATAAAATATTTTTGGAGGCCCTTCCACGAAAAAAATTTGCATCAAGAGGAAGAGGCCAACAACACGCTGAGGCATCGGCAGATTCGCAATCTGAAATGGAAGTTCACTCATCTCCAAACTGCCAAGTGTTTGAATTTGTTAAACGCCAGAGACGTAATACCCTAACATTTACTATTTACAAATTCCCATTTTGTATTTTCAATTTACCATTTACCATATTGAATTGACATACAATCAATTGTTGTTGACATTGCAGGAACTTTGGACAATACCCAGGCTTCTCAAAGTCAACCGTCTTCACCAACTCACTCAGTTCAGTTGCATGCAATTGTATCTTCTCAACAACCTGCACAACAATCCTAGCCACACACTCAAACACAACCAATTACTACTCCAACATGGCCACCTCAAGCTCCGTGACATGTTACCCCTCAACAAGGTATGATTTAATTGATTTAATACAAGTTTTCAATAGTTTAACAGTTTTTCATATGATTTTTCTTGCACTTTTCAGCACATTGCAGTCCTTCGCATTCTGTACAAACAGTTGCACCACCCCCTCCACCAATATGATTCAAAATGCCAACCAGAGGTTCAGGGAAAAATAACATTGGTAAACGCATGCCAATTCCTTCGGCCCCTAGTGGGACACTAAACATTGCCTCCTCATTTTGAATTCCAACCCTCTCTCTCTCTCTCTCTCTCTCTCTCTCGATGGTTTGCCCAGTGCAACAGGCATATCAATTTTAAATAATATAAATTTAGATGAAGATTACTTGGGCATTGATAGTAATGACCCATTAGGATTTTTTAATACACGTGAGATGATTCAAGGCCAGCAGGTATACTTCAATTTCAAATTTCATTACTTTTCATTTTAGATTTATTTATTTGAATATTGATTTATTTTATCACAAATAGGATCAGGCCACCCAAAGGTAGAAACAGGTAGCAGTTGATGATCAACCAGAAAGCCCCCATACCTCTCCAGCTACATCATCTTCTTCAGATACAGATGGTGAACAATTGCTACCATTTCCTTTAGAGAACTTAATTGGTAATGATTGTCAATCCCATGTCACAGAGTTTATTTTACCTCATATCAGTCAGCTTATAGAATGGGAGAGACGAGGGCTAAAGTACTAATCAATGAAATAATAAGTCATTATGAAAATTATTGGCAAAGGGAAAGTTTATACGCTACAGTCCAGATATAACCTGCGAAGATCGATTCCTTACTTACCCAAGTAAGAGGTGGGACTGTCACGTATAACAACAACTATAAAGACGATATTTTGGATAAAGCATTAAACAAATTGGAAAATATTAGTGCTGAAGCCCAGACATATTTTAACAAATGGTCTAAGGACAAGGATCTGGTAGCAATTGCAAATGCCGAGAGAGATAGAGCGGTTGTAAGTATTATCACTTTGAAACAATATTTTTTGTTAATTTGACTTTTTCTTATTTTAGTAATATGTTTAATTGAGATCACTTTTTTTGTGCAGTTGAAATATGAAAATTTGAAGAGTCAAGCAAAGGTGTTCCAAGTTCACTTGGAAACCGCGAAGAACAGTTTATCCGCAGCAAAGAATTTGAAAGAAAATATTGTTTTAGTTAACAAACAAAACAATACACTAAAGCAGATAATTAAAGAGCATGGCTTCGACCCTAAAATTTTATTCAAAGCCAAGGCAGCTGCAGATCCCAGTTTGCTATCCCATGGAGATGTGACAAGGGAAGAACAAAGGATCGTAAAGAATCTAGATAGTGTTGTAGAAGATCTGATTAGTTCTGGGATTATTCAAGCCATTGGGGAAAGGGGTATAGGAGGAGAAGCCATTGGGGAAAGGAGTACAACTACAGGAGTGGAAGCCATTGGGGAAAGGGGTACAAAAAATTGAGGGTTGAAAAATTTCATGATTGAGGGTTGAAACTTGAAAAATTGAAACTTTGAAATACTTTATAATCTATATTTGAAAATTTGAAACTTGAGTTTGATGGTCATGATGTTTGAAAATTTGAAATAATTTATTATCTGGATTTGAAATTCAAAACTTGAATGTGATGGCATTTGAAAATTTGAAATACTTTATAATCTGGAATTTTATATCTTCTTATATATTATGTATAGAATTTCTAGATACATTCATTTGAATGTGATGGCGTTATGATAATGGTTAATTATTTGTTTTAAGAAAATATGGAATGTGGTATGAAAAAGGCATCTTAATACTTGTAATGATGATTACATAGATGTGGATGATGACATTAGAATAGAATCATAGATATGGATTATCATTAGTTGTATGTGGACGTAGATTTAGCTTCAAGCACGATCATGGAATCTGGATGATGATAATGGATAATTGTTTTAAGAAAATTTGGAATGTGGTAGGACAGAGACATTTAAACCTTCTCAAAATATTCTAATGGATATGATATGATGACATTAGAATGGATATAGATGATGATGAATGATGATAATGGATAATTGTTTTAAGAAAAATTGGAATGTTAAAATAGATATGGATGATGATGAATTGTGTGGACTTACATTTAGCTTCATGCATGATGATAATGGATAAATAATTGATTTAAGAATAATTGGAGTGTGTCAGGAGTCTAGGACTTACATCTTCTTACTACTTGTAAAATTTTAACTCTGTATCAGGTTTCTCAAAATCTTCTTCTCTCTACTTGTCAATTGAACTAGGACTTACATCTTCTATGATGACATTAGATGTGGATGGAGACATTAAAACATATATGGATTATGATGAATTGAGTGGACATATATTTAGCTTCAAGCACGATCATGGATGATGATAATGGATAATTGTTTTAAGAACTTTGTACTTGTAAAATTAGAACTTTGTATGAGGTCTGCATTTAAACCTTCTCAAAATCTTCTTCTCTCTACTTGTAATGAATCAATGATATGATGACATTAGATGTGGATGATGACATTAGCTTCAAGTATGATCGTGGATGATGAATTGTATAATGGATAATTGTTTTAAGAAAATTTGGAATGTGTTATGACAGAAACATCTTAATATGGAAAAATATTCCTCTCTCTACTTGTAAAATTTTAATGTGTGATTTTATCCCACAAAGTTTAAACACTTTATCAAAGAATTTTGCAAATACAAAAATAAATTAAACATAATTGTAAAAACTCAAGCAATGTCATATGATAGGGTTTAAGTTACCTCTTGTCTTTTAGATGGCTGTGACAAAGCATATGGAAGGAAAATGAGAAATCATCCTTCGTAGCATGTTGTGTGCTAGAAGATCTTCGATTCAAGAAAACTCAACATGAGAAATAGATTAGTATATAGATGGGTGAGTTTCCTGACATTGTCAATCTTGAGAAGTGAGAGCTTCCTAGGATGGATGTCAACCCATGTTTTCAAAAAAATAAATGAAATAATGATTGATCAGATTAATGAAGAAACAAAATATTAAAGAAAAATGCAAATGATAACATGTACATGTCTGGACAGTAGAAGTCTGGAAGAGTATAACAGTGGAAGAATATGCAGATCTGAACTCTGAATGTCTTGCAAATTAGTATGCGAAAAATGCATGTAACAAACAGATTTTTAAAACAGAATTTCGTATTCAAAAAATCCAAAATAGTAATTATATAAAACAGATTTTTTTATAAATAATTGTATTTAAATAAATGTAAATATATATACCTGTAACATCTTTAATGATAACAAGAGCTGAAACAAAATTTGATAAAAAGCCTCCTCAGTCAATATTTGCATCTGTAGAGTTAATATGAAATTGAATAAATAACCACAGTCAATATTTGCATCTGTAGAGTTAATAATTGAATAAATAACCACATTCAAACAATAAAAGTAAGGTCAAGGAGATACCTATTTAAAGCTAAACAATCCATTATCAATAGCTTCTTCAAAGTTCTCTTCTATAGTCACATTGTTGGGAACAATTGTACTTGTAGCTGTATTATTTACACCTCTTCTTTCAGAAAGGGAATTCCAATGCAATTTCTCTTCGAAAGGAAATTTTTCCACAGAGTAGCGAGAAACATAACACCTCATGTAACTTTCCATATTTTTATCCAACCTGTTTCTAAGTTTTGATTTTATAAATGATAAAGCACTGAAAACCCTTTTGTCCTCCACAGACCCCAAAATCATTGTTTGACATAACTCATATAATCTTAAATATTCACTGATGTCTTCTTGTAAGATAGTACTTTGATAGATTCCTCGTCAGAGCCTTGTAATAGCACCACTCTTAGAAGGTTTGTCTAAATTTTTATATTGGTTCCTCATTGTTGTTGCAAAATTTGTTGATTGAGACTTTAATAAATGAACATTTAGTATACCTTTGATTTCCATACCCTTGACCTCTAAAGTCTTTGTGAAATGTTCCATTATTGTACCCATGGATTTATGGAAATGCTTTCTTACAAAGTCTACACGAGCACCTTCAGTATTCCAAAAATTAGGATTCATCACACCCATTGCTTCAAGAATTTTATCTTTGGAGAAATGTTCTCTAATTTCTGATGATAAGGATTCTGAAATTTTTTTAAAGTTTTATTCTTATTTCAACTATAACAGACTCAAAGAGATTACATGTCACAGGAACATCTTCTTGTTTGATCCTGTAATATCTTGACATTTTTGCAAAATGTGCAGTGGTATGTCCCTCCCATTAACATTGATGCAGAGGTGATCGTGGATATTAAATCTCAAATAGTTACTGGGTTTTTAAGATCTAATAAAGCTTTCCAATTCTCGAAAAAAGTGTATCAAAACTATCTTGGGAATAGTACAAGACATCAAGACTTTGACATACCATTTTTCTCATCCATATAAAATCCACAATATAGATTAATCTCCCATGTGCATGCTTCATGAGTGTATTGATCTCCTGCAACATTGGAATAATACCAACCAATGTAAGTAATGTCTCAAAATCAGTTAAACGGAACAACAAGTCCCTCACCCTGTCAACTTCATGATGATATTTGTGCATGAAACCAACCAACGAAGGATACTCCTCACAAATCTGCATGCAGGTTCATACAAAGAAATTCATCTCATCTCAACATCCTTCAGAAGTTTTTTTCCATCTGTAATTCAAATTGCAAATTTCTAGAACTCAAGAAATCACTTTGGGCTACCTTTTCATATAGGCATGAAGTTCTCTTATAAGGTCTTCTACTTTAGCAACATTTTCGTAGTTGCTTACCATTTTATACGCTAAATTCATTCTGTGAGCCATATAGTAAATTGCTAGCATATAAGGGGCCATTGTTGTTTTGCAATCTAACACACAGCCCTGTACGGTGACCCTACATGACTGATGCACCATCTAGCTCCGATGCATACCAACTTCATAGAAATTTCATAATCAGTCATTCCAACAATATCTTTCAAATGAGAAAAAACTATTTTATGTAGGTTTTCGGCATTACAATTTTCAACATTTTCATAACACCCAGTAGATGAGGTGTCCTTATATGATTTTCTAATGTATAGATGTGATACATACCCATGCAATGTTATCAACTGCTATCACTTCATCAATTCCAAAGAGAGATAAACTTATGCTTTTTTACATTTTCTTTCAAATCTTCCTTATCTATCATCAAAAGGCATTTTGCCATTTCCCATGCACTACTATCAGACCAATGAGACTGAGGTACGTTGGGCATTGCATTATATTGATACAAAACTTTGAAATTGAGGAAATATGAAATCAGTCTTCCTTTCTTTACTATGTGAAATAAAGTAGAGAACTGTATGAGTTTTGCATGCAGATTTGTTTGATTCATCTTACCAATTTGCGATGTGATTTCCTCCCTTTTCTATGAGATGTCTATGCATTTTTTCTGTTACTTCATACTCTACAGTGTATTTAACATGCATGCATTATTTTTTAGTTTTCCACCCTTGTGTGTTTTGATTTTTCTGGCCATCCTCCCCCGTTACAGTCAAAAATTATTTTCCACAGTGTTTTTCTATAGTGTCCAACTTCAATTGCATTTTTTGTTGCTTTCCCAATTTCCACGTACATATTATACATGTACATTCAGATGGGATCTCTTCTAAATTAGATGACTGTACAGGTTTGATAAATGGAAATTTGGAAGCCCAATCAAACTTGTAAGTCCTCCCAATTGTCCACATATTCTTGTTTGTTTTCAATGTTTTACTTTTTTGAGTAGAATTCTGAGCAATATCACAATCACCTGGTTTCCTCTTTCATGAACCAGAATTTGAATTTGATTTTTGTGTTCCATTTTATTGAGTATTTGTATGTGCGATATCTTGATGCACTCCTGGTTGCACCCCAATAGGAAGAATATCTTCAAGATCTGGCATCTCAATAGGTATATCTTCAAGATCTTGCATGGTATCATCATAGGTTTCATTTGGTTGATACTGTGCAGAATGCATGTCCACCTCAATATTACCTTCCACACAGCCAATATTTTGATTCTTTTTAGTGGTAACTATATGGGTGCTAGTGGTTGTGGTAATTTTAGCAGAAGAGTTTCCAAAATACTTGAATAGTGACTTCTGAGATTTCTTAGTTACTTTTTGGGTTTTCCAATTCTAAGCACTAGCACCTTCCATTATTTTGAACTGAGTTGTGCATCATAACAAAAGCAAAAACTTACACGTCAGATAAAATTGAGTCACATGTGTCAGAGTATACTGAGTCACGCGTCAGCAAACACAATGAGTTCGTGCGTCAGAGAAACCTATGTCGTGCGTCAGCAAAAAACTAAGTCGCACATCAACAAACTAAGTCCTATCACGCATCAGCAAATACAATGAGTCACACATCAATAAATATCCTTGTCACACATCAACAACAAACCCTTTTTATCTAGTGTCAGATAAGATCTTCTTGTCACCCGCACTTAGTCCATAGAAAAGAAATTTCACATGTCAGCAAATATTATAGTCGCTCATCAACTAAGTAATCAAATGATAAATTTGTACTGTGCTCTGGTGCTTAGAGTATGCAAGTTCACAACTTCACGGTATTGGTAAGGTACTGGTGGTAGTATACTACCTCGCGAATCACCTAGGTTTTTATAGGATATGTTTTCAAATGTAGGTGAAGCCGACCCCAAAAAATATATATACTGTAAATTTTAGGCAAACATGACACTGACCTGCTCTGAAAAAATTGCACCTTTTCAAATTTTCCTAAAATGAAATGTTCGTCATATTATGAATATTCACCACTAAAATTATCCCTGATTTTTAGGTGGTATAAATTACCTTAACAACCAACTTTATTAGATTATCCTTTGTAGGTGGTATAATTTCCTCAGTGTATACCTAGGTATCTGCATGGGTTATTTTTAAAATTTTTGGTTTTATAATGTTTTTCTTTTCCACAACTCTCCATTGTTGTTTCAGATGAAGATGCCAACACATGTTAACCTCATGACCTTTCCTGTTACAATGGGTATAATATCATTTGTCCATTTTTGTGAAAACTTACCCAGATTGCCATTTTTACAACCTTGTGTATGAAAATGGTATTTAATAATTCTTCCCAATAATGATTTCCTTTTCCAGCTCTTAGATACATAGTGGTTAGATAATCCACAAAAACTGCATGGATAAATGTACCACAATTTTTGTGTATCCAATTATAATTAAAAGGAACATGGGAATACTTACGTTGTTTATAATCAACACTTTTAGTTTTTTTTTTCATGCCCATTTTTAGCTTTTTGTGGGTTATGGCGGAGGTTTCTCCCTTGTAGTATTAATTATCCTGGATATATTTTGTTAAAATCACAATGGAATGAGGGAGGGTGAATCAGTCCTTCAAAACCTTTAAACAATTTCAGATTAACTTTTACACACAATTAACATTCAATCGTATATTAATGTGATCTTAACAATATATAATAACCATCCACAAGAGCATAACCATGAAAGAGTGCACAAGAACACAAGATATAAGTGGGAAAAGCTTAATGGGAATAAAACCCACTGAAAATCTACTTATATTACACAAATCAAATAAATTTAGTGAATCACCAGCTTTACAAGGAGCACTAAACCTTAGTTTAGTAGAGCATTAACCCTACAAGAAGCAACAACCCCATAATTTAGTGAAGAACAAAATCCAAAAGGAGGCTACAAACCCCCTAAGGTGATCAAGAACGCAACTCAACCACATTTATATGAATATCTCCAAAGTATTGTTTCAGGCCACAATTGATGGAGATCACTAATTCAACTCACACACCTTCAATCCCTCTTTCTTCTAACTCGTTTCATCTTGATCTTTCATGGAATGATTTGGATTCAAACCATTACAAACATTCTCTTCAAAATTCTTTAAAATTTCACAAACTTTATCATCTTTTTCTTGATGCCATCAACTCACTTTAACTCTCTTACCTAGCTCGCATTTTCCCCTCTCTCTTTTCAACTAGTTCAAAAATGAACCAAAACATGCACTTTATATGAGAATCAACTCAAAAACATAACATAAGTCATTCCTAATCCAAGATCTTGACAAAACTAACTCATAAACATTCATAACATGGACCCATGTAGGGTCGGCACCAAGCACCCAAGACACAAGACAAGCCCAAAAAGGCCCTAAAACCCCCATCACCAACCTCATCAAAGACCTCCAAACACATCACCCTAATTTTTTAAACCTAAAAATGATTCAAACATGTCCAAAAAATCATAACAAAATCATCCAAGACTCACACAATGCTTTGTACTAATCTTTTTTCTTCACAAAACCACTAAGTAGGACTTATTTCCTACTCAAAACAATCACTTCCAAAAACAAGTATTCACCAAACAAGCTCAAAATCATCAACTATACCATGTAGCCACTCATATGGAAAGCCACTAACATTAAGAACACATACATGCTTTCTATACCTTATGAAACACCCAAAAATGCAAACCACACAACCCTATCTTTTTTTCTTCAACAAAATGAACTACCCCGGAAAGCAGTTTTGGAAACTCAAATGGTTTTAAACCCTTGCCTATCATTTTCAATACCTATAAATTAATAAAATCAGGAGAAAAATTTATCCCTTTTAAATCTCCAATGGATAGAACACATCAGCTAATACAAAACATGTATAATCTAACATCCATCTTCTAACAAAAGTAGTCTTGTCCCTGAACTAGTCAAAATGGGTCAACTTGTGACCTTAACCATGGGAATTGAGTACACTTTCAAAGTTTCACTAAAACATGAAACATGTCACATTGGATGTGTAAAACAGCCCAAAAGACATTAGAATCCTTAACCATCGTCGAGAAGTGCTCAAGAACTTCCATTTTCGAACACTACTAAACTGCCCTTTTAGGCCAAAGAACCAGCCTTCAAAGATAGGGAACAATTTTCCCTCTAAAAACTTCAAAAATGATCTGAAAATATCATGGAAAAGTAGTAAAACTCACAATATTTCATAAATAGTTACTTAGTCAATTAGGTTTAGTGGACAACATTTGCACAAACTAAAAATAGTCAGAAAATTGCCTTTTTGAGTGCGGGGTCCACATAATGTCACAAGCTCTAATATACGCCCCATTTGGTATTTATAGGAATCCTATACAACCTCCAATCATAAAATTAGAAAAAAACAATCCATTATTGGCACCTACAAAGAATATATTCTCCATCACTCTCAAACTAGGGTTTCAAAACTCATAAAGAGTTGTTTATCTTCTCAACAATCGTTCACGAAACTTTGACGATGAAACCACTCCATTATTTTTGTAAAATAATCTTAGATTAATGTAAAAAGATTCCTAAAATATAAAATTTCCCATGCAAAGTGTGTGAGAGCAGGTGAACAAATGAAGTTTCCTATCGAGCTAGAAATCATGCTTTTTTATACCCTATTTTGCCTAAAACTTCATAACTTACAAAAAAAATCAGAATGACCTGAAATTTTTCTCACACCTCTAGGAAACCCATTTTTATCATCTCACGATCATCAGTTTTCCTCAAATATCCTTGCACCTTCACCATCACCATGACTTGCATGACTATACCTTAGGGTTTTGCGTGGTTTGAGCTAAATCAAAGTAGAAGTACCGTCATAACTTAATGTGAAATCTCTCCAAAAGGACACTGAAAAACCTTGAGAGATCATGTCTCACTCACCGTGCATGCCTTCCATGAGCTCACATGGCTTTACACCCTCACTCTCATGCTCCATTTGGCCTACAAGCACCTAGACTAGGTCTAGATGAGCACCTGTAATTGGCGTCTTCAACATGTACCCTACACTCTAAAGCTCATCTGAGTGTCTCAACACACCTCCTGTCATGGCTCTCCATGCGCTCTACTATGCTCCTCAAGCCACAATGTAAATCTATTTTACATGTTCTACTCACATAGGCTAGCTAGGTCACATGATTAGGCTTACTAGGCCGCAAGCCATTCTCACCTTGTTCACCTCTTGCAACCCTGAATCATCATAAATTTCCATATCATAATCATAGCTAAGAATCATTTAACACTTTTCCATCATCCTATTTCTCATTAATAAGATTTTACATAAATGAAAACACCTAAACTAACTCATAGCCAACACATTCACCTTTTTCATGTTGACCACACCAAAACTGAATCCCCAAACCTACACGATGAGGATTATCCTCTACCTAAATGGGGTTAGTTATTCCTTGGCCTTATTTTCCAAGTATTTTTACATTAAATCCCATTTTAAAAAGTAACTTTGAACTTATTCCCTTAGTATATTGTTTAAACCTTACAAAAATCATTTTCAACCCGATTTGCAATGAGAAGATTCAACAACTGGCGGGATACAATGCTTGAATCAGCTTGTGACCTTATGGCAGAGGAAGGTATTGATTGTAAAATGGACATGTTTTTCCCCTTCATGTCACCACCACAGTTTGTAACTTCTCTAAGAGCTCATCCTTGACTTTAAATTTTGTTTTCAATTTCTCACATTCCCCCTTCCAAGAAATAGAACATTGATCTCATAGGAAAATTATCTTCCGTAGATCTAGTGGTTGAATGCCTCAAGTTCATCAATATTTTCCTATTTTGAAAAATTTCCCATAGTGCACCCCTGTACCTATCCAATCACAACTGAACCAATTACACAATATGAAGCAAGAAACTGTTAAATCAACATACTCATATACCAAACATGATCCATAAATAGGTAGGAACCCCCTACTATTTTAAATGTTTATGAAAGATCCTTAAAAATTATCAGATTCTAACCTTTTTTCAACTGAAACTGATTTAAAATTTTATCCAAAATATGATTCAAATGTGTTAAAATTTTTATTTAAAACTGAATTTAATTTCTAAAAACTCATTCATATCAGTTGTACATTCAAACCACTCTCATTTTCATTTTACCCAATTTTATTGATTTTCCATAAAATTATCGTAATGATTATAATTGCATTCAATATAAAATCTTATTTAAGATCTGAAGATAATGTAAATATTGAATGCAAAAAAAAAGAAAAAACACAACACAAGAATTGTTTACGGGGTTCAGAAATTCCTACGCCCCTAGGTTCATATGAACTGATCCATTAATGTTTATTTTTGCAAGAACATTTAAATAACTTAAAAATCAAATAATGAACCTTTACACCAACAAAAAAATACCACGAGAACTTGTGAACTCTAAAAAAATTCAATGTTCGCTCTTCATGTTTGTTCCCATATTCGCAAGGCAATCTTTCCTTTGATCTCCATCAAAAGTGACAAAAAAGGTTTCAAAACAATGACTTAATCACTCTAATTTGGGAAAAAGAGTACACCCCAAGGAGCGTATCCAAATTTCAAACACTTTCCTAGTTCACTTGGAGGCATGAATCTGCACCTAAGTTGCTCAAATTTGTTGATTTGTAAAACAACTCTATTATAGCTTTTTACACAATCATCTACATTCAACACTTCATATTCCAAGTTCCTCTTTATATAGTTTTATCATCATGTGTATTATGAAAGTGAGGCTATATTTTACCAACTATGAGGATAGGGGGTTCAAACCCTCTAACCTCCCATTGATGATCTAATCTCCATATTGGAATAAGATCCCACATGCTTCACATAACGACTGAGCGATGCATTTATATTAGGCATGGTGGGTAGGTTTGTTGGTTTATGGCCACATTTTGTTTGATGGCCACATGGTTAAGCCAATTAATAGTGGCTAAGTTGGGCTCGGCCGTGGATGTGTTGTCTCGCCAAGTTGGGTGTGAAGGCTATGTATGGCTCGGTGGTCGGTGAGTGTTGATCAAAGAACACTTGAAAAAAATCACACAAGAAGTCCGCATGGGAAAGTAGGTGATATTCAAAGGTGTGAATGGATAGGGAGAACACGCGCCTGGAACAAAAGTTCAGCTTTTCAGAACTTAACCATTTTCACTCATAAAGGTCTATTTTTAGAGATGGTTTGCAGAGCACACAAACGAGGCTGAGACGTGCGCGCCACACATTGGCTATTTTAGGAGGATTGGATACGAAGCACTTTACATGGACACATGCCAAAAATAGATATGCTACTGTCAGTTAGTTAGTAGTAGTCTATTGTTAGTGCACTTGCATGTGTGGCTAGTTTTGTAAAGGCGCGTGGCTAAGAATAGCATGTGATCTATTTTTGGAATGGATAAGTGGTGAAGGGAAAGTCCCCACCCTTATATATATGTAGTAAACTATGTGATAGAGGGGGATTGAAAATATACATAGATATGTTGTTAAATCTACTACACGCATACTACTTATATTGTAATGAAGCTTCTGTAAACTTATTGCATTGAATATAATGGAGGATATTGGTTGAATCTAAGTGTTAGTTCTATGTGTATCTGAATCTAGTATGTTTTGGATCTCATCATGGTTAGTACTTAATTCTGACTTTTGCTTGGATATAGATCTAGTATGCTTTGTAGAATGATGTGTTAGTAATGGAACTATATATGTTAAGTCTTCATCATTCTAACATTTTGCTACAATAACCCTAAAGAGGGACCTAGTACCTTTACGTGCTTCAGGTGAGCACTCAGTCTAGGTTGAGTGATGTGCCAGCGCGCATACGGTTTTATTGGGTTTGTATCACTGAATTCTAGGCTGCATCATTGGTTCCATTGCCGAGACCTCTTTTTCAGTTGTTTTCAGAATGGTTCGCAATGAAGACGTACCGGTTGACCTTAGCAAGTATTGAAGAATGGATACGAGATCTAGAAGAAGAATACACATGGCAGTTCAACACTGGATTTGAGTTTAACGCACGTACTTAGGTGGAATAGAATCTATATGACAATTTATATGAGAGCTTTTTCACTATCTTTCTAGAAGAATTATACGAGTGGCTGGTTGCTTATGCATCTAAATGGAATTGGAGGTATCACATACTTATCTAGATGTAGGAATAATTCTAGGCCCTTTATAATTCTGATCTGATTTGGACTCAAGCTATGGATACATGGTTTCATGGTGTCTTGAATAGTTATATCTTGGAATACTCAATTTCCACTTATTTGTGTCCAAAGGTAGTTGAATTCCAGTTCTTACGACATCCACGGGGAGCTTACCTACAAGGCATTCTACTGGTGATCAAAATCCTGATGGTAACTTTGAATCTGAAGAGTAAACTGATGGATAACTAAACCCCACCACGCGCGGGGGAAAGAACAGGATTGGTGAAAGATGACAGACCTAGTGGCAGAAAGGAAAAGAGAGGAAAGGTGACTTAAGTATAATGAGGCACACGAGAGGGAGATAGAGAAGCAACATACCAATCCAGAAAGTATGGCATTGAGGAGAGAGATGGCTTGTGAAGGATTTGAAGCTCACATAGAAGACATAGAGCCAAGGCATCAGAAACTCCCCCATCTTGGAAAGCATGACAAGGATCCCCCCTCGGCCTCACAACGTAGCGTGCCAGCAGAGACTACCTAGGCCGTAGGTGTGCATCTGAATCCACCTGGTAAGCTAGCCCTTGTGCTTGGTTTTCCAATATCTAGTATGACAAGTAATCAACAAGCAAGTGTGGGAAGTAAGAGAGCAAGTACATCAATGGCAGGGTAGATGACTTCATTGTTATTAGGAGGTGTGTTTTCAAGTGCATCGTCATGCACATAATATGAGCACAACGAATGTTGGATTCACTTCTAGAAGTGGAACTACTTCACAGACCGTATGGGTTCAGTATAGTACTACTATCGGAGCACATGTGAGTATGTCTACAAGACCTATTCCAGCTACAGGTTTGGGATCAGGAGGCATGAGAAGTTCTGGTTTAGGTGGATCTAGAGGTTCTAGAGGTAGGGGGAACACTGGAGGTTCTGGATCAGGTGGGAAAGGTCTACACCAACCCCAGAATATTTATATGGAAATGTCTCTTTGTCTTCTAGAGTATAGGGGCATAGAAGATGTTGCTAAACAAGTGTATATGTGTGAAATATTGTGGCGCGCAAAATGAATCACAACTTCTGAGAGTAAGGCAAGCCAATTTGCTACTACATTACAAGGGCGCGCGCACAACTGGTACATAAAGTTTGACCCTAATCAAACTTGTTTGGATTATGCAACATTGAATGATGCGTTCTTAAAAGAGTTTTATATCCATAAATTTGAGTAGAAGAGTACAAGTGCACTCAAGGATATAAAGAAAGGCACTATCGAGAGTGTGCGTAAGTACGATGCTCATTTTAAAACACTTCTCTATAAAATTTCCTATAATATTAACGCAAGCTAGCATGAACAATGGTTTTTTTTGGGGATTGATTACACCATTTAGGAGGGCACTGTCACATAAGACATACTGATCCACGTGAGGTATTAGAAGCATAGCCTACGTGCTGAAGAAGTTAGGAGTATTGACATTGGTGTTAGCCCATTCTTAGATGCATAGATTGCAGCTACGACAAAGCAGCTAGAGAAATTATCGGTGAATTCAGCCCATGAAACGCGCTTAGGAATTTGGTGTACAGATTATGAAGTAGAAGGTCACACAAAGGATAGTTTCCCTCGAAAAATAATATGCTCATTGTTGATGGATTGTGAGATATTCCACTTAAACCATGATGCTAGCCGCTTCCCATTATTACAACGTGTGATAAGGAAGAACGTTTCAAGCTACTGTAAAATATGTTAGGTCCACAACTCATGACACGAAGGACTACTGGATGATCGGACAGATCCATGATGATATAGATATCGGTGTATGACAGACTAGAGTTTCATATAACTCTAAAGGAAAGAATGAGCATCAGGACCAGGAGCACAATCAGGTGCGCTATGATCGGAATTAGGGGAATTTTGAAGGTAGCAGTGGCAGATGTCGGGGATACCATGGTGGATTTGGAGGATGATGCCATGGTGGTGGAAGAAGTGAGTTTCCTTACCACTATAGGCGTGAATGTCCTCAGAATATTGCATGTTCTTTCTGTGGAAAGAGCCATAGCTATGAAGAGTGCCCAGACTTATATGAGCATTTGAGTAAGCAACATAAACAAGAAAATAAATGCGCTAGGATGGTTAGGATACAACACATTGTGGAAAATCAATGGATGCCCAAAATGGAATTAGAGTCTAAGGCACTACAAGTGAGGATCACGACCCACGCTGAGGTAACACATGCTAGGGAGCCATTACAGCAGAAACCTACCATCACTAAAGATTAGGTTCTTCATGCATGGTACCCTGATCCTACCTATCAAAAGGAGGTTTATCAGGATACCATGGAAGTTCTAAGGAATATTCAAGGTGAGATACAGTATTTAAAGGCGCAGAAGAAAGCATTAGACACAGTCCAAACTAGATATAGATGAATTGATAGAAGTGTGCAAAATGTTGTGTCAAGAGAACATCATTCCACTATTGGGGAGTTAGTTAAAAGGGAACACTCCATGCGTGTAAGTACTGAGACCAAATGATCAGATCCTACATGAAAATATCCCTCCTCATAGCCTAGATTATGACAAGGAAATCAATCTGAATGTTGTTATGGATGGGTGGCTATTGAGTAATATACTAATTGATACAGGAGCAAAAGTCAATGTTCTTACCTTGGATGCATGGGTACAAATGGGGAGATCCCTCATTGAATCCATCCTCTAATGTATTATTCATGGCTAATCAGAACTAAGGCTACTCCCATAGGAGTTTTGAAAGATGCATCCATTACCATAGAACGAGCCAAGTTTAGTGGAGAATTTGAAGTTTTAGTGCTTGCATAATGAGATAGCTTCCCAGACTCTATTAGGGCATCCATGGTGTTATGCAAAGTAATGTTGATCTTCAGTTCAAGAAGGGCTATATCAGTTTTTAAAATAAAGAGGAAAGAGTTATTATCCCTTTAACAGATGGAAAGTTCCATGCCCTATATTGAGCCATTAATTAAAGAAGATCTGAATAGGATTTATGTATGCGTCATCTGAGATCCAGAGATGATTGAACCAAACAAAGAAGGACTAATTCAATGGGAGGATGCACAATTCTATTAGAAATACTACAAGTGTTTCTTGTGAAAATTTGGCTCACAACACTTATGATTTGGTAGGGCACAAAGTAAATAGCATATTCCCTCGAGGCACAAAACCATGTTATGTTAAAAGGATAGGTAACAACTCGGTACCTTGTTACATAAAAGAAGGGGATCCCATGGTATTCCTATGCGTGCCATGGAAGAAAATTGGATAGACCCATTGGAGAGGAGAAATATGCTATCATATATACTACATTGGACAACAGCACACTAGTGGGTGGTCCACAGGGATAATCTGGTTGAATGGGATGAAATTGGGTTTGCTCTTACTACTAGGTTCTTTAGGAGTAATGCACCTACAAAAATATGCAATTATCATGGTGATCAACTTGTTCAACACCATGTTCAGAAGTGTGAGAGAATCTAGATAGAAGGGTAGGAAGCTTTACCACCTTCACTATGGGTGCACTAGATTTTATTTCAACTTTACAAGGTTACATGCGTTCTTAGTATGTGTATGTAGAACTCCTATAGAGAAACTAGAAATTAGCATAATTTAATTACAGAAAATGACACAAAATGTTTGAATTCTTCTCTACAAAACCTCCGGTAGAAGAAGCATTGAAGGTTATTAAGCACTTGACTATGGGGGACAGTGCTAAGACTGAATAAATCCTCTTGGAATTATTAGATAAAGAGGACTTATGAGCATGTCTTGATAAATAACCATAGGGGCCGATGTAACATTACTTCAACGTGCTTTCCTTGAGAAAGAGAAAGGAAAGATGGTCTACCTAGTGGATGACGAAGAAATATATAAGTCTAGATTTAAAACATTCAAGAGGAAGGTGTGAGGTATTGGACAGTATGGATAGGACCATGTGTGCCAATCATGAACCTATGAAGACAAAACGTAGGTGAATATTGGAACAAATAATGAGCCTAAGGAAGCCATAATTAGAGACTCTTTGTCAGACTTTAAAGTGGCAAAAATCATAGAGTTACTAAGGGACTACCAAGACCTATTTCCTAGGGGTTACCATGAACTTAAAGGCATGGATGAATCATTAGGGGATATGAAGATAAAGCTTAAAAAGGGGTGTGTGCCAAGTTAGAAAAAGGCCTTATAAAATGAACCTCAATTTGCGTGAAAAGGTCAAAGAAGAGATTGATAACATGCTAAAGTCTGGAATTATCAAGCCCCTTGATGAGTCAGAATGGGTTAGTCTAATGGCAATCAGTATTAAGAAGGATGTACATATTAGAATCTGCATGGAATACAAGGAGCTGAATGATGCATGTGTAACAGATCCATTCCCTACGCCATTTACTAAGGAAATACTAGAAGGAGTTACAGGGTGGGAAATTTATTCATTTACAGGTGGGTTCTCTATGTATCATTAGGTTAGGTTTTCCCAAGAGGATCAGGAAAAGACTACATTTACTACTGAATGGGGTAGCTTTTCCTATATTGTCATGCCTTTTGGTTTGAAAAATGTGCTTACTGTATTTTCGTGCATAGTTGTCTACGCATTCAAGAAATTTAGTCACAACTTCTTATAAGTATATTTAGATGATTGGATGGTGTATGGATTAGTTAACGATAACTGTGATAATCTATGCTTGATGTTTGAATGGTGTAGGTAGTTGAGTATCTATTTGAACATCGAGAAGTGCATATTCGCTATACCATTTGGGATACTTTTAGGACACATAATCTGCAAGGAGGGTTTTTTAGTGGATCCAGCAAAAGGTTGCAATCATTATAGGCCTAGAGGACCCTACCCAGTCAAAGTGATGTATGCATGGATTTTTGGGGACATATAGGATATTACAGAAAATTTATCAAATGTTATGCCAAAGATTGCCACACCCTTAGAAGAGTTACTGAAAGGGAAAGGTATTTTCTACTGGGTAAGAACAACAAGTAACACACATTCCAGACATTAAAAGAGAAACTTACTACTGCACCTATTATGTATTTTCCTTCATGGGAAAAACCATTTCATGTACATGTTGACGCCTCTAGCATGGCCATTAGCACGATGTTGGCTCAACCTAGAGAAGGTATTGTAGATCATCCTATCTATTTTTATAGTAGAAAGCTGACTCCTGCATAATAGAATTACACAACTACAAAGCATGCGAAACTTTGTCAATGACCTATGCATTGCATAAATTTCACCAATACCTACTAGCTACACCATTTGTCATATCTTTTATACATGGATCACATGGTATTGAATTATTTGGTAAATAAGCTTGTTTTACAAGGGTGCATATGTTGATGGGTGATTCTATTTCAAGAGTTTGATTTCACATTTGTGGTAAAACCAAGAAAAAGTAATTCTAGATCAGACCATTTATAAAGAATACAGTTAGGAGAAGAAGAACAAGAAATTGAGGATACTGTGTCAGATGCACAGTTATACAGGTTATAATGCGCACCATTATAACTAGAGGACATTACTATCTTTCTATGCATAGGGATGGACACCATGAAGGAATGAAATCCTTGGAGAATAAACAACTTACTATACACACTGTTGCACCTTATATGTTAGTTAGTGGTGACTTGTACAATATGGGTCGGGATGAAGTATTGTGCCATTATGTATTAGAACATGAGAACACGATTATTATGGAAGAATATCATGGTGGGATTGCAGGTGGCCACTATATAGGTGATGCCACATTGCATGCAAGATTCTACTCGTAGGATTATGGTGGGAGACCCTATATAAAGGTTGTAAGGAATTTTGTAATTCATGTGATCATTGTCAATGTATTGGAAGACTAGGTCAGCAAGATGAAATGCCTCTAAGACCTATTGCTAGCACATAACCATTTGAGAAATGGGCTATAAATTTTGTGGGTCCTATTTCACCAGCTAAGTGCTAAATTGGATCACACTACATTATAACTTACACAGACTATCTAACAAGGCGCGTAGAAGCAGCACCTATCAAGGACTGTACAGTGGCTAGAACAGCTCAGTTTCTATGGGAACATATTATTACAAGGTATGGATGTCCTTTGAATGTGACCAGTGATAGGGGCAAACATTTGCTTAATGAGACAATAAAAATTTTATTGGATGAGTTCATGATTGCACACCATAAGACTACACCCTATCATCCTCAAGGAAAATGGGACTGCTGAGGCCTTCAAAAAAATTTTGGGCCATACATTGACAAAAATATGTGATGTTGGAAGAAAGGATTGGGATGACGAAGTATCTGCAGTACTGTTGGGCATATCAAACAACATATAAAAGGTTGAACAAAGAAACACCATATTAGATTAGTGTTTGGTGTAGAAGTCATTCTTCCTATGGAATTTATGTTACCTTCTTTACATATTACGTGCACATTGGAGGTATATCTGATCATCAAGCTTTAGAATAACAGATTGAAAAGATAATTCAGCTAGATGAGTGAAGAGACATAGCCCGTTGGAGTCAGAAGCAATAAAAGGCCAGGCAGACAAGCATGGCATGACAAAAACATAAGGGATAAGAATTTTGAGATTGGACAACTGATACATCGTTACGACTCTAAGTTCTTGTGCCATCCAGGAAAAATTAAGGTACATTGGCTGGGGTCGTTTGTTATCACTTACATCCTTGAAACAAGTGCTTTCCAGTTAGAAGCACTTGATGGAACATGGCTACATGGTTACTTTAACAGGAGTACGCTGAAGCCCTACTATAAATAAGTCTTCTTGGTGTTTTTAATAAGGTAGTATTGCCATTTAGATTAGGTTTTCAATTACATATTTCCTTAATGTTTTTCCTTCTTTGTTGCTATGCTTTTTCAATTTAGTTGGTATTTTTGTGTATTAAGTGTGCTTACGTGCGTGAAGCTAATTACTATATGAAGTATGTTTCTGCACGTAGAGGACTGCACATACTTTTAGTGTGAGGTGGTTTTTCATATCCAAGTATAAGATTGTGGGAATTGAAAGGTGAAAGGAATAAGTTGTCTATGGGTGTTCTTCAAGTTAAAGGATTACTTTTAAAGAGTGACCAAAGATGGAGATGAATGAAGGAACAGTATAACGCGAGGTAAGCAGAGGCCATAACAACTACCAGTAGAAGGTGCAGTAACGAGGTACTCGGGTGCAAGGAAGTGTGACTAAAGAGAATTATGTAACCAGAGGGTAGGAAGGAACAGCTACAAGGTTATAGCTTGAGGCATGAAGATGTAACGCGCGGAAAGGATAGAATTGGTCAATTAATAAGAGGATATTTCATAGTTTAAGGAGCAATGAATGCATCAAAAATTTGAAAATATATATAAGGATGGGATGCGAGTTCATTTTTATTGTTGCGATTAAGATTATTTGAAAATGAGCTGAGTGTAAAGAGCCGAGTGATCGTATTAAGGTGTGAGAGGTGTGTAACTAGTCGTGACGTAGATATTTGTTTGCAGAAAGATCTTGTGTCCCTGGTGGTAAAGGGTTTGAGAAAAAAAATGTGACAAAGAGGATGTAAAGGAACATTTAATTTCACCTAGGGCACACTGAGTCAAGATAGGGTTTGATTCACACATTGTATAATTCAAGAGGTGGGGATCTACAAAGGATTGCAAGGTAGAAATGACACCCAAGAAAGTAGTTACAACCGGAGTGATGTGAAAGAAGAAGGTGGTCAAAGAAGAAGAGGAGATGGCTCCCAAAAGTCAATTTTTTCAGAAATGAAATATCCAAAGGGGGTTATCATCAGACTAGGAGTGGGATTCTCACATAAGGAAAAGTAAGGTGAGTGAGTACAATCATCGTATCACATAGAATAAGAAGGAGCTTGATGTGTTGTTGAACATGAAGACAAATAAATGCACTGACAGAAGACATGTCATTGTATGATGATGCTGGCAAGAAGCTCTTAAATAAGATTGGAGTTTACCAATTATATGAACTCCCTTACTTCAAGAAATATGAGCCCTTGTACCAATGGCTCATGAGTAGAGTTCACAAAGATGTTTTCTACTTTGTAGGATGCAGAGCCAGAATTTCAGCCACGCTCATCTTCACGGTAATGAGGTTTGAAAGGAATAGGATAAGTATTTGAAAGATGACTTAACAGATAAGGCCACAATATTGGAGACCAGAAAGGAGTTGGGGTATATACAATGGTCTGGGTGGCATGGACATTGATAAATTAAATAAGTATCCAGTTGTGCAAGCATCCACACATCTTGTTACAAAGCTAAATGACTAGGAAAGGTGGTCACAAGTGAACATCATATGGCTGCACATTGCCAAAAATATGTTTGAAGGGGTAGTCTACATCATTTCACAGTATATTATAGAAACTATTATTGAGGAAGCATGCACAGGAGGAAAGATCAGCTTTGGAGATGTTCTGTTATCAATGGTGTTCATGGAGATCGGAGTACCTAATGGACCAAAGGAGAGGATATGGGAGTATCCCATGGAACACAAGTCACCTGCATAATGCTTCAAAAAGTACTTGTGTGAGGGATCCATGACAGAACATGTTAATCAAAGGGATGATAAATGGTATGATAGGCTCCACATGCAGCCTTTGAAGAAGAATGGTGCATCCCCAAAGACATTCCTTCGATGTGCTGGAAAGGCAAGTTCAATTTGATTGTATACTAGCATTTTTTTGTATAGTGTGGTTCACCATGAAGGATGGAGCATGGAGCCCTCGGTGTAAGTTTCCATATGCCTTCATAGCAAGGTACTTCCAGGTGTTAGTACATAGGTTCTCATATGTGCATGGTGACTCACATTCAATGTAGATAAGGTAGATCACGCAACTACCACACACTAAGGAAGAAATATGTGTATCTAGGGTTGGGTGCATATATTGAAAGACTCATTTCAAATGTATTAAGCATTAAACCAATAAGTTTGGCTATGGGAGATATTGTAGCAACACTTGAGTACCTCCAACTAAAGCCAAAATTAGAGAATAACAAGTATGTGGAATATGAATTCGCACTTCCAGCACCACCAAAGGGTAAGCACACGATGGAGAAACACCCCGAGTACCTAAGCCCACAGAGCCAATTGAAGTGGAGGATGAGGAGGGTGAGGAGGAATGAGCGCGAGGATCGTGGTGGTTTGGAGCATAGAGGTATACGACATCCTATGACCAAGGATGAAGCTAAGCATGCCACTACACCACCTCAACCACAAGAGGGGGATGATGAGGAATTGTATGTAGTATAAGGAGAGCATAGATTTAAGTGGGTGTTCAGGAGAACAAGGACTCAAGGTGTTACTCTACAAATAGTACACAAATCACCTATACTCTCTCCATAGAAAGAGACAACCACAAAAATGAGAAGGAAAATGAAGTTGAATGAGGAGGCGGAAGGATCAAAGGAAAGTGCACCTAATTCTCCTACACCTCTAGAGAATGTAGAATAGAAATATGAAGAAATGAAGAAAGGGGAAGAGGAGGAAAAGGGAACCAATGAGACAACTACAGAGACTACCCAAGAAATGGAGACACAAGTCCCAAATTTAGAAGCTTAAGTTCTTAAGAATCCTCAATCGAGAAGAACAAGTGGAGAGCACATTCCACCAGCCATGGGTTATCCAGAGGACATAGGTAAAATTTTCTGCGCACATTTTCAGAGCACATTGTCACAAAAGGAATTATATGGCTGGGAACTAATGGATGAAGATATGGCTACATTGTACATAAGGAAGTAGTTATCATGGTCCATGCACACACACATGGATGAGATAGATTTTCATGTATGTGATGAGTCATGCGTATCATGGAGGTTAAAGAAAACACCTCAAGCTAGACACATGACAGTAAAGCCCACTGTCATGTTAGATGAACAGGTGAGCAATGCATTGGTGAAAGTCTCAATAGAGGTGGCGAAGTGAAATATGGACAAGGCGTCCACAATTAGGGTACTCAGGGAAGAGATCAAAACTAAGGATGGGGAAATAACGTTCCTAACATAGGAGAGAGACTTGCCACATATAAAGAACGTTGTATTTATCAGCATCGCAGAGGAAATTAGTGATAATGTCATAAGAGCTAGGCCACACTTGGAGGCAAAGGTACCATAGACATTTCCTTCAGCAATACATTATGTAGGAAAGTTGGTGGACCTAGTACTTGAAGATGGGCCTCTTTTCATGCCAACACCAAAGGATCCAACACAAGAGGCAGAATGAGAGAAGCCTTCAGTGATGCGGAAGATTTCATCCTATGAAGGGCTGATGCAAGTGCTGTAAGAAGAACTAAAGAAAGTAGACCAAGCCTTGAACATATGTATAACTCCAGAGGTGCTCATTAACATAAAAACCCTATAGGAGAACAATGAGGTCCAGAAAGTGATGAAGGACAAAACATTGGGCCGCGTAGAAATATTATCAATGGTTAAACAAAAGTGCAAGGCCTTAGCAGCAGCACAAGAACCACACAAGACTCAACTAGAAGAGCTTGGGAAGCTCATTACGCAGAAGATGGATTTACTAGAGGGAAGGATGACTGCAATGTCCAGCATTATGTTGGTCTTACAAAAGGAAAAAGGAGAGATTGCGAGGGATGAATTGGAGTCCATTGTTTTGGACATTCTAGAAAAAGTAGAGGAAGCACTCGCTGAGTGACAGACCTTGGAGGTTGAAGTAAAACATGAATATCCTAAATTAGTTGTTCAGGATGAAGAAGAGACTGCGGAGTAAAAAAATTCTTTCATACATTATTTCATTCTTTCCATTCTTCTATTCTTTACTTAAGTTTTTGGAGATGACCATTATCGAGGTGACAATGAAATTAGTGTGGGGTAATGTTGATCAAAGAACACTTGAAAAAAAGCACACAAGAAGTCCACGTGGGAAAGCAGGTCATATTCAAAGGCATGAATGGATAAGGAGAACACGCGCATGGAACAAAAGTTCAACTTTTTAGGACATAGTCATTTTCACTCATAAAGGTCTATTTTTAGAAATGGCATGTAGAGCACACAAACAAGGTAGAGACGTGCACACCATGCATTGGCTATTTTTGGAGGATTGGATACGAAGCACTTTGTATGGACACAGGCTGGAAATAGATCTGTTACTGTCAGTTAGCTAGTAGTAGTCTATTATTAGTGCACTTGCATGTGTGGCTAGCTTTGTAAAGGCACGTGGCTAAGAATAGCATGTGACCTATTTTTGGAATGGATAAGTGGTGAAGGGCAAGTCCCCACCCTTATATATATGTAGTAAACTATGTGATAGAGGGGGATCGAAAATATACAGAGATATGATGTTAAATATGATTCGTGCATACTACTGATATTGTAATGAAGCTTCTGTAAACTTATTGCAGTGAATATAATGGAGGATATTGGTTTAATCTAAGTTTTAATTCTATGTGTATCTGAATCTAGTATGCTTTTTATCTCATCATGGTTAATACTTAATTCTACTTTTCCTTGGATATAGATCTGGTATGCTCTTTAGAATGATGTGTTAGCAGGGATAATTTTAGCAGAAAATATTCGTAATATGGCGAAAATTTCATTTTAGGAAAATTTGAAAAGGTGAATTATTCAGAGTGGGTTGGTGTCCTATTCGCCTAAAATATATAGTATATTTTTTTTGGGGGGTCAGCTTCTCCTTCATTTGAAAACATCTCCTATAAAAACCTAGCTGATTCGCTGGGTAGTATACCTCAAGTACCTTAACAAATTACCAATACTGTGAAATTTGAACTTGCATACCCTTAAGCACCAGAGATTCAGATTATTGTTAGCCTGTGATTGTTAACGTGTGACAAGGGCATTGTTGACGCGCAACAACAGCTGTACTGACGTGCGACAGAGGAAGTGTTGACGCGTGACTTGGGAAAAGAAGTTGACGCGCGACAGAGGAAGTGTTGACGTGCGACTTGGGCAGTGTTGACGCGTGATAGTATATTCAAACAATGGACGCACGATAGGACCTCAGACACTGGACATAGTCGCTACTTGGTTCTTTTGCTGACGCACGACTCTTTTCAGAATAATGGAAGGTGCCAGCTCAAAGAATACGAATAACCTAAAAGTAAGTTAGAAATCTCAGAAATCACTCTTCAAGTATTTTGGAAACTCTGCGGATACAAATATTGTAAATACCAATCATATAGATGCCACCACAAAGAATCAAAATACTGACTGTGTGGAAGGTATTATTGAGGTGGACATGCATTTTGCACAGTATCAAAGTCAAACAAATGAAACCTACGATAATATGCTAGATCTTGAAGATATTGTTCTTGTTGGGGTGCAACCAGAAGTGCAGCTAGATATCATAGATACAAACACTGAGCAAAATGGAAGAAAGAAATCAAAATCAAACTCCGGTCCAAGAAAGAGGAAACCAGGTGATTGTGATATTGCTCAAAATTCTACTCAAAAAAGTAAAGCATTGAAAACGAACAAGAATATGTGGACCATTGGCAGGACATACAAGTTTGATTGGGCAGCTAAATTTCTATTTATTGAACCTGTACAATCATCTAATTCTGAAGAAATCCCATCTGAATGTACATGTACAATGTGTATGTGGAAATTGGGAAAGCAACAAAAAATGCAACTGAAGCTGGACACTATAGAAAAACATTGTGGAAAACAATATTTAACTGTAACGGGGGCGGATGGCCAGAAAATCAAAACACATAGGTGGAAAACTGAAAAAGAATGCATGCATGTTAGATACCCAGTGGAATATGAGGTAGAGCAGAAAAAACACAGACATCTTTTGGAAAAGGGAGGAACGATCACATCGCATATTGGTAAGATGAAAGAAACAAATCTACATGCAAAATTAATACAATTCTCTACTCTTTTTCAAATACTAAAAAAAGGAAGAGCGATTTCGGATTTCCTTAATTTCAAAGTTTTGTATCAATTTAACGGAATGCTAAATGTACCTCAGTCTCATTGGTTTGAAAGTAGTGGATGGGAAATGGCAAAATGCCTCTCGATGATAGAGAAGGAAGATTTGAAAGAGAATGTAAAAAAAGCAAACTTTATCTTTCTTTCAATTGATGAAGTGACAGCAGTCGACAACACCGCATGGGTATGTATCCACATCTATACTTTAGAAAATCATATAAGGACACCCCATCTGTTGGGTGTTATGAAAATGGTTGAAAACTGCAATGCCGAAAACCTATATAAAATAGTTGTTTCTCATTTGAAAGATGTTGCTGGAATGACTGATTATGAAATTGCTACGAAGTTGGTATGCGTTGGAGCAGATGGTGCATCTGTCATGCAGGGTCACCGAATAGGGCTCTGTGTTAGATTACAAACAACAGTGGCCCCATATATGCTACCAATTCACTGTATGGCTCACCGAATGAATTTAGCGTATAAAATGGTAAGCAATCACGAAAATGTTGCTAAATTAGAAGACCTTATAAGAGAACTTCATGCCTATATGTCAAGCAACCCAAAGCGTTTTCTTGAGTTCTAAAAATTTGCAATTGGAATTATAGATGGCAAAAAATTTTTGAAGGATGTGGAGACTAGATGGATCTCTTTGTATGAACCTGCATGCAAAGTTCGTGAGGAGTATCCTTCATTGGTTGGTTTCATGCACAAATACCGTCATGAAGTTGATAGGGCAAGGGACTTGTTGTTCCGTTTAACTAATTTGGAGACATTGCTTACATTGGTTAGTATTCTTCCAATGTTAAAGGAGATCATTACACTGATGAAGCATGCACAGGGCAGATTAATCTATATTGTGGATTTTATACGGATGAGAAAAATGGTATGTCAAAGTCTTGATATATTGTACTATTCCCAGGATAGTTTTGATGCACCTGTTTTTGAAAATTGGAAAGATTTTTTAGATCTTAAAAATCCTAACACCTTTTTGAGATTTAATATCCACGATCACCTTTACATCACTATTAATGGGAGGGAAATACCAATGCACATTTTGCAAAAACGTCAAGATATTACAGGATCGGAACGAGAAGATGTTCCCGTGACACGTAATTTGTTTGAGTCTGTAATAGTTGAAACAAGAATAAAGCTTAAATTTTTTTCAGAAACCTTGTCATCAGAAATTAGGGAACGTTTCTGTAAAGATAAAATTCTGGAAGCCATGGGTGTGATGAATCCTAATTTTTGGAATACTGAAGGTGGCCGTGCAGACTTTTTCAGAAAGCATTTCCATAAATCAATGGGTACAATAGTGGAACAATTTACAAAGACGTCAGAGCTCAAGGGTATGGAAATCAAAGGTATACTGAATGCCAATTTATTAAAGTTTCAGTCAACAAATCTTATGCAACAACAATGAGGAACCAATATAAGAATTTAGATCAACCTTCTGAAAGTGGTGCTATTACAAGTCTGTGGCGAGGAATCTATCAAAGTTCTATCTTACAAGAAGATATTAGTGAATATTTTAGATTATATGAGTTATGCCAAACAATGATTTTGGGGTCTGTGGAGGATGAAAGGGTTTTCAGTGCATTGTCATTTATAAAATCAAAACTGAGAAACAGGTTGGATAAAAATCTGGAAAGTTGCATGAGGTGTTATGTTTCTCGATACTCCATCAAAACCTTTCCGTTCGACAGAGCAATTGCGCACTGGAATTCCCTTTGCGAAAGAAGATGTGTGAATAATACAGCTACAAGTACAAATATTCCTAACCTTGAGAGTGTAATTAGCTCTTCGTCACATTCTACAGAAGACAACATCGAGTTTGATGAAGCTATTGATAATGGATTGTTTCAACTTTAAATAGGTATCTTCTTTATCTATCTTTTATCTTTATCATTAAAGATGTTACGGTTCTATATACTAAAAATGTCAGGCAATTCACCCATCTATCTACTAATCCATTTCTCATGTTGGGTTTTTTTAAAACACAGATCTAGCTCATTACCAGTGGTAGACTGGCAGTGATGATTTCAACTTTAAGCAGGTATCTTTTTCCCCTTAATCTTATTGTTTGTTACTATTCATTTTTTTCAGCTCTGGTTATCATTAAAGATGTTACAGGTCTATGTATTTATATTTAGTTAAATACAATATTTTTATTTTTTGAAAACGTGGGTTGACATCCGTCCGAGGAAGCTGTTACTTCTCGGGATTGACAATGTCAGGCAACTCACCCATCTATCTACTAATCCATTTTTTGTGTTGAATTTTTTTTAGACAAAGATCTAGCACATTACCGGTGATGATTTCAATTTTAAATAGGTATCTTCTTCAACATAATCTTATTGTTTTTTACTTTACATTTTTTCAGCTCTTGTTATCATTAAAGATGTTACAGGTCTAATTCTATATATTTACATCTATTTAAAGATATTGTTGGTCTATATATTTAAAGATGTTGCTGGCACTTCTCAGGACTGACAATGTCAGGAAACTCACCCCTCTATCTACAATGTTAGGTAAAACAAACCCTGTCATATACGTAAGATTTCACAACAGTCTAATACACTTACCCTTGATGATTTCACAACAATCTAATACGCAAGAGGTAAGCTAAACCCTATCATATTTGCAATTATGTTTAATTTCTTACCAGTGATGATTCTTTCTTGATTTCTTAGAATTATATATATCATATCATAAAATTCCTCATCATCCATATATATCATATCATCACCATATCATTATCATCTATATCCATTCTAATCATTAATGTCATCTATATCCATTATAACACATTCCATTTATTTATCATCTTTATCCATTCTAATGACATTATGATCATATCATTACAAGTACAGAGAATAATTATCTTAAAACAAGTTCAAAAGTCTAGAGAAGAAGAATTACTGTGCTTGATGATAAATCTACGTCCACATTAAATTGATCATCGTCCATATATGTCATATCATTATCGTCATTCATCGTCTTTCATCATCATCTATCATTAATTATCAATTATTATCATTTATCATCTACGTCCACATACAATTCATGACAATGCAAATAAACAAGAAACATACATATAATTCATGATAATCACCATCTAATGCAATTAAAATTAAAGATTGTATATAAATCCATATAATTAAATTCAAATACCATAGTACATGCTCAATAGTAAAAGTTTTCAAATTCAATATTTAAAGTTTCCTCAATAATAAAAGTTTCTAGTTTTCAAAACCCTCTTTTTCTTTATCCAATTCTACTCCTTTGCTCTCTTCCCCAACGACTTCTTCCACTGTGGCTGTACCTCTTTCCCCAACACCAGAAATAACCCCTGAACTTATAAGATCTTCTTGATTTGTTGCATCTCCATGCGACAACAAATTTGGATTAGCTGCAGCGTATAAACTATCCCGTTGCCAAGAATTTTCATAACGACTAATAATCTCATTGATAAGAACCTTAGCCCTTCTCTCCCATTCTATAAGCCGATTCATATGAGGAAGAATAAACTCACTGACATGGGATTGACAATCATAACCAATTAAGTTCTCCAAAGGAAAAGGTGGCAACTGTTAACTTGTTAGTGTTGAAATGAATATCATTTTAATTCAGATTTCATTTCACCTTGCTCCCCTGGCCTAACTACCTCAAATTGTCTCAGCCAGTTTTTTCTGGCCTCTATCTTCTTCCTGCTGAAGGCTAGCTCAATTGCATCTCCATCTTTCTCATCAACCCACACAATATTTTTTGTGCTTGTCCAGATCTATGAAATACTCCTTGCCCTATTTAGAAGTACTTGTGCCCAAATCCTGTATGGTCCAAGCAACAAGTGATACCTAATCAACAAGTGAACAAAACCAGAACTTAAAAACATATAAAGAGAAAACAAACTAGCATTACTTTGTAGTACTTTATGGTCCAGCCAGTTATCGATCCACTCAATGATTCTCAGGAATGGTGTAAAAAGATAACACATTTCCATTTTTGTGAGTTGCCTACATCAACATGTGCCAAAATTAGACATGGAGATACATAACCTCTGGAGGCTTAAAAACAAATATAAAGAGTCTCAATACACTCAACCAAATACAGGGAGAACATTTACCCTGAAAATAGGAGTGATAAATTCCACAACAAATGAAGGAATTTTAAGCAGTGATGGCCAGTTATGGTGTATGAAATTGATCAACAATCCTTTGATGTGGGAACCATCATGGTCCTTTAAGAGACAAAGGACAAGTCAAAAAGGATCTCACTAGAAAGGATGTGTCAGAATTAAGCAGAAACTAAACAGCGCTAGACAAAGATCATGTACCTGGTCTGTCATTATCATCAGATGGCCATATCTTAAAGATTTAATGCTGTCATATATTTTATCTTCCCGTAGACTAAGGATTTTTTTTATATTTACTATCTCTTTATTCTCCATTTGTTGGTGAGTGGTAGCTTCCGTGACATTGAGCAGCTTACCTCTGAGAGGAAACACGCCATAATAATCTTGACCAACAACAGATATTCCTACCACCTGATAGGATAAAGATAACTAAAATAACAAAAAATTAAATTGGAAAGTGATGTCGAAACATGTCACAATACTACCAAATTCAATATTCACATTTCCCTGATTCAAGGCACAAACACTTACAGCAAGAGCCTTGGCTGAGTCACCCTCCGTTAATATTAAAGTAGATTGATTAGAATTCTTCCCCCCTGCTTGATTTGCATCATCAAGTTTGGGAACATCAATTAATTTCCCCTTCTTGGGTCCATCAGTTTTCTTAAGATCTTTTTCTTGTTTAAACTCTGCCCACGCCAGTATACTTTCAAGTACACACTTGTCCACTGCACTCATCAGGTCAAACAAAGTTACAAAGCTCATCTTAGACCCTAGCATTGCAAAAATTACATGTACTCAGAAATGCTACATCTTAGACACCACGCTTGGATTTATTGACATGGGTTGCAAATGCGAAACAGTGAAAATTACTATAAATTTATAACAGCAAATTGTATCAGAATAAAAAATATGAATTAAAATGAATTATACTTACAATCAACATGGAAACCGAACTTTGATTCGAGAAATTTCTTGTCTTCTTCCACGAGTGTTTCCTTGGTTGTAACAATTGGTAAATTTTTGAACTTAAGGCCCGTAAACCGATGGATGTCATTTGCTTCGATACTAAATTGGAACATTCGGCCATCATTCAGAATCACATAAAAAATGCCATCCTCTGAATTGTAAGATGACAGAAGGTAATTCAAAATATCCGGATCTGTTTCGAAATGGGGCATATTAACGAGCCCTATAAATTCACACGCATCCATCAAATCTTTATATTCTGAAGACATCTTTAAAACATTATGGATGTGAGGGCATAAGGGATTCCTGTAGTTGATCTTAGAAATCGATTGAATTGGATTCTCAAGAGCGGGAAGGTGAAAACGAGAAAATGACCGGTTGAAGAGTATTTATAGGCTAAATCAGGCGGCAATGGCTTCAATTGACGCGCGTCAAAGGTCTTAGCTAACGCGTGACAATAGTCCTAGCTATTGCACATCAATAGGATCCAGTGACGCGTGTCAATAATAGCTAGCGACGCTCGTCAATAGGAGCCAGTGACGTGCGTCAATAGGATCCAGTGACGCACGTCAATAGGAGACAGTGACGCGCGTCAATAGGAGACAGTGTCGTGCGTCAATAGTAGCCAGTGACGCGCGTCAGTAGGAGCACGTGACACTCATCAATAAGGGATAGTGACGCACGTCAATAGGAGACAGTGACGCGTGTCAGTAGGAGCTAGTGATGCGCGTCAATAGGAACCAGTGACGCGCACCAATAGGAACCAGTTACGCGCACCAATAGAAGCCAGTGACGTGCGTTAGTCAAGACCATTGACATTCCATTGATGCGCGTCAGGAGTGATTATTACCGTCTTGTTGTCACACGTCACATTCTACAGAAGAAAACATCGAGTTTGATGAAGCTATTGATAAGAAAAAAGAAAGTGTCACATTTTGAAGATGTCATCATTGAAAATTTGAATTGAAATATTTGGGATGATTATTAATGTACAATTTATTCTCCAAAATCGTAGTTAACAACCATAAAACAAACACCCACAAGCATGTATACATGATTAATTAATGAAAGCTTAAAGTAAAGACAACAAAAATTTACCGAGAGTATCATGAGTACCACAGTTTTATTAAGATGTTATGGCTTAAATTATTCATAGTAATAAAAACTCTCTTCCACAAGATTGATCACTAACACTAGCTCTCCATACTTTTATAAAAACAAGTAAAGGCTATTATTAGGCTTGGAGAGAGATAATCAAGCCAATAAATTGGTTCATACTCTTCCCTATTAATATATGTGGATAAATGTACACTAATGGGTGAATTATCCAAATACTAAAATACAACTAATATTACAAGTGCACCTTAATTATATACAATAGTGTATGATTATTTAAATACACTGACATCCCCCCTTAATATGTACTTTAATAAAGGGAATGAATGAGGAACACTGAACTATCCCACCTTAATGAAAATTGCCTTCACTCCCAAAAGTTTCCTAAGATGAAAAAATTGATCCTCAAGCAAGGGATTTATGAAGTTTTCTAAAACCAAATTGAGTCTTGTGATAGATTAACCACCAAAGATGATGCATTTTTATATCAATGTTTTTTAATGTGTTGGTGCTCCATCATATTGTAATAGATGTGGATGACCCTCTAATTATTTTTCACATTTCCAATAAACTAGCCCCTCATACTTACAATAGTCATCTTTTCAAATTCACACATTACCTTAGTCAACTTATATTTGATTGATCAAGAATTAATTTTCATAAGTCACCATATATCTTCTTACCCTTATCACATATCTCTATCCCTTAATTAAATACAAGCCAAGTAATGTTACCAAGTTTTGAGGATAAGATTAGGGCTCCATCTTCATTTACACTTTTCTAACCTCTACTCTTCCATGACACTTGGAGAACTACAAGTAGTTTAATCCTGTTTTGGTGTATTTGGTCCATAATTTCTAGCACTCATAGGTATCGAAGGGGGAATGATGAGGTAAATCTAATGTATATAATTAGAAACACTTTTTTAGGCTAATAGGTCTAAAATACAAAGAGATGATATTTATAGTTGAAGAGTCGTTGAAAATATTCATACACATATCCTAGATCAATAAACACGTGTGACGTATGTGTTAGATATAGATTAGATATCTAAGTTTCAAAGGACACATTCAGTAGCCCTATGACACATTCATCAAGAAAACTTGTTCTAAAATAGATGAACATTTCCTCTGATTTTAGGATCCCAAATCTCAAAGGAAAATTTATGACACTCTGCACAACATCCTTATCCAGTTTCAAATCGATGTTATACCCCTACATCTGCTAGAATGGTGAATTATTTTTAACCCTAATCCTAATTTAAGCTATATACTTTTTGGAATTAATGTTGATAGAATATTATATCCTTACACAATTTAGGACTTTTGTTTCTATATTTGATGTTTTCAATAATCTTATATACACATATTGCAATATCATAATTGAATTACCTCTTAATGTTGACATTACAAAAAGATAGGAACGTTGAAATTACTATTCATCTTATTGTTTGTTACTATTCATTTTTTTCAGCTCTGGTTATCATTAAAGATGTTACAGGTCTATGTATTTACATTTAGTTAAATACAATTTTTTTATTTTTTGAAAACGTGGGTTGACATCCGTCTGAGGAAGCTGTTACTTCTCGGGACTGACAATGTCAGGCAACTCACCCATCTATCTACTAATCCATTTTTTATGTTTAATTTTTTTAAGACAAAGATCTAGCACATTACCGGTGATGATTTCAATTTTAAATAGGTATCTTCTTTAACATAATCTTATTCTTTGTTACTTTACATTTTTTCAGCTCTTGTTATCATTAAAGATGTTACAGGTCTAATTCTATATATTTTCATTTATTTAAAGATATTGTTGGTCTATATCTTTAAAGATGTTACTGGCACTTCTCAGGACTGACAATGTCAGGAAACTCACCCCTCTATCTACAATGTCAGGTAAAACAAACCCTATCATATACGCAAGATTTCACAGCAATCTAATACGGTTACCCTCGATGATTTCATAGCACATTACCCTTGATGATTTCACATCAATTTAATACGCAAGAGGTAAGCTAAACCCTATCGTATTTGCAATTATGTTTAATTTCTTGCCAGTGATGATTCTTTCTTGATTTCTTAGAATTATATTTAATTTATTTTTTATATGTGCAAAATCCTTTGATGTATTTTTTTAACTGTGGGATAAACAATACATTATACAATTTTAAATATAAGTCCACATAAAATTCCTCATCATCCATATATATCATATCATCACCATATCATTATCATATCCTGACTCCTGACACTACAATTATTATTAACACAATTATTTATCTAATTTAAATTTATTAAAACAATTCAATTTTTTTAAAATAATTTATAATCATATCATTACAATTCTATTCCATTTATTTATAATCATATCATGTCATCTATATCCATTATAACACATTCCATTTATTTATCATCTATATCCATTCTAGAGAAGAAGAATTAAAAATGTCTAGAGAAGAAGAATTACTGTGCTTGATGATAAATCTACGTCCACATTAAATTAATCATCGTCCATATATATATATATATATATATATATATATATATATATATATATATATATATATATATATCATATCATATCATATTGATCATCGTCTTTCACCATCTAATGCAATTAAAATTAAAGACTATATATAAATCCATATAATTAAATTCAAATACCATAGTACATACTCAATAGTAGAAGTTTTCAAATTCAATATTTAAAGTTTCCTCAATAATAAAAGTTTCTAGTTTTCAAAACCCTCTTTTTATTTATCCAATTCTACTCCTCTACTCTCTTCCCCAACGGCTTCTTCCACTATGGCTGTACCTCTTTCCCCAACACCAGAAATAACCCCTGAACTTATAAGATCTTCTGCAACACTGTCCAAATTTTTTAAAATTATTTCTTCTTGATTTGTCGCATCTCCATGCGACAACAAATTTGGATCAGCTGCTGCTTTAGCTTTGAATAATATGTCAGGGTCGAAACCATGCTCTTTAATTATCCACTTTAGTGTATTGTTTTGTTTGTTAACCAAAACAATATTTTGCTTCAAATTTTTTGCTGCGGATAAGCTGTTCTTTGCTGTTTCCAAGTGAACTTGCAAAACCTTCGCCCGACTCTTCAAATTTTCATATTTCAACTGCACAAAAAGAGTAATGTCAATTCAAAATATTACTAAAAAATGAAAATTTCAAATTAACAAGAATGATTGTTTGAATGTAATAGTACTTACAACCGCTCTATCTCTTTCGGCATTTGCGATTGCTACCAAATCCTTGTCCTTGGACCATTTGTTAAAATATGCTTGGGCCTCGGCACTAATATTTTCCAATTTGTGTAATGCCTTATCTAAAATGTCATCTTTATAGTTGTTGTTATACGTGACAGTCCCACTTCTTACTTGGGTAAGTAAGGAATCCATCTTCGCAGGTTGATTCTGGACTGCAGCGTATAAACTATCCCGTTGCCAATAATTTTCATAACGACTAATAATATCATTGATAAGAACTTTAGCCCTTCTCTCCCATTCTATAAGCTGTTTCATATGAGGAAGAATAAACTCACTGACATGGGATTGACAATCATAACCAATTAAGTTCTCCAAAGGAAAAGGTGGAAACTATTCACTATCTGAATCTGATGAAGACGATCTTGCTGGAGAAGTATGGGGGCTTTCACCAAGATCAACTGCTACGTGTTTCTACCTTTGGGTGGGCTGATCCTGTTTGTGAAAAAATTAATCAAGATTTAGATAAATAAATTTAAATTGAAATGTAATTCAAAATTGTAAAGAATATTTAAATTGAAATTTGAAGTATACCTGCTGGCCTTGAATCATCTCGCGGGTATCGAAAAAACCAGTTGGGTCATTGCTATCAATGCCCAAATAATCTTCATCTAAATTTATATTGTTCAAAACAGATATGCCCGTTGCACTGGGCAAGCCACCAAGTGAGAGAGTTGGAATTCGAAAGGAAGAGGCAATGTTTAGTGTCCCACTAGGGGCTGGAGCAAAAGGCATGCGTTTACCAATGTTCTTTTTCACTGTTCCTCTAGTTGGAATTTTAAAAATTATTGGTTGAGTGGGTGTCGATGCCGCGGTTTGATTAGGACTGACATGTGCTGAAAATTACAAGAAAAAAATGAAAAAATAGGAAAACAATTCATAAAGTCAAATTTTTTGAAATTAAACGTACTATCAAAGAGTTGTACCTTGTTGTCGAGGGGTTGTTTTTCTCAGTGCTACGGGTGGCCTTGTAGGAGTTGTACTCGGTGTCTGTTCAGAAGATATGAATGCATGCGATTGTATGGAGTGAGTTGGGGAAGAAGGTTGAGTTTGTGAAATAGGTGTATGTTCCAAAGTCCCTGTAATTCATCAATAGTAAATGTTGTTAATTCATTTGGTTAAAATTTAAATTGAAAAATAAATATGCAACTTTGGAATTTGTAAATAATATATGAGAAGGTATTACTTCTCTGGCATTTAACGAGTTCAAACTGTTGAGGGTTTGGAGAGGAGTGAGCTTCCATTTCAGATTGGGAGTCCTCCGAAGCCTCAGCGTGTTGTTGGCCTCTTCCTCTCGATAACGCCTTTTTTCGTGGAAGGGCTTCAAGATATCTTCTCTGCAAAAAATTAACATTTAAGTGTTAATAACTGCGCAGTGTAATGTCAAAAATTGAAATAAAAACTAAATACTTTATACCTATTGTTCTTCAAATGGAATTGACAACTTCAACAACTCCTCATCAGTGCAAGTAGGAATTTCTTTATCTCTTAAATTTAAAAGTGCCTCATAATAAAGGCCAAGGAGATAGTTTGTTGAATAAATGAGAGGTTTTTCAGAAAGTTTTGAGTTTGTTAGTTCAGTTCTTATTTTTTTGGATAGATATGTGCACCAATTGAATTTTTGTTTTGAGATAGTGGCAACAATGTATGCAATGGCCCAATTTGGTATATCAGTTTGGTGACCTTGCAAAACAATTCTGGATTGAAAAAATGAAATAAGTGCAGGAAGAAA
The DNA here is from genome assembly GCA_019776745.2 of Taxus chinensis. Lineage (NCBI taxonomy): Eukaryota > Viridiplantae > Streptophyta > Pinopsida > Cupressales > Taxaceae > Taxus > Taxus chinensis. Next base: position 757,720,401 of record CM034148.1, on the reverse strand, counting down.
GTGGTGTGCAATTGATTGTGTATCCACACCACGCCTGGATTTATTGACATGGGCTCCAAATGCAAAAGAGTCAAAATTACTATAAATTTATAACAGCAAATTGTATCAGAATAAAAAACAGAATAAAAAATATGAATTAAAATGAATTATACTTACAATCAACATGGAAACCAACCTTTGATTCGAGTAATTTCTTGTCTTCTTCCATGAGTGTTGCCTTGGTTGTAACAATTGGTAAATTTTTGAACGGAAGGCCCGTAAACCGATGGATGTCATTTGCTTCGATACTAAATTGGAACATTTGGCCATCGTTCAGAGTCACATAAAAAATGTCGTCCTTTGAATTGTAGGATGACAGAAGGTAATTCAAAATATCCAGATCTGTTTCGAAATGGGGCATATTAACGAGCCCTGTAAATTCACATGCATCCATCAAATCTTTATATTCTGAAGACAGATTTAAAATAGTATGGATGTGAGGGCATAAGGGATTCCTGTAGTTGATCTTGGAAATCGATTGGATTGGATTCTCTTGATTTTTTTGCTGAACTTGCTGTTGGGAAGCATGTGAAGTCAACATTATAGTTGTACTTGCATCTTTGACAATGATTGAGACCTATAAAAATTCAAGAGCGGGAGGGTGAAAACGAGAAAATGACTGATTGAAGGGTATTTATAGGCTAAATTGGGCATCAATTGAAGCCATTGACATGCGTCAATCGAAACCAGTGACACGCGTCAATTGGAGCCAGTGACGTGCATCAATTGGAGCCAGTGACGTGCATCAAGAGGCCCTAGTGACGCACGTCAAAAGGACCCAGTGACGCGTGTCAAATGGGCCAGTGACACGTGTCAACACAAGCCAGTGACACACGTCAATGGCTCCAATTGATGCGCGTCAGCAAGAGCCAGCGACGCACGTCACTGGCTCCAATTGACGCGCGTTAATGGCTCCAATTGACATGCGTTAATTGGAGCCAGTGACGCGCTTCAATTGGAGCTAGTGACGCATGTTGCTGGGTCCTGCTGACGCGTGTCAATTGGAGTCATTAACGCGTGTCAATTAGAGCCAGTGACGCACGTCAATTGGAGCCAGTGACGTGCGTCAATTGGAGCTAATGACGCGCGTCAATTGGAGCCAGTGACGCGCGTCAGGAGTGATTATTGACGTCTTGTTGTCGCACGTCAATGATGGAGCCATGAAAAAAATAGGTGAATTTTTTGTTTTGGAATGCTGTCAAATTTACCTTTCGCTGAAACTGGTTCCGGGGATATTCGCCAGGTATTTTCCACCTACAATTTTATAGAGGTGTCTTAAAATGAACCCTGTGTGTTAGTAATGGAACTATATATGTTAAGTCTTCATCATGCTAACATCCTGCTATAACAACCCTGGAAGAGGGACTTGGTACCTTTACACGCTTCAAGTGAGTGCTCATTCTAGGGTGAGTGATGTGCCAGTGTGTTGTCATCTCAATTTTCCCCACCCTTTTGAATCTAATTTCATGAAAATTGGATCTCTGCCATAGAAGAAATTCATGTTTCAAACTCCTTAGATGCTCGTTTTCATTTCCCACGATGTTTTTAATCAAAATTTCCTCAGTCCACTGCCGTTAAAATGTTTTATCTCACCAATTGTAGGGCATACTCATGTTTTGACTACCACTGATTATGTCACCAAGTGGGTGGAAGCCATTCCAGTTAAAAGTAATAATTCTGAAGTAGTATGCAACTTAATCAAGGAGCACATATTAATAAGGTTTGGGATACCAAACAAGATTGTCACTAACAATGCTTCTGATTTTTCTTTTGTTGAGATGATGGATTTCTACTATGGTTATGGAATTTCCCTTTCCCACTCTTCAAATTACTATCCCCAAGGGAATGGGCGAGCAAAATCAACTAACAAGAACTTGGTCACCATTGTTCGGAAGCTTGTTAATGACTCTCAGAGGAATTGGCATAAGAAACTATATGATGCTTTATGGGCAGATAGGATTACACCTAAGAGAGCCATTAGAATGTCTCCTTTCCAAGTAGTATATAGAGTTGAAGCTCAGCTGCCAGTGCCATTAGAACTATCAACCTTACATTTGATGAAGGCCATTGAGGATGCCAACTTTACCAATTCATTGGAAAAAAGAATTATGTACCTTCAGAAATTGAATGAAGATAGATTACAAGTGGTTGACAAAATACTAGCTCATTAACTCTAGGTAAAAGCTTTGTTTGACAAAAAGGCTAAACCCAGAAATTTTCAAGTGGGAGATAGTGTTCTTCTTTGGGACAAAAGGCATGAACCTCAAGGAAACCATGGTAAATTTGATTCCCTTTGGCTTGGTCATTTTAAAATTAGAAATTTTGCTGGTGAGAACTCTTTTTACCTGGATTACATGGATGGTTCTCCTCTCCCACTTCCTTATAGTGGGCAATTTTGAAGTTTTTCAAAACATAGGAGTTTTGGCAGTCGCTATGTACATTTTGTATAGCATTTTTCTTTCCTTTTTTTTGTTTTGATTGGTTTCCTTTCTGCGTTCTCTTTGTGTTGGTATTGCTTATTTTTGACTCCATTTCCCATTGGCTAAGACACTAGTTCGATCTGATTATCCATAACTCTCTAAAGTTTTTGATTTTACCTCTTTCCTTCGCCAAATCATCCCCAAAAGGAGCTAGTTGTTGTCCTCTCAATTTTCTCCACCCTTTCGAATCTATTTTTGTGAAAATTGGAGCCTTGCCATAGAAGAATTGTGTTTTAAACTCCTCAAATGTTCGTTTTCATTTCACACGATGTTTTTAATCAAAATTTCATCAGTCCACTTCCGTTAAATTTTTTTATCTATTTTTAATGGATGGGAAATGATTTTAGTTCTCCCTTTATGCGTTTGGAATGCGTGGGACCTTGCATCTTTTTTTTTTAACCTTTTGTAGAAAAAGAAATTCTTCATCGGGAGAGAAAATAGCATTTTCCCATTTCCTGCAACTTCCTACGTTCTTTTCCCCATCAAATTATTTCTTAGAAAGGTGAAGCTAGGCGTTTGTTTCTCATTGGATGCAGCTTGAAGGGTTCCTTTTTGAACTTATCACTTTTTGTGATTTTGGAAAAAATGTCAGATTTGCCCCACATCCCCACAGGTCCTTGATTAGCTGGAGCAATTTTGGAAGAAGTTCAGGGCGATGGATCCATTTTTTTCTCCAAGGCATTATGGCAAAAAGGTGAAAAGTTCTAAAATGGCTCATGGCCCCGCTCATGTGAAGGGATAAATTCAGAGTTGAAGACCGTAGTGAATCAGAAAGGGAAATGTGGCCTACGTTGAAAAGTCAAATGGCAGAGGCATGGACTTTCGGGGGAAAGGTTGGAATTTTCCCCTTTCAAATACAGATAAAAAGAAAAACACATCCCCACAAACAATTGGGTGATGCCATGTGTTGAATAATGAAATATGGACATGTGGTCATTTTTTAGTTCATATGCGCTTTGGCGGACGAGCAGAGGACTTTAGGAATTTTAGCCTTGTTTCCACAAAGGGCGTAAAGTTCTAAAAAGGACCGTGACCCCGCTCATGCGAAGGGAAAATTTCTAAGTTGAGGCCTGCAACAAATTAGAAAGGGACACATGGCCTATATTAAAAATTCAATGGCGGGGGCATGGACTTCTGGGGGAAAGCTGGTATTTTTCCCCCTTTTCAAAAGTGGATAAAGTATAAAATTGAAGTGCATTCCCACAACCAGTCACGTGATGCCACATGTTGAAGAATGAAATCAAAACAACGGGCCTGAAGGGGAAATTGAGAATTTGAGCCTTTTTCACCAAAGGGTTAAGATGTTGCAAATTGAGCCATGACCCCTTTTTCCAATCATGGTGTGCCACATGTTCATGTTGAAAATTCAAAGCGGGCCGGTGAAGGTTTTTGAGAATTTGAGCTTTTTGTTAAAAAGAGTTTAAATGGAAGATTTGAACTACATTTCCTCAGCCACTTAGATGGTGCCACGTGTTCATCCTTTGGCAGAGCTGTGGGGGGCAGAGAAAAATGAGAAATCTTGCTTTTTCTCCCAAGTGTTAGTAAATGTAGATTTATCCCCCAGGGCCATCATTGCTTGGATCTTGCAATGTGTAGGGTCCAAATTTGAAGGTAAAAGAGGGAAATACAACCAAATGTACTCATCCAGTTTTTAATGCCATTAACGAACCAGAGTTCTGTAAAATGCCAAAATGGATCATTCTTCTTTCTTTTCTCTCTTATTCCTTGTCATTTCTTCATGAGATGTGTTTTGGAGCCAAATTGATAAGTTTAAAGAGATGTAAAGTTTGATTATCATAAAATAGAGTTTATTGGGCATACACGATAAAAGGGGGAAAACTTACCAGTAAGCACTTGAGTGCTATGAAAGTGGTTAAAAGGTAGAAATGGTAGGACCACATGAAGAAGAAAATCTTGAGATACCCCTTGCTAAAGTAATCATGCTCGAACTGACGAAATATTCACCTTTTTGAACCTCCAGTTTTCATGAGTGCGTTTGTTTCATGTCACTTTCCAAAAGCGGATCTGTAACAAACATTATTTCTTTTGGATATTATTTTCTTGGGGAAAAAGTATGGATGTACACAGATTGCTATAAGAACATGGTTTTGGCCATGGAAAAGGGGATTCTGGGTTTTTTGGGTAAGGTTGTAAATTCTAAAGTAATTCAATACATAAGTTCTTTCTTTCTTATTTCATCTGTTATATATCTCTCTCTCCTTTTTCGATTTAAGGGATCATTTGTCTTTGCATTCAGGAGAAACTTTGTGTTCTGGTCTTTATAATCTTTAGAAATTTATGTCTGTAGATTTGCATTGGTGGTGAAGTAATTGATCCTTTTCTATATTTTCTTGGTTTAATGTTAGTAGGGAGGTACTCTGCTATCTATATTTCCCAAAAGCATTGTTGTTTTCTTCCTTATCCCATCTCTTTATTCTTCCATTCCTTCCAATTGATAATATTTTGAGTATGAAAACACTCCAGGCTATCAAGATCTAAACATTGATAGTTGTAGATTTGTACATATTGTTTCCAGCTTTCAATAAGGGAACCTCTCCCATTAAAGAGGAGGGACATGTTGTCCCCTGACTGTTGTTTCAACCCATGTTCCATTATGAAACCCAACACAATGCACATAGGGTTTTATTGGGTTTGTATCACTTAATTCTAGGTTGCATTAGTGAGGGTGAGTCAGATGGAGTTGAGGACTTAGCAGACAATGCCGTGAAGAGTTGGTGGTGTGGGACATGTAAGATGGTAAGTTGGGTAGCCGATCAGCTCAGTTGGTGGATTTAGGAGGATCTCAACTCACCAAGTTGAGATGACACTGAATGCAACTCAATCATAAGGCACGGTAATGCTTGGCAATCTTTACACTACAATGCAATATATCATATATTCACTATGTGTTGAATAAAAAAGAAATTGAATATAAAAGTGTGCATGTAGTGATATGAAGAAACAGAGGCAAAGGTACCCCTTCGTAAAAGGAGTGTGTCGACCTTGGATGAGGTCCTGTAGCCAGAAAATATTAGGGCCCACCCATCCAATAACAACGTCGAATACCGGAGGCATAAACCAAATTTTTGCTTAATAACACATTTCCACTTGTAGTTGTTTAATTGGCTCACTTGGCGAGTGAGCATGCTTCCATGTCATTTCAAACATGTGTGCAATCACTTAATTTCTCCATATTTTCATAAATTTTAGCGTGCAATAACATTTGCATGTAACCTCTGTTTTTCAGTGTTCAATATGTCGCCGAAAAGCTATTGACCTCCTCTTCCATACTATAATGATCTTGAGAGATTTTGGGACACTATGTCCACTTAATTGATCTCCAAATCAAGGAGGTTTGAAAATCTATGGAAAACTTCCACCGAGCCCAAGAAAGCTCAATTCCTATTGTGCATCCTTTATCAAGCTCACCCAGTTAGGAAATTACTTAACTATATGAAAATTACCAACCCCAACTATCCTACACACTGCCAAAATCAGACCATTAAGTTCTTGTTTTGGGTTTTCCCCTTTTCTAACCCTAATTGGAATTGGATTCACTCCTTGTTTCAACATTTTATTCTAGATCCTTTTATTTAAAAAATGGTTTTACTTGGGGAATTGATTATGCTTCCTGCAAAATACAACCAAATTTGGAAAATGTTCAAAATTGATATTATTTTACAAATCTAGAAAGATAGAAAATATGCCATTTTAAATCATATGCAAATGGAGAGATTTTTTCTGTTTCTAATAAATTTGTTTTCATTACAAATGCATTACTCTAGATCCATGTCTAGGAAGAAAAATTATTCTCCGAGGTGGATCATTACAAACACTTATTGACCATTAGGGTAGCATTCCATGTACTATTAGTAGAGAACCACCAAATTGCTCATGAAAAATCTCTCCTCAGGTTCTTGGCTAAAGTATTTCATGTTGTTACTTTTGGAGTAGACACATGAGTCATAATCCTTGGTCCTAACCACCATTTTGTAGGGGTGACAAGAGGCAAAATTTTGATTGCTTTAGTGGTGATAGGGCTAGTGATGGTGCTCATGGTTTTGGTCATTATAACAGATGGGATGCTTCCCTAGTGACGATGGTTGTAGAGACTGGTGGTGACACTTGGGGTGTCACCCCTTCTAAAAACTTTCACCACTTTTCTCTAACCATCTCCCATGTGTAGGAGAACAAATATGAGTCTCAAGATGGCCCTAGGAAGGCATCCCGGATGAGGAGTTTTATGGTGTTCTTGAGTGGTTCAGAAAATCCGTAGCCCTCTGGCACTTCTTCCTCTGACTACCATGTTTATTGATACTACATAATTTCTTGCTTTATCTACTCTTTATTTATTAGTGTTTTTTGATTAAATAGTATCTATTGATGTGATATTTTTTTACTGACTTGATCCACGTGCTGGTCTATCTCAAAGCTAATTTGATATGTAATTTTAGGGTGTGCTTCCATACGACCCATTTTTTGTATGATTAACACTATACTTTGTTTTTTCCAATGATAAAAGAAATTTCAATAAAAAATACTTCTTTTCATCTAGATAGGAAGAGGTTATTCTTCTATTTTATTTGTATTGTATGACATGCAATATAAATTTCAACATTGTTATTAGTGTTTTTTTATGATTTAATTATGTTGGACCATTTTTACAATTTAAAACTTTCCCTATAGTTTGATTAAGATTTTTTTTGCATTTTATTAGCTGAAAAGCTAATATACACTATTAGTGAAAATCAACGTTTTACCATGCCCTTTCAAAACATAATAAAACAACGTTTTGTGATGTCCGATCAAAACACAATAAAACAACTTTTTACCATGTCCTTTTACAACTTAATTAAATAAGTTTTTACCATGTCCTTTCGAAAATTAATAGGAAAATTTATAGACTATAATTATATTAAATATATATATTTTTTATTTGGAAAATAAATACTTTAAGTTTATATAAAGATTGTTTTAGAGATTTTGCAGATGGTATGCCATGCCTTGCATTTATTGAAAAAATTTGAACTTACATTACTTTTAGGGCCAACCTACAAATTGTCATATGTTAGTAATGATTTTTTAGTGTGGACTCTAGTTTCTTTTTTATAGAGCTCCCTTATATCTATGCATTAACTACTATGTAAGATTATAATTTTTTTATCATATAATTGATGGCCAAGGAAGATTGTAAATAAGTTTTGCAATATGACTTTGTGACCAAGGATTCATAGATTCAACTCCTACTTTATTTGATTCAAGATATTTCAAGCTCTGTTCTTTCTATAATGTGTCCATTATAGAGTTCATTAGAATGTTTCTCTTATTATTTATAACTACTATAATTATTTTTGGGCATGAGAGAAACATCGATGCTTTTGGTATTGTTGGAATTTTATGTATTATTTGGGATTTTGAGGGGATAATCTTTGTATTCTATTGCATTTTTGAAATTATAGGATTGAGATATGAAAAATACTTGTCGAGCAACATTATAATTTTTTCCCCATCTTTTTGTTTAGTATAACAATGTTTTTAATATTTTGAAAAATCTGTGCAAGTGAGCATATCAATCTAGTAGTTACATGTGGGTTGTTTGTTTTCTAGAATGATGTCCTACCTAAGGATTATCATATTTAAGGTAACAAAATGCTTAGATACCATACATGGGTGTGGAATGATAAAGGTATTTCGTAAGTTCTACTATAATATATATGGAAGTGTAACAAACTCTGTTAATCATGGATACACAAAAGGTGTTCCAAGTTTGGGTGTTTATATCATTGGTAAATTTGTGATGATTTACACTATTTTTCTACCACATATCCTAAGTGTAATGCTTGTGACTCCCATGTTCCTATAATTTTTTATAGCACCCAAAATTTGAACCTAAGGAACTTGGCAATAATTGTTTGGAATTTACTATAGCATGCCCATTTATACATTTATAGACTTAATCCATAGGCATCTCACTCAATTCTTGTACTATGAGTCTTTTAGGTCAGCACATGTCCTTCTTAGAAATTTTAGAACCAATATACCATATATAGAACACATTTACAAACTCCTAGTTATTTTTCTCATGTCTTTGATCAAGTTCCAATCTAATCCTGGATAGATTCACCTAGAAAAGGATAAAATCAATCAAATTTTTTATCTAAGGTCAATGATTCTATGTATTATAATTATAATGGTCATAATTTCAAATACACAAGTTACACCAATTGGATTAAAGTCAACTGAGTGGGAAATCATTTGTCTAAGTCAACTATAAAAATAATCTACCCTAACCTATTATGGACATCTAGGAGATCACACTCAAAGATACTCTAAGAAATACTTTGGGCCCTAATAATTGAATAATTGATTCCTTAGAGCATTACAAAAATCTACAATTCTAAATTCAACACTATTTTTTTCCTTAGATCACTCTAATGCAACATAATTGAAGTCAAAGATCATTGTCAAGTGTTGAAAGCCTTATTATGGATTTTTGAATTTACATTATTTATGTGCATTAACACACATTTACTAGGAAGGATAACTAAATGATTCTCAGTCCCTTTCAAGGTATTGCTACGTAGGAAATGCTTAATAATTAGGGGATTTCTGAGGTCAGTATAGCTAATCGGACTCACCACTTTATAAGTCACAAGGCAAGGAGTGAGGGTTTCAACAAAGGAAAATCCATTTGCAGGTATATACGAGAGATTTTCAAATACCAATTGTCAATCCCATATCCAGATAAATATATGCACTAGATGCTACGTTTTATAGATCATGACACCAGAGGATAAAATTAGCTACCTAAGGAAAAAATTGTTGGGTGATTTTGTTTGGCATGGGAGATTCTATCCAAATCTCAATTTTAGGTCCTCAAAAATTAAAAGTATATTTACAACATTTTTCCCAACCTATTCTCATAATTTCATATCATTAGTACATTGTCATAACTCATAAAATAGTGTAATATTTATAACTCTAACCAACATTTCTCTTATATAACTTTTAAACATTGTGTTGATTGTATAGTTATACTAACATTATTTGGGACACTATAACTATTGTATTTTCCATTATATATCATATCATAAACAATTCAAGTAATTATAATAATTAAATTGACTCTCATTTTGATGTTACATTTTGGTAAACCCACTTATTTCTTTATACAAAAAACCTTTGTTTTCCAGTTCTTTCCCCTAGGGTCTTAGATGTATCAATATGATATTTAGTTTCATAGTATTTATTTGGATTCTCTTCAAACCCTTAAGTAGATTTAACATTATAACAATGACTTCCACTTATCTTCTGCATACCATTTATGGTACACATATTGCATCCTAAACTGTTTCATGTAGCTACTCATTGGGGGTGAGATATTAGCACCACTTTTAGTCCCCCTCCCTCATAAAATTTGTATCCTTTTAATTAATGACCTCATCATTCAATATTTATGGTAAACACATAACTATGTAGGACGTAGCCTCAATAAAAAAAAGAATCAATTTATGATGCTCAATCCTTCCCCCACTAGGGGAAGCCATCATTAATACAAACCCAATAATTCCTTCACTACATAGAGCTCTTATAATAACAATGAAAAAGTATGATCTTCTGGAAAAACTCAAAAAAACACATGATATAATATATATATATATATACATATTATAATTTCTCAAAATTTCTTCTCCACATAAGGATATTCTACATCAAACACTACAAGAAATAACTATTTTGGATAATCCATAATCCATATATTTTTCCTCCCTCATAAATACCTTGTGTTCTAGTGATCATCACATTTCATTTGACTAAGAGGATACCCAACTACAACACATCATTGATCTTAGTTTTCCACTACATATCCAAGTTAGAGTTTTGACTAAAATGGTCAAACAAGCCCTTGTTAATAATGTATCAACGTCAAATATATGTATTATGAATTTCTGAGTTGTAGTGGCCCTTCATATGTGTATTTTTCTCTTAAAAATCAAAATTTAGGTGGCTGGAAACAAAGTATGAAAGTCATAATTCACTTGATTTTCACCCAATTTGGAGCTATGTTGGTTGTAGTAGTCTTCTTTAGCTGAAACTAGCTACTACTATTTTTCAATGATTTAATGTCCTAAAAATGATCACTCTTGCAACTTTTTAAGTCTGAAAACAAGTCATAATCTGATTTTAAAACCAGTAATTTAAAAATGGAGCAACAATTACAAAACTGAAACCTCTTTGCAAAATTAGGAAATGTGAGCATTGTAACGATTGGAAACACCTCTCTAAGGGCTGAATATTTTCTCCCAACATTCATCAATAGAAAAATGCTCCATCTCTTGACTGAAAATACTTGCCTACCCACTTGTATACATGTAAATGAAATCATCTGGTGGCTGATATGAATAATTTTAGCAATACCAAGTCTAAAATTATGAGCTATGGTTATCCAAAGTACACTCCTTTTTTCACCACTAACCACCCACATACTTTGTTGGTGTTCCCTTGCATCAATACATAGCCATGAAGTAACTCTACTATCCTTACATTTCACTACTATGATATTATGTTTGGCTGAAAACGTACAAAATGGAGCATGTTTTTTGAATCCATCAACCACAACATGAAAAAAAATCTTACCTTGAACCAAGGAGAGACTAGTGATTATTTCCATGTTCTGGAAATTGAAATCAAGTTCTTCTAAAGAGTGCAAACATTGGACCCCAAGCACTAGATAGATACCAATCAAATAGAATTTAGCATATGCCTTATGTTTTCCCAATGTGAAAAGGATTTGGGGGCACCTCCTTGTACATGGCATAGATTATCCAACTGCTATATTAACCATGAAGTCTTCCACCTTCAAATTCACCTTTTCCCTTGAAATCTCATCGAGGAAACTACGAGTAGCCCCATCAATGAAAATTATGAATCCTTGTTTATGGATAGTAGAACTTTGTTTCAAGGGAAACTCTAGGAGTAAATCCTTCACAACTTTGTTAGGATACATAAAAAATTCCAAACAATCCTCCATAATATTTCTTACTAACCATATGTAGGGAGTAGCAACATTAAATTCAGCAAGGGCTTCCTCTTTCTTGTAATTCAAAGGATTAACCAGAACTCAAAATTTAATGCTCACATAGTCTTCCAAGAAAAGATATATGTGTGATATGTTACTCCTCAAGTTCTTCACATCAAATCATCACAAATTACATCACCATTAATCAAACATGAGATACGATATTTCCTAACAACAAGTTGACCATAATGACACAAGTATGGCAGTGGCGTAAGAGGAGATAAAATGTGATTTTTTTCATCATACCTTGGGATGCTTGCAAGGATCCCACCATTATTTTGTTGATACTTATTTGGGAAATATTCGTAACTCACTCCAAGGTGGTAAACTCTCTCAATATTCCCATAGTACCAAGTGAATGGCAATAAGTGAACTGAGAAGATTGCTCATTCTTGGAAATATATGAAGATATCCCCCTCACCTTTCCTATCTCTAAAATTCTCCTTTCACGGAATAAAATTCATGATTCTCATACACATATTTTCCCCTATGTCTCTCGTGGAGATATATGATTCCTTAATACTTCACATACGAAGGTCCTGGATACCTTGGTGGCATGACTAGCTTGGGGAGATTCGGGTACAATGAAAAAGTTGTGATATGATGACAATCAAATCACTCCTTGAGCTCCACATTTCACCTTTGAACATGATGACTCCTTCACAATTAAATTTCTTGACCAAGATGAAACCTGAGTGGAAGCATGCTTATGGTACCTAGACACCTTTTTTCTCAAGTTACTCCTCATGTATATGGGTTTCCTCCTCTAGATAGGGGGATGAATCCTTGAATGAAAATTGAGAATGATTTACATGTTCTTGACCTCCATTCTTCACTGAGACATTGGAAATGACATTTTACGATCAATGAAACTATTCTAAAAATAAAATTTTTGCATGTAACTCAAAAATTAGGTCCTATTTCATTTTAAACTAAGAGGGACAGTTATAGATTTTTGAAGTACCTAAATAAATATTTTATCCTTAAATTAATGTTGATTATTCCACCTTGTATATTATTATAATATCTTTCCAATGCATATTGTTTTGCATCCCAAATCTTTCTGGAACTCTTGGAATCATTCAGAAAAGTCATCTTTCACTATTTTAGCTTTCATTCCTTGCACCTGAAAAACCCTGTCTTAAATAGATTATTTTGCGCACTTATGGGTTTAGACCCATCTCCGATCATTTTTCTCTCAGTCTTATCTTCCTCCTTTTCCCTCCTCTTCATGGGGCTTCTCTTCATTATGCATCTCTTTCTCTACGTGTTCTTTCTCTCGCATTTCCTCCACACAATCTTCACCTTTATGCCTGATATCCTCCTACTGGATTCTTCTCATCTTTTCATTCTCTTCATGGATAATCTTCCATATTTTTCTCTTCCTTGGTGCATCATCAATTTCACGTACTTTCTTTTCTTCCAGTTGCATATCCTTCTTTCTGTACATGCTCCCTTTGTGGCTTCAAACCAATTTCTTTCTCTTTTCTGGGACAACTTTGTTATGTCGCACACAACTTCCTTGGTGACTTCCTCTTTGTCTTCTCTTCTGAGATTGACTTAGATCTATTTCTCCCCCACTTCTCCTCTTGCGCTTTTCTCCTTGAGAAATTATTCAATAAATTTTTCCTCACATTTCTTCCCCTTTTTTTCCTTCAGGGCAACCTCAACATCCTTCTACAATTTTCCTTCATTGCCACCATGGCATTCTTCATTTGTGCATTCTTTCTCTTATGAACTCATTTTCACACACACACACACACACTAATAAAATCCTCAAAATTTTTCCTTACTGTAGTTATCTTTAGGGTAACTTCTCTCTTCACTGCTTCCTCTACAATGGTACTCTCATTTCCACATACATCCTTATCTTCATGCTCCTTAACTCCTCTATTTGAAGTTTCTTCATCTCCACAATATCTTGTGCACTCCGGTCCTCATACTAGGACTCTTCTCTTATGTGTTATCTTCACTCTTCAGTTATGTATATTTTTGGTCCATTCCTTGGACTTCACACACTTTTATCCATTCTCTCTCGATGGCCTCCAATTGTGACATCAAGTCAGCTTCCGCATGTACATGGCCTTCAACAACCATTTCTTCATTTTATCCCTTGGTTGGGAAATTCATCTTTGTGCATATCTCTTCACTTGGTTGTTCACTCTTCTCTCTTCTTTCCATCGCTCCACCTCACAGCTCAACTCAACCTTCTTTGTGCTTATGGTCTTCAACGACCATCTTATTTTTGGAAGTCCTCTACTCTATCGTAAGACTCTTGCCCACTTTCATCCTCTCCTAGGTGACTTCTCTTTTCACCCTCTGCTCAAATTACAAGCTCTCTCCCTGAACTTTGTCTTAAGAATCCTATGGTAACGATCATGTGCATGCTTCCTCTCTACCATTATTCTCTTCTTACATAATCTCTGTTTGTGCCTCTGTGCACACCTTTTCTTCTCTTCAGCATGCCTCTGGTGCTTTCTTCATGCAATCTTCTCTGCACTCTAGACTGCTTACCGAGTTGTTCATCCTCTTCTTGTTGTTTTATGCCATAAAACCCTATCTTCTTTGGTGGTCCTTCTTTGTGTCTTCCAATATGGTCTTAACACCATTAAAATACTCCATTACTCTCTTTAACATCTATGCGACTAGTGCATTTGAATAGTCCCGTTTTCATGGTGGCATATTACATTCTCACATAAGATCATTAACTCCTTTAGCCGCTACACTCGAAGATATTCTTATTGCATCCTCTACCCACATTTTCTTCATGATGGAGAACACAACTTCTGTTAACTACCTCACATTCATCTTATCTGGTAGTTATTTTAGCTCCTTAATTTCCTGCATGAAAGAACCAACTCTGATACCACTTGATAAGGCTTGGGCCTCTATCGTCATGCAAATAAATTAAACTCAAAGGTTTCTTTTTATTTATTTGAAAGTACATTCATCTATAATGAAAATACCATCAAATGGAGCTTAAATTCATTACATGGATTTTTACAAGCTTCTATGGTGTTCCCTAAGACCTATCCTAGATTTTACTATGTGTTTATAAGCAAATATAACAACCTTGGCTCCCAACAGCTCTGCTTCTCTTTTTCGATCATGATAACCCAAAAATGGTGAGCTTGTCCTCTTTTTATAGTTGCATGCCCTATTGTTTTCCCACTTATCTCCTCATTTTAATTTTCCTTGAGGTAGGATAGCTCCTTGTACATTATTCCAAATTCTCCCACTTGAATTCAAATTTGAATTGAGCTCATTTAATGTTTTTATATGTCGTGCCACGTCGATCTGGTTGTTGGATTTCCTAGTCACCCATCCTTGTCATCATTTGTATCAGATAACTTATGATACCTTATGCCATTTATGCCAACTCCATTTTGTCATGCACTCATTTCCTCATGATCTTCACCACACCTTTGTCTTCTTTTATCATGTGTTCTTTTTCATGAGTTCCACCTACATCATTTTTTTGTGCACTGTTCTTGGGATTTTGGGCCATTTCCAAAATATATGTGCACCCTCTGGTCTTCAAGGCTGAGTCAAAATCTCTACCGATCTATAAAAATTCTATATGCATCCCCTTGCCTTACTATTCTTACATCGATCTTTCGTTATTATTCCTGCTCATTCCTTTACTCTTCTCTTATGTTTTGAATCACTCTTCCATGTGCTTTTTGTCATTTCCATGTGTTTCACCTTCCTCTCCACTCCATGTGCCTCCATTCTTACTTGCACCCATACTTAGCCAAAATTGTGCAAGATTGCACTAGACCTTAGATGCTCATACATCAACTAGTATGTAAAATTTATACGAGATGATAGTTGTAAAGAATGTGTCCTTGAGTGATTATTGGATTCACTATGTGAAAGAATATAGAGATGATTATATTTCAATGAATATTTGCAAAGAATATGTTTCCTTTGATGATGGTTGAGTTCACTATGTGAAATGATATGGATATGTTTGTATTTCAATTAATTCTATTATGTATGTTTCAAAATATTCATTTTATACTTGATATAAACAAAAAAAACTTTCCATAGGTGAAATACCTGAAAATTGTAGTATTTGTGTAGAGTTTAAAGGAAACAAATGCACATATTTTGATACTCATAAGAAAATATTAATTTCCAGTAGTATTCGTAACATAGGACTATATAATTTGGTTGATCCAAAAACTGTGAATGAGCATGCACTAGTAGCCATGGAAAGCATAAAGGAATTATGGCATAAGATATATGCTCACCTTGGTTATCAAAATTTTCATACATTAAGTCAAACTAACAAGGTGAATGAAATGTTTTCTATTCAAAAGACTCAAAATGTATGTTCATAATGTCAAATAGATAAGTAAGTTTCACATTCACTTGACACTAGTGAGGAATAGATAGACAAGAATGCATTAGATTTGGTACATGTGGTCACACCTTCCATATCTAGAGCCTTGTAGTATTCATTGGTTAATGATGACATTTATAGGAAAACATGGGTGTGTTTTTTTGCATAGAAAGTTAGAATGTTTCTCTAACTTTGTTTCCTGGAAAGATATGGTAGATAATCGGAGAGGGAAACATATAAAATCTCTATGATTAGTGAGTGAATAAGAGTTTATCTCTGAAAATTTTAAGGAATTATACAAGAAAAATGGTATAACATATTTTTCACAGTAGAATGATGTTGAGCATAACAAGACAATCATGGAGATGGCACGTTATATGGTGGATAGCCAGAATCTGTTGTATCAATATTGGGTACAAGTTGTAAATAGATTTGTCTACACTCCAAACTAAACTCCATCACAATCATTGCAAAATGTAACGCCAAAAGGAACATAATTTGAAAATATACCTAAAATAAGTAATTGTCATTTTTTTGGATCCATTGCTTCTACATTGGGAAATTCATACATGTTTGTTGGTTATTATGAAAAAAGGAACACATACAAGTTAATACATGTCTCGATACATTGATGTTGTTATAGGTCATAAAGTACCATTATTTTTTGATAATGGTGAATCTCCTAATAGTTTTATAATGCTACTTGCTAATGTTATTTCTAGAGAAATTTCTAATACTAAAATTAAACATGGTTCAAAGACAAAAAGACTAGAAAATTCTAGTTCTAGTAGTGAAGAGATTGTTTCTCACTCTTCACAATC
Organism: Taxus chinensis; assembly: GCA_019776745.2. Classification (NCBI taxonomy): domain Eukaryota; kingdom Viridiplantae; phylum Streptophyta; class Pinopsida; order Cupressales; family Taxaceae; genus Taxus; species Taxus chinensis. The sequence goes on along the minus strand of CM034148.1, from coordinate 757,703,634 downwards.
ATATCAAACAATCCAACAAGACAGGTCTAAGTGGTACCATACCACTATGAAGGATGTAAGGAAAGATGAATTTCTTTAATTATAGGACAGGAAATCTATATGTTCAGGAAAACAAAAGGTGTAAGGTGAAGAGTAGGTAAATTTTTCTCTTATTGTTGATATACATGTATTGAAACCAAGTATCATTTCAAGGGCCAAAGTCAAACCCATATGGAAAATTTCCCTAAAGGTTGGTGAAAGAGGAAAGGGAATATAAAAAAACTACAAGAGTGTTATGAATCATACATGTCCCAAAATTATTGAACAATGGAAACAAAGTTAGGCATAGGGTCTTTGACAACTCAACACAAAAATATCTCTTAAGGGATATTCTTTGTTATTTTTTTAATCAAAGAGGGAAAAATATAAAATATCCCTATGATCAGTGAATGGGACACCAACTTCCTCTTCCCTAATCACTCTAACAAACAAATGGGTGAAGCATGACACATTAAAAGCATAAAAAATTGCCAAAGATACAATAGAATCCAGTGAACCCAATACTCAACACAATTTCCTACTCTACTTCATGGTTGCAACACACCAATTATTACCCATATATTCTAGTAAGATGGATTGGAAACAATAAGGACATGTGAATACAGTGGTAGTAGGACTACACCTTGGGTTAAGTTCATATATGGAATCACTAAACTTATTTGTTAAGAGGAGGGGGGTCCAATAATGACTAAAACATTTGATTTAGTCATTAAGTGAGGGTGTTAAATTAATATTGTATTATACATTAACAAACCATATGGTTGTTAACATCTATTAATTTTAGAATATGATTTATTAGGCTATATTTTTGGAGTTTAGTTTCATACTTAACTACATAAGATTGTGGTGAGTAATGATGTATTTCCTTAAGTGTAGTATCCCTTGGGCTATTTAACAACTTGTATTTTCTAATACAAGTCAATACTCAAAGATCTCAATTTAACTTTTACAGGGTATCCACGAAGGAGTATTGGAATGCTTTTGAATGCTAATAATACCAAGTGGTCCTTGAGATACATGCCTAATTTAAATAATGAACACAAAGGTTATTGAAGGTAAATACTCCCAGATTACATGCCAACTCAATTCTAACCAAACATTCTTTTAGGTTTCCATGAATGGATTTTGGAAGGGAAATCTACCCCGCGTGGAATATTTGTGTACAAGGCCTGGGGTCCATGAGGGTACTAAAAATACTCCAATACTGCATGATAACAACGTGCCAACCAAACATCCTCTACGATATCCATGAAGGCATCTTGTAATATTTTTGTTAAAGGCAAAAACAAGGGATCCTTGAGATACATGCCTAAGATTAATAATGAACAACTCAATGCCAACCATAGCATCCTTTTGGGTATCCATGAAGGGCTTTTGGAATATTTATGTGAAGGCCAGGGGTACTATAAACATGTGCCCATGGGTTTGAAAGGTAAATTATGGCATAAAATATTACTAAAGTATATTCCAAAGGGGGGGTTTTGTGAATAATTGATGCAAAAAATATAAGTGTCACAAGCCATGAAGGGGTTGCAAAATAACATAGGATTAAAGACATTAATAATACACATAGAAAAGATTATGTACATTTGGATTGCATGATAGCTACGTGCCAAGTAGAAATCCCTTAGGGTATTCATAAAGTGATCTTGGAATATTTATGTGCAAAGGATATGTGTTAGCATCTATTAATTTTAGAATATAATTTATTAGGCAATTAGACATTTTCCAGGTTACCCATGAAGAGGAACAAATCTTGGAATATATGCGTGTAAGGCCTCAAGGTCCTTGAGATTACTATAAACACGTGCCTAATGCAAATATTTTTTTTAAAGGCCAAGGGATCCTTGAGATACATGCCTAAGATAAATAATGAACAACTAATGAACCAAACATCCTTTTGTACAAATTTTTAAAAAGGTATATTCTAAAATATTTCGTCCCTTTTTTGAAGTTTATTTATGAAAATCTTAACTCATTCTTCTCCCTATGGGTCTTAGGAGGAAATGAATGTAAATAATGAGTAAATTTTTTTTTTAAAGGTATATTATAAAATATTTAGTCCCTTTTTTGAAGAAGATCTGAACTATATCTTTATTGTTGGTTTATTTATTATCACGTATCCTATTGGGAAGCCTAACGCTCCAATATAGGGATTTAAGTAGTTAGAAAATAAAGGTATTATGAGCATCTAGACTCCAAATACCATTTATATATTTAAAATCACTTGCCTTAAGTGGTCGTCCATCATTTTATATTGTAAAAAGAACTCCTTTGGGCTATATAAATAGGTCCCTTGGGCATAATTGATTCATGTTTTGGTGATTATTTTTATCTTGGTAAAAGTTGGTTAGTGTATACCTTTTAATTTCTCTCTCTTAAAGACAAAAACCATTGGGTTGAGGACCTTATCCAATGGAAAAAACACTTGGTTAGGAAAATTGTGAAGGATGAAAACCCTTCATGAGGTTCTTAGTGTGGAAGCTGATCTAAAAAGTAATAAAGTATATTTCTCTTACTTATGTGGTGTTTTTGGTGCAATATTATATTTGTTTAGAGTGGATCAGTCTACCTTGGAGTGGAATTTGGGCATGGTCTGATGCTAATTTGGTAAATATGAAATTACTAGCTTGTTCTTCATAGCTTATAAGGCCAATATCTTGAGTTTCATGAATTTTGGAGCTTTCTAAGTTGATTTGTGAATTTTTTAAGTAACACTACAAACAAGGATTTTGTTGAAATTCATATCTCCATATTTAGGGTATTAAAAATCATATTTCTTCCATTATATGATTGATGTTGATATATCATAATTTTAAAAAATTAATTGGAGATGATTGGAAGGGTTTTGAATGCATTAAGGTGGGGTTGAAACCCCCAAACAGGTCACTCCCCTAGAATTTTTTTTATTATACAAGTTTAAAGATTTTATCCATTTCTTGAGTCCCCCTAAAAAGGGACATTAAAGTGGTAACAAAGCATCATCCTCTCAGCCTGTGAAGCATGAAAAAAATTGGAGATGATCATGAAGACCTAAGAAGAAATAGTGGATGCATTGGATAGGATTTCCCTAGCCATCTAAAATATGTAATGTGGTGGTTGAGTTAAGAAAGAAATGGTTTCAAGGATTGACAACTTCACAACAACATATCAAGCTCTTCCAAAAAAGATGTGTAATTCTCTTTCTTTTTAGGATTTTGTGGAAATAGAAAATCATGGAGTGGGAATTGGCACAAGGCATAGTGCCCAAACCTCATAAAAGGACTGTGGAAAAAATGTCTCAGCCATAGAGGTAAGAAAACCCTCCATTGTGGAGAAACAAGTCAAAGATCATGTGGTAGATCAGCTAAAAGGTGAAGAAGTCATGATGAAGATCAGATATGCAACTTCCTTTTATAACCACTATTCATTGGTGACAAAAGAATAAGATATCCACCATGCCAAGGAGGAAGAGACATCACATTACCTATTTGGAATATAGATCATACTTTGGTAGCCCTAGAAGCACCCACCACCATTGCCAAAGGTGAGTCCTTGATTGATTTTCCTTTCCTCCCTATGAGAGCACAAGAGGATGGAGAAAATGCTAAGCAAAGACAAAGTAAAATGGAAAGTAAATAAATTTTTGTTGTTAATAATATTCCCTTGATTTCTAATGGTTTCATGTGGAAAAATATTAAGGGAACTTGGGAACATGAGTCAATAATTAAAAAAAGAAAATAAGAGGTTTGAACTTAGAAGGAGAAGAAGAAGCAAAAATTTAGTCTTATGAAAGGAAATTGGTGTGAGAAACCAACAATCTTCCTATTGATATCAAAGTTATAGTTCATAGGATAGGCCTATAAGAAAATGATTAATTGAGAAAGGATTCAACTAGACCAACTATCAATGAGCCACACAAGGCACCAATAATTCAGTCCAAAACCACTGATTAGGGATCCACAAGGAACACATTCCAACGAGAATTGTGAAGGGCCTATAAGGATGGCATTATGAAGAAACAACTCTATGGAATTAAGGTAGTTTGGGAATATTTTCTAAGTCTTGATTCTAACTCATGATTTCTGAGTGCTAATTCTAACTCAGAATTTATGAGTCCTAAGAAGATATAGGGAATACCATGGTACAAAGGCATCCCAAATTCATTACCTACTAGTATGTCAAATCAAGTATGTTATCATCATGCACAACCAATTGGAAATTATAATCATGTTTTAGTTTCATTTCTCTTTCCCATGTCCTTGCCATTTTTTTGTCCTTATGATCAACATGTTTCAAGAAACAAGGAGATAAGAAGCACCTCTAGTAGTAAAAAATCGTTTGTATGGGTTGGGTTCAATTTCAAAATTATTTCCACATGTGGAATGTAGGTGTTATGTTCAGTCTTACAAAAGCAGGGATACTTGATTTCAAAATCATTATGGAAGAAAATTCTATCATGATATGTTTGGGACATGATGGTGGTTCTAACTTTCTATTTCATTTTTCATTAACCCTCAATTCTATGAAAATGGAATATCTAGAAGGAATGGGGTGGAAGGGCAGTGATATGCATCAAATTACTAAAGAATAATTGACAAGAAGGATGGGGCCAAACAATGTTGTTTCAAAGTCTTCATGGTCATCATAACTTATGGAACATATCCTCTTTACACATAAAAGATACCACAATTTTCTATTCCCATTAAAAGGTATGCTTTTGTATTGAATTATTTGTTGTAAGTTCAACTGAGGCACATATTGTTCTTGGGGGTCAAGAGCTCGAAAAGTTAAGGGAATTTACCCTCAAAATTCACAAGAGGGGGTTGAAGTTCCACCTACAAAATGAAGAGGTTATAATTCATGAAATTAGGAATGGAAAAGGTAGGCATGTTGAGCAAGGAATGAATGATTTTATTTCCTTACTCATAGTTGGAAAAGGACCAATTATGGTTGAGAACTAAAGGAAGAATTTGGAAAAAAAACATCATGAGTAGGAGGTGTAAAATGAAGATTAAAATATGTAGGGCTGATATGGGAGTTTTCTTAATTAATATTTGTTTACTCACAAGTAATATAATGTTATCTATCAAGAAGAAATCCCAAAAAATGAAGAAACTTGTTGTCGTGCAAATGTGCAACAAACAAATTGACAATTTCCAAGCATGACAACTACACCCCTGTAGCAAAATTTTCATGTTTTATCATTACAAGGTAGCTCAAGCCCCTCAGTAAGTCCAGTAACCTCCCAATTTGTGTTAATTCATTCCCTGGGTGATTTAGGAAAGTAAAATCAACCCCTTAGGTGATTTTAGGAGTTCTTTAAAAAATGCTATCTCTAGGTAGTGTTGGGAAGGGCTATCACTGGCTTTCCTAGGACTGGAGAAACCCCCTGGAGTGGAACGGAAGGATCCAAAACCAACATGGAGGTGAATTGAAGGCATAGGAACATCATGGAAGTTATTTTGGAAGATTCATGGAATATTTGAGGAGTTTGGAGCAGTTTGATCAAAATCAAGGTTCACAGGCCTAGGCAGTGCACAGGAAAAAACAAATTATTGAGCTTCAAAAGGTGATTTCGGGAGCTCTAGATGGAGTTAGGAGAAAAAAAAAAATCCATTAGAAATAGGAAATTCTAATCCCTAAAAGATGGTGAAATTATTTTTTTCACAAAACTTTGGAAAAATGGTTTTGCAAGTAGTTTTTCTTATGTATAGGTGGAGTACTAGATCAAAACATTCCATATTTAAGGGATCTAACTGGATAGAATCAAGACCTCAGACCCCACCATTGGATTAAAAAGTCCATTTCCAGTCAATATCATATACAAATTTCATCAAAACAGTCCATCGGGAGCTCAAGATATTGTCGTCGCAAGTTGTCCTCAAGGTTCGGGAGTTAGTCAAATTTTCAGCTCCAGGAGCCTGGAGGGATTTTATGTCCCTCATGTCCACCAAGGTAAGGGACATCAAGGTTGGGAAAATGTTCCCAGCCCCCATGAATCCCTCTTGACCCACATATGACCTCCAGCATCGCTAGTTCAGCCCCCAGGTGCTTGCGGGAGCTCAAAGCCTTCAACCGTTGGATCGCTGCCACGTGTCATCACCTAGAGTGCCATGGAGTGTGATGTCCTTCATGTCCCTTTGAGGTGAGGGACATAAAACATGGAAAAATGCATACCAGTCCCTAAGGAGATATCCTATTCACTCATGTGACCTCTTCAAGAGATAATTTCCAGCCCCCAGGTGCTTGTCAAGCCTTCATTCCTTGTCATCCGATCTCCGCCACGTGTCGTCAAGAACTCGTCATGGAATTTGATGTCCCTCACGTCCCTTTGAGGTGAAGGAAATCAAGGACATGTAAAATGTACTGCATCCCTTCTATGGGGAGACTTTTTAATTTTCAAAGTTTTAAAAATCCCTCTTGCTTCTAACTTCTAACATTTAACTCCTCCGTGCACAACTTGGTCTGTAACTTTCTCAGCAACTTCTCACCACCACTCCACCATTGCCAAAACTCAAACCAGATTTCACTCACAGTAAATAAATCATTCACTCAATGAAAATATTCCTAGGTCCCATTTTGTGCATTTGTATTGATCAAATGAAGAACGAAGAAGCCAAAATTTTGAAAATCTTCATTGCCATGAAACCAAAAATCGAAGAGATCTTACAAGCTTGTGCACGGATTGACAAACCATCCAACTAAGTTTTTCCTCTTGAAGGCCATTAAAAACTCATATTCAAACCTCCAATTCCATAGCAAGGAATTATCATAGCAAATAAATTTCACTTCCAGCTCCAATGAAGAACAAAGCTCAATTTCCCGTCAAACTGACAACCGGATCGAAGAGAAATTTCACCAGTGAGACAAGAAGCAAAAATATATCGCAATGGAGTTGATTTCATCATGCAACAGAGACAAAAACCAGACCTGTAAATTTCAAGCTCCATTAATGGCTGCCATGACACAGTAGTGGAAAAAATCAGTGAGCTACCTCTCCACTTCTCAGGGTTCTAATGGGCGAAATCACGCAAAAATTGGAGGGAATGATCGTTGAAAAATCTAGTTTCGCGTGAACTAGTTTTTACACCATGAAGTCCTACTTTTTTTAGGGATATGGAGGACTGATTTTTCATTTGAGTTCTATCTTATCACATGAAGAACATCTATCAAAAAATGCAACAAGCTACCTCTTCACTTCTTATGGTTTTAGTGGGCAAAATCATGCAAAAATTTGAGGGAATGATTGTTGAAAAATCTAGTTTCACCTAAACTATTTTTCATGTCATGAAGTCCCTATTTTTAGGGATATGGAAGGATGTGTTTTTTTGTCAGTATTCTTCTCCCCCCTGATGAAAATATCATTTTCCCACTTGTTCATATGAAGGAATTACTCAAAATTCAGAGCATGGAACCCCGGAATAAAACCCAGAATTTCAAGACCTATTTTGTTGCAATCTGACATCTGCGGTGCACTTACTAAAAATAACATGTCTTCCTACATAGGGGTATGTTACTTTAGGTAAGCCACCATTTGAAGAGGCTGTGAAGAAGGAGGTGATCACATAGGGATAATATCGCAGGAAAAGTCATCAAAAAGGTCATCTCAGTTTGCAATTCACACTTACTAAAAATAGTAAGTGGTTCCACAAGCCCCTGCTATATATAGCCAGTTGGTCTAAAAGGTGAAAGGAGCACAATAAGAAGAAATAATTCAAGCTACCATATCTAGTTAAGGTTGGGAAAAGCTAACTATGACACTTACTAAAAATAGTAAGTTACACTCAAAGAGTAGTTTTGGCACAATGTGACGTATAAGTAATCATGTAGGGGGACACATTGTTCAGGATCATCATAGGCATGGGCATTCGAGATCCATCTTAGTTCATTTAGCTTGGAGGATTCGTAGATCTTGTGTGAGGGGGATTCAAAGTTTCACACATTTTGTTTCCATCAACAAGGATCAACGAACTGTCATCACCAATCACTATGATAGGGAACTCCTCATGCTATTTTTTACTAATGCACAGCCTTTAGTTTGGTGGATGTAATCATTCTATGATAAGACAGAATGATGACATCTTAACAAAGTAAATTATAATATTAACATGAAATTGTTACAATTGGAAGGTATTCAACAAGGACTTGGGAGAAACTTTACATTACGCCTCTTGATGGCTTCTTCACACACACCTTTAACTGATTTGAAGACAATATCAAAGTAAATGAGGGGGGTCATTTATAGAACTTCCAGGCATTCCTATCTCTAAGATAGGATTTCCATCAACCATAGGATTATCTCTTAAGATAAGAAAACCTTCATCTTACATGGGTTCCAATTTTTAGACATCTATTTATGACCTCACTCTTCTTATTACCAATCTCTCTGTAGACCCTACTTCTCTCCTCATTTTAACATTACCGGACCAACGACTTTTACTTTTTACTCTCTTTGACTGCTACCGTACTCCACATTATTGGCGACAATCAGACGCTTACTAATTTACTTAACATTGGGGTTTTAGTGTCACTTTTGGAATGAACATCTCCTCCTCTTCTTCTCTCTCTCTTTCTCTCTCCTCTTCCATTTATCTCTATTCTCAATGTCTTAATGTTCCCAATGTAATAAGTCACCTTTATATTATAAAAAGGGACTTAAAAGCTTCTTAGGAAGTTGAAAAGTTTTAAATTGTGCGAGGACATATGAAAAGGCATTGGGGGGTAGATGATGAGTCACCTCTCATTCTATAAATTGTAAATCCATTCCCATTTCAAAGGGTTGGCAATTGATTTTGTAAACTCAAGAGTGTATTGTACTTTAGAGAAAGCAAAGGAGATAGCCATTTTCTTCCACTTTCCTCCACTCTTAAATTTCTTCCATTCCCACACTATGTACAACTTTTGTTTAAGTACATCAATACAAGAAGAAGGAGTTCCTAGCTTTCTTTGACTAAGGAGATTTCGTAGATAACTTTGAGTTCACAAAATTATCTTGGTCTTTTTGCCATTTACAAGGTTGTTTCTTCTCATAAATGCATGTGTTGAATTTTCTAACTAGTGTGTATGCAGGAATATGATTTCTCTACCTACAACATTAGTTCCCCTATCTCATTTTATCACTCCCCTTTCCTTCTTCACAGATAAAGTCTTCCCTAGTAAGAGATTACTAGTTTTTCCATAGGTTCAGTGGAGTGCCCCTGTTGGATCCCCAGTCGAAAGACCACCACAAAAATCCACATTTTCTCGCGTATGCATATACTGACAGTTACACCAGTTAAGTAGAGGGACTTAGATTCCCAGAGCATTGACAAGAAACCCACCAAGTTTTTCCACCAACAATTTTTTTTCTCGCCAACAATTTTTGGCACCCACCGTGGGGCAGATTTAGCAACATTTGTACCCAAAATACCACTGCAAGGTCCAAATTTAAAAAAAAATTGAAATATTGAAAAAACACAAAAAAAAGAGTTCATGGAAAGTCCATTGTTGAAAGATACACTGTCAATTCCTACACATGACCTTTCATATTCCACAGTGTCTTTTCATGTTCCCACTTCAAGAATTTCCAAAAGCTGGCTGAAGGAAGATACACCAGGTTGAACAGGTCAAGAGGTGTTGTTGATTCCAATTTCGAGGCTTTGCAAAATCAGAAAGAATGAATTGGAGATAATCCATACTTCTTCTCTCAAACCTCCTCTCCATCTAACTCTTCAAGAAGTTCACCTAGAAATCCTATCCAAACTCCTGTTGATACCCCCCTTCAAATTCTCCCATTTTTCAACCACCATTGAGTATTGAGTTCCTAGAAGAAGAAGCGTTTTTAGAAGCAAGAGCTGAAGCAAAAGCGGAAACAAAAAATGGAAGATGAAGTAGAAAGACCTCAACCCATTGTCCCATGGGGAAGAAATACATGCTCAATTTCTCTTGAACCCCCTCTTCACGATATCTACCAATAGATACACACAAGAAATTTCCAAAGTTCAAAGGTGATGGCACACAGACATCCTAAAGAACACATCGTTGCTTTCACGACATCATGTGGGATTCCTTGGTGTCCAACATGAAGATGTTTTCGTAAGATTGTTTGTGGAGTCCCTCAAAGAAAAGGCAGCAGAATGGTTCTACCTCCTACCTACCTGATCCATCACTGGTTGGAATGACATCAAAATCTTCCTTCGAAGGAAGATTTAAATTTACTGAAGACTATTAGGACCTCTTGGTGCAGTTGGCTCAAATGAAAGAAAGAAGAAAGTGAAACTATGAGAAACTTCATAGCTCATTTCAATCGGTTGCTTCATAGGATACCAAAAGAAGATTCACCATCTAAAAATAATGTTAGGAGATTCTTTATTAGTGCTCAATCACCAGAGGTGGGATTTTTCCTACGAAGAGTTCAACTGAGGGATATTGCAGAAGCACAAAGATTGGCCATTGAACTTGATGACGATCTCATCCTATCTAGAAAGATCAAGAATCCTTCAAAGGGAAAGATCAACACCCTGGAGATGAAAGAACCAATCCTTTTTTGCAGAAAATGGAAAATGAAATGGCAATGTTGAGGAGGGAAATATTTGAACTGAGTTTATTCTCAAAGAAGTAATGGAAATCAGATTGCAGGAGCACCTGGAAGGCTTGCCTTGAGGCCCCACCTATCAATGCAAGTTGTAGGAGTAAGGAAAATGAAGATGAGATTGAACAAGAAAGTGAAGGTGGTGATTCCCTAGCAAGTGATGAGTTTGAGAATGATACACAAATCAGATTCTATGAATATTCTAGAGGTAATGAAGATGATGAAGAAGATGCACCTAGCTTCTCATGTGCGGTATTCACTCATTCTCAGTCTGAGAAAGGAACACTCCTTCCACTATTGTTGCAAAGAAAAATAAGGATTGAAGATTCTCTTGTGGTGACTCCACAAAACAAAATAATCAATCAAGGATAATCTCTTCTCCCACCCTCCATGGATTCTGAATTGTTGAATCCTAATCCTGTAGTAAGTAAGAAGGATCTCTAGCAATTCTAAGTAAGTCTTTTGATGCCTCTTCCAATTCTAAATCTAAATTTGCTCCTGTAAAATCTAGTACTTTGAAAGCTCCTAGTGTACCTTTCAAAATCCCCTCTGTTCCCCAAAAATCTACTCCTTCTTCCAAACCTTTCCTAAATCCAAAAGCAAGTCCCTTCATCACCCTCACCCACATCTTGATCCTTTTGACTTCATAGAATATGTGAACAAAGCCAAAGTGTAGATTACTAAGACTGAATATTTGGGACTCACCCTGAACAATTTGAGAGATTCGTCTGATATATCAGGAATGGAAGTTTGACACCCAATGTTGTAACACCCTATTCTAAAGGAGTAATACCAAACCCACCTGCACCTCCCTCATAGAACATGCTTTCCTTGAGCGCATCCAAGACTATACAAGGTCAATCCTTTCTACATCTCCCTTCTTGTTGGAGAATATGTACTGAAAAATTGCATAATAGATTCTAGTGCCTTAGACAACGTGATGCCTTTAAAGGTCACCAAGGCTCTCAAACTCACCATGACTCCACCCAGTGGCTCTTGTTACTCTTTGGAGTCAAAATAGGTCCCACTTGTAGGGAAGGTCAAAGATGCACAGGTGGCTCTCGCCAGATTTCTAGACAAGAAAGTTTCAGCGATGATTTTGGTAGCAGACATTCCGCTTCATTTGGAATGTTGCTAAGAAGGGGTTTCTTGTCAGTAGTTGGGGGGTAAAATTCAGATTAATTGGTCTTCTGCAACCATACTAGTGAAGGGGGACATGGAGAAATTACTTCTAGAGAAGAATATGAGGTACATGGTGTGAAATTCTAGAAGCCCAAAAACCAACATCTTGTATCAAGATAGCAAGTGGATGAATTACTTTGTGACAACTGAGGAGGAAGAGGATATTCCCATCTTGATAGGGCCAAACATGCCTTCCTGGAGAGGCATGGACCTTGAAGAAGCATTGAGGATATTTGAGTTACAAGAGGGCAGCTCTGAATTGCCAGACGATGCAAACCATGAAGAAGAGGAAATGGTTCTTGGTGATTTTCAAACAGAAAAATCAGCTTATGTGCTTATCCCTGATGAAAGAGATATTCTCATTCCCATTTGAAGATGAGGAATCCCTTAATCATGTCACCCAGGAAGAGACCAAGCCAATATGTAATGAGCCCTTGAACAGTGGGAAAGAACCATCTATACAAGAACTGCTAAAGAGCCACAGAAGAAACAGATGACCCTGAGCTTAGTCTCGAACTCCTGATGCAAGCCATGAATCTGCAAGACAAGTGTGAATCTGATTTGAAAGCCTTAACCAGTGTGAAGATCAGCCATGTTGAAATAAAGCAACAAGAAAAATATGATGCCCCTCCTGAGCCAATGGTTGATGGATGTAATGATGAAATCAAGGTGTTTTCTTTCCCATTCGAAGAGGAAGAATCTTTCCGTGATGAAGAAATTGAAGAAAGAGTTTTTGAGGCCTTTGAACTGAAGCTCCTCTGGAAAAAGGAGTGATAGAATGCAGTGATTCCCAAGATGATGAAGTAATCCCTCTGGATAGTTTCCTTGAGCTACAAAATAAATATCCTTCGAAGGCATACAAAGATGAGCTACAGGAAGTGACAAAGGAGATATTTGTGTAAGAACTATTGGATGCAGTGGAAGTTGTGGAAGACCCCGAGCTGATTCTTGATCTCTTAACTCATGCCATGGCCATACAAGACAAGTATGAGGTTACTTCCAATCCTCCCATCAGTACTCAAACACCTCACAATGGAGTAGAGATAAAGGATGAATCTAAGGTTTCTCATGGAGAAGATATCAACGAGTATAGACCTAGGAAAGAAAGTAACTCAAAATATTCAAGAAATTTGAATGAAAATCAGCTTCAGGGCAGCAACTGATGAGATGCTCAATGAAGAATCAACTATGTTAATAAACACGAAAGGAAACTGACACTATGAAACCAATTTCAAAGAACATGAAGGCAGTGGAATTTCCAAGTGAAGAACATGAGCATCAAGAAGCTCACGTGGACTCACTCCTACAAAAAACACAGACGGTCATGAAAGCATCCAACTTTCATAAACAGTTAAGGAGAGGAGGCTACTTTCTGGAACCAGTCAATGGCTTCACAGAACAACATCACTCAGTGTTGCCAATTCAGGGGTAACTTTTGAGGAATGAAAAATGCTTCAGTGAAAAAGGGTTGTCCCCCGCCTTGTACCATAGGTGATTGCTAGGTGTGTTTCCAATTTTTTTTTGTGTGTTTATTTCCTTTCCATGTGTGTTGTGTGTTCCTTTCATTTTTCTTGGTGTTTGTGTGTTTCCTTCTTCGCTCTTATCTCTCTTGTTGTAAGTTGTACACTTTTGACTCTGCAGGGCCCAATGGATAAGGCACTGGTCAACACATCCCATCATATGGTCTAAAGTTGAGATTATGGATTCTCCATGTCATGTCTTTACTCGTTGGGACTTCTTGGATGTTCATTTTTGGGCCTTGAATCAATCTACTTGCTCCATGTCATGTCCCAAAGCTAGAGCCATGTTGTTGTCATGTGCAAATGTGCAACAGGAAAATTGACAATTTCCAAGCATGACAACGATACCCCTGTAGTTAAAAATTTTCATGTTTTATCATTCTGAGGCACCCTAGGTCTACCCAGTTTTTCAGTTCTAGTAACCTCCCAATTGGTGTTAATTCATTCCCTTAGAGGTGATTTAGGAAAGTAAAATCAACCCCCTAGGTGATTTTAGGAGTTCTTAAAAAAATGTTATCTCTGGGCAGTGTTGGGAAGGGCTATCACTGCCTTCCCAGGACTGGAGAAACCCCCTAGAGTGGAACAGAGGATCTAAAACCAACATGGAGGTGAATTTAAGGATAGAAACATCATGGAAGTGATTTTGGAAGATTCAAGGAATATTTGAGGAGTTTGGAGCAGTTTGATCAAAATCAGGGTTCACAGGCCTAGGCAGTGCATAGACCAAAACAACTGTTGAGCTTCCGAAGGTGATTTAGGGATCTCTAGATGGAGTTAGGAGAAAAATGAAACATATTCAAAAAGGAAATTCTAAATCCCTACAAGATGGTGAAAATTGGTTTTTTCACAACACTTTAGTGTGCAATAGTTTTGCAAGCAGTTTTTCTCATGTATAGGTAGAGTACCAGATCAAAAATCCTGATATTTAAGGGATCAAATGGATGAATAAAGACCTGATACCCATACCATTGGATTAATAAGGCCATTTCTAGTCAATATCATATAAAATTTCATCAAAAAAGTCCATCGGGAGCTCAAGATATTGTCGTCGCAAGTTGTCCTCAAGGTTCGGGAGTTAGTCAAATTTTCAGCTCCAGGAGCCTAACGGGATTTTTGTCCCTCACGTCCCTCAAGGTCAGGGAAATCAAGGTTGGAAAAATTCACCTAGCCCCCATGAAGCCCTCTTGACCCACATATGACCTGTCCAGGATCACCAGTTCAGCCCCCAGGTGCTTACGGGAGCTCAAAGCCTTCACCATTGGATCATTGCCACGTGTCATCACCTAGAGCACCATGGAATTTGATGTCCCTCATGTCCCTTTGAGGTGAGGGACATAAAACATGATAAAAATGTGCCCATACCCTAAGGATACTCCTATTCACTCATGTGACCTCTTCAAGAGAGAATTTCCAGCCCCCAGGTGCTTGTCAGGCCTTCATTCCCTACCGTCGGATCTCTGCCACGTGTCATTCGCCTTGCTCACCATGGAATTTGATGTCCCTCACATCCCTTTGAGGTGAGGGAAATCAGGGACATGAAAAATGTACCCTCATCCCTTCTCAGATTTAATTTTCAAATTTTAAAAATCCCTCCTGCTTCTAACTTCTAACATCTAACTCCTTCATGCACAACTTGCTCTGTAACTTTCTCTGCAACTTCTCACCACCACTCCACCATTTCCAAAGCTCAAACCAACTTCATCTAAATCAAATAAATCCTTCACTCCATGAAAATATGCAGGTCCTAGAAGAAATATTGATCAAACGAAGAATGAAGAAGCCAGAAGTTTGAAAATATTCATTGCCATGAAACTGAAAATCGGAAGAGATCTTACAAACCAGTGCACGGATTGACAAACCATATAGTTGCTGAGTTTTTCTCTCTTAAAGGCCATTAAAAATCATATTAAAACCTCCCATTCATAGTCAAGGAATTCTCATAGAAAATAAATTTCACTTCCATCTCCACGAAGAACAAAGCTCAATTTCCCGTCAAACTGGCAACCGGATCGAAGAGAAATTTCACCAGTGAGACAAGAAGCAAAAACCTATCGCAATGGAGTTGATTTCATCACAAACAGAGAAAAAAACTAGAACCTGAAAATTTCAAGCTCCATTAATGGCTTCCATGACACAGTAGTGGAAAAAATCAGTGAGCTACCTCTCCACTTCTCAGGGTTCTAGTGGGAAAAATCGCGTAAAAATTGGAGGGAATGATCGTTGAAAAATATAGTTTCGCGTGAACTATTTTTTGCACCATGAAATCCCTATTTTTTAGGGATATGGAAAGACTGATTTTTCATCATATTTCTACCTTGTCACATGAAGAACATATATGAAAAAGGAAGTGAGCTACCTCTTCACTTCTTGGGGTTCCAGTGGGCGAAATCACGTGAAAATTGGAGGGAATGATCGTTGAAAAATCTAGTTTCACGTAAAATAGTTTTCATGCCATGAAGTTCCTATTTTTAGGGATATGGAGGGTTGTGTTTTTTTCAGTATTCTTCTCCCATCGATGAAAATATCATTTTCCCACTTTTTCAGATGAAGGAATTACTCAAAATTCAGAGCATGGAACCCCAGAATAAAACCCAAAATTTCAAGACTTGTTTTGTTGCAATCTGACATCCGCGGTGCACTTACTAAAAATAGCATGCCTTCCTACATAGGGGTTCTGTTACTTCAGGTAAGCCACCATTTGAAGAGGTTACAAAGAAGGTGGTGAACACAAAGGGAGTATCGTAGGCAAAGTCATCAAAAAGGTCATCTCAGCTCGCAATTCACACTTACTAAAAATAGTAAGTGGTTCCACAAGCCCCTGTTATAAATATCCAGTTGGTTTAAAAGGTCGAGAGGAGCACGGTAAGAAGAAATAATTCAAGCTACCATATCTAGTTGAGGTTGGGAAAAGCTAACTATGACACTTACTAAAAATAGTAAGTTACACTCAAAGAGTAGTTTTGGCACAATGGGACGTATAAGGATAATCATTGAGGGGACATCATTGTTCGGGATCATCATAGGAATTTTTCACAGGGCATTCGAGATCCATCTTAGTTCATTCAGCTTGGAAAGCATTCATGAGCTAATTTTAAGGATTTTCTCAGTGTACAAGGAAGTTTGAAGATTCAAAGTTTCACTACATTTGAAGCTTTCCATCAACAAGGATCAACGAACTTCATCGAGAATGACATCTCCTTTCTTATCTCTCTCTTTCTCTCTCCTCTTCCCCCAAATTTCTCTCTCTTCTCAATGTTCTAATTTTTCATTGGGTTGCACTTTTTCATATGTCTTAATGTTCCCAATGTAATAAGTCACCTTTATGTTATAAAAAGGGACTTAAAAGCTTCCTAGGAAGTTGAAAAGTTTTAAATTGTGTGAGGACATATGAAAAGGCATTGGGGGGTAGATGATGAGTCACCTCTCATTCTATAAATTGTAAATCCATTCCCATTTCAAAGGGTTGGCAATTGATCTTGTAAACTCAAGAGTGCATTGTACTTAGAGAAAGCAAAGGAGATAGCCATTTTCTTATACTTTCCTCCACTCTCAAATTTCTTCCATTCCCACACTATGTACAACTTCTGTTTAAGCATCAATACAAGAAGGAGTTCCTAGCCTTTTTGATGAGGAGATTTTAGAAACTTTGAGTTCACAATCTTATCTCGTCTTGTTTGCCATTTGCAAGGTTGTTTCTTCTCATAAATGCATGTGTTGAAGTTTCTAACTAGTGTGTGCAGGAATATGATTTCCTACCTGCAGCATTAGTTCCCCTATCTCATTTCTCACTCCCTTTTCCTGATTTATAGATAAAGTCCTCCCTTAGTAAGAAATTACTAGCTTTTCCACAAGGTCAGTGGAGTGCCCTTGTTGGATCCCCAGTCGAAAGGCCACCACAAAAATCTACATTTTCTCACGTGCATGCATGTACGACAGCTACACCGGTTAAGTAGATGGACTTAGATTCCCAAAGCATTGGTAAGAAACCCACAAGTTTTTCCACCCTAAAAATTTCTCGCCAACAAAACTACAACATTTATGTGTCTCTTGCATATTACATTTCAACCTCCACTCATTTTTGAAACATCTATAAGTGATATTCCAATGGTTAGGATGGAAAACACTCAAGCACACTTTCCTAAATAGGTAAGCCCTACTCACTTGAAATTTATTTAAGTCATCATTGGTTTGAAATAATGAGGATGGGAAGATTTGTGGTGTTTGACTCTCTTGAACAAGGATACCACTCTTTCCATGGGGCCTTTTGGGGTCCATCTTGTATTAAGAAAAAATTCACTTGCTTGATTTGGAAAGAAGTATTCATCTTCCATAAGACTATTATAGACGTATCCAAACAATATGTGGAGGCCAATTCCACTTGGCACCCATTTATTGATCCTCTCTTCATCCCCCACAAGGCCTACACCATTGTAAACAATAATAAGAAATTGGAATTCACCTTTTCATGATCTTCTCAAAGTGTTGGTCCACCTGCTAGCACTTATATGCAACTGCAAGAGAATTAAATGCGGGGATATGTTTGGGATAGACGAAGAAAATAAAATATCTCAGAAAAAGGTTGTTTATAATTCCAATAGTCATGGCATTTTTCAATCCTTCTCACACTTTTCATGTAATGAACTGTTACACCAAAATGTGAAGGCATTAGTGAATCCGCACACCAGGATCATAACATCCCACCACGCTTTCGCAAAGACCAAACTTAGGTTGGGTTTGTGCAAGCACTCCCATATGTGTGATCCTCTCTTCACCAATGTTTAGGTAACCCACAGGCCCCAGATAAATGGTGCGACTAACCGAGTGGGATTCAAACATAGGTGGTCACTTTGATACCAAATGTAATGAACCGTTACACCAAAACTTCAATGCATTTAGTGAATCTACACACCTAGATCATAACTATCCAGAAGAAGGCAACTCGCCACCATGATTGATACCGATGAAGCTCAATCTGAGGAAGTTCTTGGGAATTTTTGGGATGGTTTAGGTGATTATTGTCCAAAATAACCCCTAGTTATTTTGACAGCTTGAAGTTCCATCTAGCTCTGGTTCGAGTTTTAAGATTGTGTGTGCCGCTAGTTCCCTTCCTTGGTGCATTTCATTGGTTGCAGTTCTTCATGCACATGCCTTCATGTAGCTCCCCTTTCTCATACCCTTTCCTTCACCTCCTTTTATCCTTCTTCCGCGTGCTATCAATTTCCTCCCTTGTATTATGTTATCTCCCTCTATTTACCCTTTGTGTGCAGCCCTTCATGCATTCTCTCTTCTTTCCCAACTATTGCACATACCCGCAGACTTGCCATTTATTTTTACAAGCCCCTGACATCCTCCCATGTGCATGCTTTTTCTTACCCAAGTCTTATGCATCACTTGTTAGGTAAAATATAGTTTACCTAGGTTAATTTAGCATAAGTAATTATTATTATTGTTGTTGTTGTAAGTTGTTATGGTGTGGTTATAAACCATATTTTGATTGTATTTGGGAATAGTATTCATGTAGCATGTTTTTTTTCATTATTAAGAGTTGTTATATGGTTATATATTGTTCAAACCATTTATTTGTAATTTATTGTACACAGGTGTGTTTATTTTTACATTGTTGCAACATCCTATTTGTTTGCATATGACTATACAATACCTATAAGTATGGCAACCCTTCTATTGTAATATGATTTTATTGAACATCAATAATATTTATGAGGCTTTCATCCCTCTTTCATATTTGGTATTAGAGTAGGATAGGAGAGTCTGTGAGTAGAGAAGGTGTGCAAAGAGAGTGCATAAGAGAAAGAGGAGCTTGGAGAAGCATTTGTAGCATTTGGAGAGCCTGTGTAGCCTCCTGCAACTTCTAGGCCCCATCCCTGCATCCCCACAACCTCCTTTTCTATCTCCAGGTGTTTGGAAAGCAAAACATTTTTGCACTGGTGCCCTCTGCATAGGAAAAATTTACTTCCTAGAGCCAATTTTGGTTTTTAAAAAAATAGAATTCAGTTTTTAAAAAATCCATTATTTCTCCAACTAGGGATTTTACAGCTAAAATTAACAAGTTGTTTAGTCACAACCACCTACAATTTTTTGCCAAATCTGGTGGGTTTCTGCTAGACTTGGAGGGGACTGTGTCAAGATTTCAGACCAAGCTACTTTAGCAATTGAGTTACATTGGCGAGCCATACATTACATTGGCGAGTTGCGGTAAATCATTGAGGACCAAGTTGCATTGCTCCTTGGCGAGTTGAAATCCACTGTGTTGTGCTCAACACAGGAAGAGCTCTATTTAAAGGGTTGAGCCCTCACCATCCAATTGTGTTCCATTGTTTGGAGGTGAGTTAACATTATTTACACCGAGCCAAGAGCTCATCCACTGAGCCCGAGTTGGATCCCACGTCAAGGCAAATCACACCGTGTATAAAAAATCACAAGTGGATGGGCCGAGCCCCTTGTACAGTGGTTGAGTGCCTTTGTATTCAACACTGAGCTTTATCTCAAAAGGGCCAAGTCGTGCTAACCTCCACGATGAACCCTGTAACATAACAAAACAACCAAGGATAATAAATCAAACAAATAATCTTGTAAAACAAAGCAGAGGCAAAAAAAATCAATTACGATAGCCACTACCCTACATTACAATAAACTACAATGGTCATTATCAACAAAATGGTGGAAAGAACAACAAAGAGGCAATGTTCAAAAGCATAAGGAGATATCACTTTGAAGAGATCTGGTTTCATAGTTAAACCTAAACCAT
The DNA here is from genome assembly GCA_019776745.2 of Taxus chinensis. Taxonomy (NCBI): domain Eukaryota; kingdom Viridiplantae; phylum Streptophyta; class Pinopsida; order Cupressales; family Taxaceae; genus Taxus; species Taxus chinensis. Next base: position 757,683,575 of record CM034148.1, on the reverse strand, counting down.
CATCAACCATCAGACCATCACATGGATTCCTCCCAATTGCACCAAGGGGCTTCCTCCTGCACAACAACGTCTACGTTTTTAGAAGGTTAGCCCCTTTTGTATTACGTTTAAATAACAGTTGTTTCATCTCATATGTAAAGCGCATTGAGTGTTAACTTGTTTGGGAGAAGAGATTTGGGAAGAGGGGGTAATCGGTTCGACCCTCATATATATATGGCATCCTTTTTAGCAGGAAATGCCACAGTTAGCGGTTGAAACTGTCACTAAACCACCTAGCTGTCTCTAAACCCCCATCCAAATTTAGCAAGAAAAACCCTACTTTTGGGGTAAATTGTTTTTTCTCCTAATTTTCTTAAAAAGTGATTCTGAGCATTTTTCGTAAAGGGGGAGACATCTAAAAACTATATTTTAAACTATTTTTTTTGTGTTCTTTCATAGTGAGAGCCATTCTGAGCTCCAAAGGCCACCAAGGCCTCGCAAAAAAAAACAAAAAATTGCCTTCCATTTAATTTTTTCTGCATATTGGATGTAATTATATATTCTCATTGGATTGTACTAATTTGCAAGTTGTCATATTCAACCGCAAACATTGTAACTGATAAAAATTGGTAGAGATTTGTAAACAAAATCAGTGAAATTTTGGTTCTATAACACTCACTAGACCTTCGGATCTCTTTCGCAACTTCGGTATATACAGTGCCTCTGGGAAGCGCTTATCTGGTAAAGTCGTCGCGACTACTACTACACTTAACACCTAATTTAGTTGTATCAACGTCGTCTGGGCATCGTCCCTATAAATCAATGGGGAGTAATAAGGACATAATGCACACACTTTGAGCTATCTCATCCGTCTGTGAACGATTGCACGACATAAATTTGGACACTGAAATTATCTGAGTATATAACGAAGTTACGTGCATTTATGAGGATATTTATTTGAATCTGTGTCAATAATCACACAGACCCCTTTCCATACTATTTTGGTACCGGGTATTGAATTCTTTCACGTATGTTAACACCTCTTTCATGTATCTTTAGGTATATCGAAAGGGTGAGCTTCTTCCACGTATTGATGGGTTTATCAGAAGGTCACGTATATAGAAAGGTTTGGTATATCGAAATGATGGTATATAGATTGGGAGACTATATACCTGGAGTGATAAGAGTCTTACCCTTTGTCAGTGAATTAAGAAAATGGGCACCAATGTCCCTAAGTTCTTTCTTCTAGACTCACAACTCCTAAGAGGAGATAATTATGTTACATGGAAGACTAAGATCAAAACACAACTTGAGTTTGAAGAGATATGGATTTTTGTGAATGGTTCCACAACTAGATCACTAGATGATGCAACTCAACAGAGGTAGTTTTACAAGGCCAATCAAAAGGCCAAATTCATAATCTTATTCATAGTGTTTAATGAAATGCAACCCCACATTCGAGATGCCACAACAACCAAAGAAATGTGGGATAAGTTGAGCACAATACATGAGGCCAAAAACAAGAACACAATTATGAATTTACGGATTCAGTTACACACACTGAAATTCAAATAGAATGAGAAAGTATAAGCTTTCTTAAGAAGAGTTGTAGAATTAAGGGCTTCACATTTAGCCCCAGGAGAGGAGGTCACTGATATAACTCTCGTTCCCATTGTTCTGAGAACAATCCCTTCAAACTGCATTTTTCTGACGACACTAAACTTATCGGATCAGACAGTTACTTTTAACAAGTTAATGAATCTACTGCAATAAGAAGAAGTAAGGTAAAATAAAGATGATGAAGAGGAGAAGACACTATCTTCCCACCAGAAAAAAAAATGAAAAGTAAAATTTCATTCTTCTCAAAATTCCCAAAAATAGCATTAGCATCAGCATGGGGACAAACAAAAGAAGAAGTGTCCTATCTGCAACAGAGGACATGATCTGAAATATTATTGGTACAATACATATAAGAAAGGTTCATCAAGTAATTCTGGACCTCAAAATCAGCAATCTCATAAGGGACATTCACACTACAATCAACGGTGGAAAAAGGGGAACTAGTAAAGAAAACCCCATCAACAAGGAAATATAGCTAAGAAAGAATAACATTTAGAAAATGAAAACTTATTGTGCACTGCTCATTTCAGTGAACCATCAACGTCATCTAGTGTTGTTTGGTATGTTGATTACAGAGCAAATTGACACATGATTGGGCACAGAGACTGGTTTACTACAATGAGGGACACCTTCAAAAAATCATGTTTTGTTAGGTGATGATTCTTCATACACAATACAGGGGTTTGGGAACATTTCTCTACCTCTTGGTTCAAAAAATTGTAGATTATCAGATGTACTATATGTCCCTAGCTTAACAAAGAATCTACTGTCAGTAAGTTAGCTTCTAGATCACAATTTAAAGATTGATTTTGATAGTCATTCCGGTAAGAAATTTTGTTTAATTCAAGATAAATCAAGAGGATCAAAAATTGTTGCAAAATCCTCCAACGTGGGACGTATGTTCCATCTTGATTTGTTCCACAGAGATGATCAAACACTTATGGCTAATAATTATTCATCAGCACAGTTGTGGTATCGGAAACTTGGTCACATCAATTTCAAATATTTTGATACACTTTTCTGGTACAACATGGTAAGAGGTTTTTCATCTCTCTAGAAGGATACATATAAGTGTTCTCATTGTCTAGTAGGAAAACAACACAGAGCTTCATTCCAAAAGAGTACTTATCAAGCTCATGGTAAGCTTGATTTGGTTCATATCGATCTTTACAGTTTGATGCAACTGAGTCATTCTAGATTTCAGTAATTCATGCTTTGTGTTGATGAGTATTCAAGAAAAATGTGGATATTTTGTCTTCATAAGAAAAATGATGCTTTTGAGAACTTCAAAAAGTTCAAAGTAGCTATAGAGAATGAGACTAGTTGGCATATCAGATCTCTCTGCTCAGATCGAGGGGGTGAATTCACCAGTAATGAGTTCAAATCCTACCTACAAGCTCACAGGATTCGTCAAAAAATGCCTCCTCCACACACATCGCAGAAAAATGCTGTTGAGAGAAGAAATCATACTATCATGGAAATGGTGCATTGCATGATCAATGATTCTGGACTAGCGAGGGCATTCTGGGTAGAAGTAGCAAAGACAATAGTTTATTTGTTGAACAGAGTGCCCACAGTTTCTCTTGATGGATTAACACCACATGAAACATGGTCAAAGTGGAAGCCATCTTTTGTACACCTCAAAGTATTTGGGTACAAAGCTAACATGCACATACCCAATCAGAATAGAAAGAAGTTGGATATGAAGTCACAAAAATTTGTCTTCATTGGCTACAATGAAGAGACTCTTGGATACAAATTAGAGGATCAAAAGATGAGAAAAGTATACACCAGCAGAGATGTTGAGTTCTTTGAGAAGAAAGAATTTGAGACTCCTCTGAACTCACCTAACATAAATATTTCACCTGTTGTGAAAACAGAAGTTGATGTTCCCGGTGATGATGATAGTGATGATGGGGATGATCAGATAGGACCATGACCTACGGGAGTAGTGCAATGTATGCCCAAGTGGTAAACTAACATGATATGAGATGAAAAATTGGATGTTCCACTGAATACATCCACCACTGGACCACAAAATTGTAGTAAAGCATGAGAAGAAGTAAAATTTTCTTTGATGAGTAGAGTTGTTGATTTTGTTGAGCCCTTTACTGTCCAAGAAGCCCTACAGTCAAAATCTTGGAAAGATACCATGGATGTTGAATATCAGTTAGTGATGAAAAATAACACTTGGCAGCTTGTCAATCTTCCACTAGGGAAGAAACCCATTGGTTACAGGTCGATATTCAAAACAAAGTACAAAGTAGATGGGACTATAGAAAAGTATAAAGAAATACTGGTAGTAAAGGGGTACGCACAAAAGGAAGGCATAGACTATGAGGAGAAATTTTCTCCCACAGCTAAGATCAAAACAATCAGGATGATATTTTCTGTAGCTGCACATTTTGGTTGGAAAGTCCATCAAATGGGATAAAAAGTGTCTTTCTAAATGGAGATCTACAAGAAGAAGTCTACATGACTCAACCTGAGGGTTATGTTGTACCTGGTGAAGAAACAAAGGTATGCAGAGTCAGGAAATATCTGCATGGCATTAAATAGGCACCCTGGGCTTGGTACATCAAAATTGATGAGAATATCGTTCAACATGGATTCGTCAAAAATCCATATGATCCCAATCTCTACCTCAAAAAGAAAGGGGGAGATGTAGTTCAGTGAAGATGATCGATGCAACAAAGAAAGATCTTAATCAATCGTTTGACATGACAGATCTCGGGCTCATGCACTACTACCTTGGAATGGACGTATGGCAGAAGGAGAGTCACATATTTGTTTCTCAGTTGAAATATACCAAGACAACACTTGATAAATTTAGGATGATGGATTGCACACCAATTACTACACATATGGAGGTTAGACTGCAATTATCTCGTTTAGATCCATCTCCTGTGGTAGATGCAACTATCTATAGATAGTTGATTGGGAGTCTCATTTACCTAACTTATACTAGACAAGATATCAACTTTGCAGTAAGCTATCTTTCCAGGTTTATGCAGGAACCCAGAGTTTTTCATTAGAAAGTAGCAAAAAATATCTTGAGATATCTCAAGGGTATAATGGATCTTGGTCTAGAATACAAGAAGAATGGTAACTTCTTCTTGACTGGATATTCAGATTTAGATCATGCAGGTAACATTGATGACATGAAATCCACTTCTGGATTTTTATTCTTTTTGGGATCTGGACTGATATCATGGGGAAGCAGGAAACAAAACTTTTTTTCCTCACTCTTCTACAAAATTTGAATATTGTGTTGCAGGTGGAGCTGTCTGTGAAGCGATATGGCTAGGTCACTTACTGGAAGGACTTGGAATACCACAGGTTAATCCTACCACCATGTATGTAGACAAGGAAGGTGTTCTCAAACTTGTTCACAATCTAGTGTTTCATGAGAGAACAAATCACATCGAGGTACAAGTTCATTTCATACGCGAGCATGTCTTGAAACACAACATACAAATTCAGTTTTACCCAACAGATGAACAATGAGAAGATATCTTCACAAAGTCACTTGCACGTGACAAGTTCAAGTTGTTCAGAGAATTCCTCTCCTCATCCCTTGAGGCCATGAAAAATTAAGGGGGGGAATGTTAAGTAAAACATAGTTTACCTAGGTTAATTTAGAATTGGTAATTATTATTATTATTATTGTAAGTTGTTATGGTGTGGTTATAAACCATATTTTGATTGTATTTGGGAATAGTATTCTCGTAGCATGTTTTTACAATTATTAAGAGTTTTTATATGGTTATATATCGTTCAAACCAATTTTCTGTAATTTTGTGTACACATGTGTGTTTATTGTTGCATTGTTACAACATTTTATTCATCTACATATGGCTCTACAATACCTATAAGTATTGCAACCCTTCTATTGCAATATGATTTTATTGAACATATATAATATTTATGAGGCTTCCGCCCCTCTTCCATATCATTACACACACACTCATTTCATTTTGCGCTTTTACCTCACGCATTTGTGCTCACATTTCCTCTTACGCACATGTTGTTTCTTCTTATCATGTTTCACACACCACTTTCTTCTAAGCTCTTGTGCATCCCCTTTATCCGATCCTTACACCTTCCTTGCACATGTACATGCCTTCACAAATATGCATCTCTCCCTTCTTTCCCCACACAACTTCTTACTCATGCCACCATACTTCTTATGCATCCTCTCTTTCGTGCCTCCTACTTCCGCGCATGCACCAAAGGCCATAACCTTTGCACCAATCCAACCAAGCCACATGTCCATTCTAGCGACTTGGCATATAAGTACAACTCATGAGGATGAATAGAAATGTGACACCTATGCACTGATCTTTGTAGAAAATGGAATGATGAAACCTGGCGCAAGAAAATTGTTATCAACTTGCAACCAATCACATCATGTCACATGTCTAATGTGTTCCCTTGCATTAAAAAACTTTAAATCGCCATAACTTCCTCTACAGAGCTTGAAATCATGTGTGTCTGGTCTCATTGGAAATATGTTGACATGGGCTACACTTTAGAACTTTCAAAATATTATTTTGGTGGGATTTGGTAGGGGAAATTGGGAAACACAATTTAAGTCATCAATGCACAACTGTAGTCAACTCAACCACCTGTATTTCATGGGATTTGGCCTCTTTTATTCTTCCACAAGAAAAATGACATGGAGAGGCAAATTTGATATAGTTACATATGGATTTGTAGGCCTGTATTACATGTTTTTGGTGGTTGTGGGTTCGAATTAGAGTTTTCCCTCTCTTTTTCTCTCTTCTTCTCTCCCATTTCTTCTATATATTAGTGAATAATGCTCATTTGTAAAGGTTGGACCCTCTTGGATTGTAAGAAAATCATTCAGAGTAGTGTTCCTTTGCATTTTGAGTTACAAGCCATAGATATGAGCCATTGCATGTGGATCCTTGCCTCCTCCTTTCATTGTAATCGACTGTGCATTCAGCTGAAGCAATAAAACTCTATTTTGTGGCTATTTTCCTCCCTAGATCATGTTATATTGCATTTAATTGCATTCTTTTGCAGTGTCGATGTGTTGTGCATGTTTTACATCTCTTGTGGGGTTTCTTTTCTGTTGTGCTTCATGAAAGTGAGATCTTGAATGTTATTTTGGACTTGGCACGTATGTCTGACCTTATTTCATGCATTCCCCTTCATTTTGTTCATCTGAGAGTTTTCATCCCCCTTTTTATGGTGTTATCACCTCCCCTTAGTCTAGGATTCCATTTAATGCATCTCCTTCCCACCTTGGTCCCTTAGAATGATGGAGTAAAGTCAGATAGTTGTATTTCCCTTCCTAAGATTAGTTGTAGTAGTATAAATAAATAGAGGAAGTTGGACTTCTCTGAAGGTTGATCTCAGTTTGCAACGCCCACATTGTAGAGATCATCCCATGTTTCCTCAAAGCCCTGAATCATCTTGATTTAGTATGGGTGCAATTTTGAGCTCTAACAATGATGATTAGTTAATTCAAAGTGGCATTCTAGTAATGTGGTGGAGGGGTATTAAGTCCACTTTGGATGGTGACTTACCCTCAACTCTTATAGGAAGGGTTTTAGTCATCATTCATCCTTTCTTGAAAAGGAAAAGGCCTAGTTGCAGTTGTCATCTTGATAGCATGGACACAAATAAGCCAAACAAGGCAGATACAAGATAAAATGGGAGCGAGAAGGAATTATCCAACATGCTAACATGGCGTGAAGGAGGATGGATAAAAGATCGAATATTCTTGAATAAGTTTGTATATTGTGCAGGTACAAAGAAGGAGCAGTTGAGATTTAGTTGGGATCCAGGTACTTGCAATTTCTTGGGGACAAGAAATTTTGAGAGGGGAAGATTGTCATGTCCCTTTTTTGAAGCTGATTTATGAATACCTTAACCCATTCTTCTCTATATGGGTTTAAGGAGGAAAGCAAGGGAAAGATCTGAACTGTATCTTTATTGTTTTATTTATTGTCATGTATCCTATTGGGAAGTTTAGCACTCCAATAGAGGGACTTAAGTAGTTAGGAAATAAATGTATTGTGAGCATTTAGGCTACAAATACCAGTTATATATTTAAAATAGCTTATCTTAAGGGGTCGACCATCATTTTATATTGTAAAAAGCAATCCTTTTTTATATATAAGGAGGTCCCTTGGGCATTATTGATTCATTTTTTGGTGATTATTATTATATTGGTGAATGTTGGCTAGTGTAGCCCTTTTACTCTCACTCTCCGGGATGAAACCCCTTGAGTTAAGAACGTCATCTAAGGAAAAAACAATTCATGAGGTTATTGGTGTGCAAGCTGATTTGAAAAGTAATTAAGTATCTTTCTCTTGCATATGTGGTGTTTTTGGTGCAATATTATATTTGTTTAGAGTGGAGTGACCTAACTTGTAGTGGAATTTGGGCATGTGTAATCCTAATTTGGTAAATATGATATTCCTAGCTTGTTCTTCATAATCTATAAGGCCAATATCTTGAGTTTCATGAATTTTGGAGCTTTCTAAGTTGAGTTGTGAATTTTTAAAGTAATGCTACAGACAAGGGTTTCGTTGAAATTCATATCTCCATATTTAGGGTATTAAAAATCCTATTTCTTCCATTATATGATTGTTTTTAATATATCATTATTTTATCTAGACTTAAGTGGAGTTTATTGGAAGGGTTTTGAAGGAACTAAGGTGGGGTTGAAACCTCCAGATAAATCATTGCCATTGAACAGGACCATATTTTGCAAGTTTACAGGTTTATAACAATAGCTCAATAATATGATTCTTAAACTTTTATCCATTTCCTGAGTCCCCCTAAAAAGGGACATTACAAAATACAAGAGCTCGTGGATAAACACTTCAAAAAAAGATAGGTTTCACAAAACGAGGAGGGGTTACAAGTGACATGAGATTGAAGACATGGATGATACACATGGTCAAGCTTCTAGAAACTTGGAGTGTATGAGATCTCAGTGCCAACTGGACATCTTATAGGGCATCAACAAAGGTAACTTAAAAATATGTGTGAAAGGATAGGGGGTCAACAAGGTACTATATGTACCACCCAAAAGTGTATGGCATCCAAGTTCTAACAAGACATCATCTAGGGTATCCATAAAGATACCTTGGAATACTCATGTTAGGGGGGTCCTTAAGATATTATAAACATGTGCCTAATGTAAATAATACACACAAAGGTTCTTGAAGGTATATTCCAAAGGGAATTGACTCATAGATAAAATAAACTACCCAAAAAAGGATAAGTGTCATTAGCTGATGAGGGGTTGCAAATGACATGGGATAAAGACACAAGTGATGCACATGGAGATGCTTCTAGACACATCAAGTACATGATAACTCAGTTCCAAAATAGACATCCTTAAAAGGGTATCTAAGAAAGGATCTTGGAATATTTATGTGCAAGGTTAGGGATAAACAATGAGCACATATTTTATTGAAGGTATATTCCAAAGGAAATGAGCTTAGAGATAAAATATTCATAAACATTCAGGTGAGACCAACTCAAGAAGGGTCACAAATGAAATGGGATTGAATATGCATCTGATGCAATAAATTATCTATGAGTATTGATGAAGGGATCTTGGAATATTCATGTGCAAGGCGGTCAAAAGCTATTATGCATACTCCCATAGTGCATGATATCTTAGTGTCAACCATAAATCATCTATGGTATCAATAAAGGGATCATGGAATATTTATGTAAGACTGGGTCCTTGAGATACTATCAACATATGCCTAAGATAAATAATGATCACAAAGGTTCTTGAAGGTATATTCTAAATGACATGAGCTCATGGATAAATGATGCACATAACAAGTGTCAATACCTGAAGAGATGTTTCAAATGACATGATGGGGTTGAAGACATGGATAATGCACATGGATAAGCTTGTAGACACATGGAGTGCATCCCACCTCGGTGTAAACTAAACATCCTATGATTTAGCCATGAAGGGATCTTGGAATATTTTTGCTCTTTGAATATTCATGTGTAAGGCCATGAGATCCTTAAAATACTAAAAACATGTGCCTAAGGTAAATGATGAGTACAAAGGTTCTTGAAGGTATATTCCAAAGGGAAAAATATCATGGATAGATAATTCACAAACATATAGGTGTCACCATTTGAGGAGGGGTTGTAAATGATAGAATATTGAATGATAAATGACGTTCACACTTGTGGATAGATGATGCACAATAAAGTAGGTGTAACCATCTCAAGAGGGGTTGTAAATGACAAGGGATTAAAGAATGATACAACAGAGAAACTTATAGACACATGAAGTGCATGATATATTAATGTCATCCATATATCCTTTAGAGTATCCATAAATGGGTTTTGGAATATTCATGTACAAGATCATAGGGTTGTAAATGATATCGGATGATGCACATAGAAAATTGCTATATACATAGAGCGCATGACAACTTAGTGTCATATAAATAATCTCTAGGGTATCCATAAAGGGATATTTTAATATTTATGTGCATGTTCAGGGGGTCCCAATCAAACATACTCTAACATATCCAAAAAATAATCATGGAATATTTATGTACAAGGGCATAGGGTCCTTGAGATACATATATGGATAATGTAAATAATGAAGGTTCTTGAAGCTATATTCCACGTGGTGGGAGTTTATTGCTAAATGATGCCCAAAGAGATAAGTTTAATTAGTCAAAGGTGAGGTTGTAAATGACACGGGATTGAAGACAAATGATGCACATGGAGAGGATTCTCAATGCCTAAAGCACATGAAATATTAGTGCCGACCTAGATCCATTCATGTGCAAGACTACTAGGTCCCTTAAATACTATAAATACACTCCTAAGGTAAATAAAGAGCACAAAGGTATATTACACATGGCAAGAGTTTATTAATAAATGATGCCAAAAATGATAGGTGTCACTAGTTAAGGAGAGGTTGAAAATCACATGGATTAAAGACATAACTGATGCACGTGGAGAGACTTTTCGAAACCTAGAGTGCATGACATCTTAGTGCTAACCAGACATCCTTTAGGGTATCCATAAAAGATCCATGAATTTTTTTGTAAAAGGCCACGAGATCCTTGAGATACATGCCTGAGTGAAATAATGATCACAAAGGTTCTTGAAGGTATATTTCAGAGGGAAAGAGCTCATGGATAAATGATGCACAAAAATAAAAGTGTCACTAGTTGAGGAGGGGTTAAAAATGGCATAGTGCTGAAGCTTCTAGAAACCTAGTGTGCATGGAGAAGCTTCTAGACATGTGTAGTGCATGACAACACAATACCAACCAAATATCCTCTAGAGTATCCACAAAGGTATCTTTTAATATTAGTGTGCATGGACAAGGGGTCTAACTAGAAATCATCTAAGGTATCCATGAAGGGATCTTTGAATATCCATGTGCAAGACCATGGGATCCAATCAGACATCCTTTATGCATACTCACTGAGGGATCTTGGAATATTTTTTTGCAAGGCCATGAGGTCCTTAAAATAATTTAAAAATTAGCCTAAGATAAATAATGGAAACAAAGGTTCTTGAACTTATGCTCCAAAGTGAAGAAGTCCATAGGTAAACCATGCAGAAAAAGACATGTGTCACCAGCCAATGATATTCACAAATTACATAGGATTAGAGACATGGATGATGTATAAGATAGCTTAGTGCTAACCAAACATCATGTAGGGCATCCATGAAGGGATTTTGTAATATTTGTGTGCATGGTCAAGTGGTCCAACAAGAGATCCTTTAGGGAATTCATGAAGGGATCTTGGAATATTCATGTGCAAGGCTATGGGATACTTGAAATACTATCAACACATGCATAAGTTAAATAATGAGAAAAAAAGGTTCTTAAAGGTATACTCTAAAGGGAATTTTTTCGTGGATATAAGAAAATCCCAAAAAGACAGTATCACAAAATGAGTAAGGGTTGAAAAAGACACAAGATTGAATATAAAGATGATGCACATGGAGAAGGTTAGAAATGACTAGAGTGCAAGATAATCTATTCCTACCTAAACATCCTTTTGGATATCCACGAAATTTTTTTCTTAAAGGTATATTAGAAAGGGCGAAAGTTTGTGGACAAACAATCCAAAAAAAGAAAAGTGTTGCCAACTGAGGAGGGGTTGCAAACAACATGAGGTTAAATACAAAGATGATGCACGTGGAGAAACTTCTAAATGACTAGATTTATAGACAAATTAGTGCCAACTAAACATCCTCTTGGATATCTATGAACGGATATTAGAATATTTTTGTGCATGACCAGGAAATTCAACTAAACATCCTCTAGGATATCCACGAAGGGATCTTCGAATATTTATGTGTAAGCCAACAAGGTCCTTGGAACCTTTAAGTGCAAGCCCACAATGTTTTTGAAATACTATAAACACATGCCTAAGGTAAATAATAAGTATGGAGATTCTTGAAGGTATATTCCAAAGAGAAGGAAATCAAAGATAAATGATGCAAAAAACAAAAGTGTCACAACAAAGGTGAAGTTGTAAATGACATGAGATTGAAACATAAATGATGCACATGGAGAAACTTATAAACACTAGAGTGCATGACAGCTTGGTGCCAACTAGGTATCCTCTAGGTTATCCATGAAGGGATATTGACATATTCATATGCACGAACAAGGGATCCATGAAATAATATATAAGGGCATACTTCTATGTAGTTATGAGTGAGGTGTGTGTCTATGTATGAGATGATGTGGTATATTTTTGTTGTTGATGAGTGAGATATGTGTTTATGCATAGGATGTTGTGGTGTATTTTTTTGTTGATGATGTTTTAGTGATAATAGTATTGCTTTTGGCATTCCATCTATATATATGTTGCTTGAATTTGATCTAGCTAGCCACATGTATGCACTAATTATCCATGAAGGAATATTATAATATTCATGAAGGAATCATGGAATATTCGTGTCCATGGGCAAGGGGTCCACAACATAATATATAAGGGCATATTTCTATGTAGTTATGAGTGAGGTATGTGTTTATGCATATGGTTTGTGTTATGTATTTATGATTAATCATGGATGTTGTGGTATATTTTTGTTGTTAATAATGTTATAGTGATAATTGAATTATGTCTTGTATTCCATCTACACATGTCGCCTGAGTTTGATCTAGCTAACCACATGTGTGCACTACTTATCATAATGACCCCAAATGTTTGCATGGGGTGAGTTTGAAGTGATCCAAATTCTTACGAAGATGATTTCTACCATGAAAAATATCAAATACATCACATGATTCCTCCAATGTATATTGTCTCCACCATAAGCATTATTTTTTCCCTGATCAATAACAAACTACCATGTGTAATATTTGATTTGTTTTCTAAAGTTTTGCATGTAATTTATGAGAGAATATGCTTCTACCCCTTTATTGATGAATATTCCATTATTTTTACTTTGTATTATAGTTTTGATCCAAAAATAATGTAACTTTCCTACAACCTATCGTGTAATGGATTTTCATGCATATATTTCTTCCATTGGAAACCTACCCACTTAATTTTTGATACATCTATTCAGGTCCTTATCTCTCTATGACCATTGATAAGACCCCATTTTTATCTGATACTACACAAAAATGTAATGTCATTTGAAGTCCAATTCTATAGATAAGAACCACTAGGTAGAATTCTCTACATAAAATATTTTTTTGGATATTTAATTTCTTCATAACATTGGAAATGGTCTGAGATTCAGGGCACCTAGCTTGTCATAACATAACATGACAAATCCCTTTGGCCAATAATGTATCACTTTCATTTTCTCCACTCTATACACCAGAATGTTCTCCCTCAGAGCCTTGCTCAAATTATCTGTTAATTGTCTCTGATTTTTCCCTTGTTCCTGCTCCAAATTCGTCAGTTGCATCAAAAGATTCAAAGATAGGGGATGATTCCGAGTAATATTTAAAGTGAGTGTGGTCAGAAGGCTTGTGTTGTTGTTGGTATTACGTTTGGATTATCCTTTGGTTAAACCAATGTTTGTAATCTACACAAAGAGGCAGGAGAATATACATAGAGCTAAGTATGTATATGGAGCACACCGAGCCCTATGTTTTATGGGTTAAGTGGTCTTGAATCTCTCTCTCTCTCTCTCTCTCTTGTAGTATCGGGTATTTAGTACTTGGAGAGAAATGACATTTGGTCATCTTGAACATTTAGGATCTGTATCTTAGATCATGTATGAAATCCCAATAAATTTTAGAGATTTATATAGATTTTACTCTAAACATTTTAGATATGTACGTTGGATCATGTAAGAAATACCAATTGTTCTTAGAGCTATATTGTATATTGGCATCTTTCACTTCCATATGAAGGATGATTGATCAAAAATATGTCATTGTGATTAATTTTATTTTTGGGAAATAATGAGTATATCTTTACATTCGTGCAGATAATAGTTTTTATATTTTTTGAGATCAGGACTATTTGAATTTACTAAAAAACAAATGTGAAGGAAATGGGTTTACTGTTAAAACATATATCTAGAATTTTGGGGAGAAAATGTGAAGATGTGTTATAGGATCATGGGTTAAGGAAAGCATAATCAAAGATGAGTGCTAATAATCTACATGTTGTTGGTTTAGTTAATAGTTATTTCTTCTTATTATACAGTTATGTTTTCCCTGTCTAGGAAGGCATCATTTAAAATTTTAACTCTTTTGGCTTCAAAATATATAATTTCTTCTTCTATCTAGCTACATACAAGTTCAAAAGGGGATGTCAATGGACTATAATAATGGTTGTTCTTATCACCAAATTACAACACTCTCTGATTTTCCATGAACCATGAATGAGAAATCAGTGTAACTGGGTAACATGGAATTGTCTCAAGGTGTAGTACCCTTGTAGTTTGAGATAAACCTCCAGAGAAGGTTGGTTCCTCTACCTATTCTTATGTTAAAACTACTCCTAGAAGGGAAAATGTAATTATTTTAACACTAACCTAAAATTTCCAAAGGACCAAGGAAGAGAAAGAGATGCATAAAATGAAATTCCTAAGCTAAGGGAGGTGATATCACCAAGAACAAGGAAAGTGGAGAGATTCTAAGTGAGTGAAAATAGAGGAAAATGAGGTAGAAGAGGGCAGACAGAAGTGCCACAGTCCAAAGAACACATTCAAACCTCCAATTTCATGGGACACAATGAATTCAAACTCTGTAAAAGAACACAGTATGCACAATATACCTGCAAGTGTAATGAAAGGAAAATAAGGCAATATAACTCGAGCTAGGAAAAAAAAATCCACAAAACACCAATTTTATTGCTTAAAATGATGCACAATCCATTATAATATAGGCACGAGCAAAAAATCCTGTACAAAACACACAAATTCAAGGCCTGCAACTCACAAAAGTGCTGAAACAATTTTGACAATGTTACTTTACATTCTAGAATGTATCCCCTCAAAATGAGGTGAAATTTATAATATATAGAAGAAGGACCTCGAAATTGCCTCTCCCAACCATCAGATTTCATTAAAGAGGTATGAGAGGCCATACAAATTTGGTACTTTGCTTACAAGGGGTGGTCATGGGTGTCATACCTCATTAAAATGGTAGTCGAATAACTTGTACTACTTCCATTAAAGCCTAGTTCATTGTTGTGTTCAACCGGTTGCATGTATTTTTCTACTCTAGGACAGTAGCATTTCCCTTCTCATGTTGGACAGTTGCATAAATGCAACCGACTGGTAACATGCTTTCCCTGCTACCAGTCGATAGCTTAAATTTGTTGTTGACCGGTAACATCCGTACTATTGTCCCCTCAAAATTTTCCATCTTTTTTCAAGTCTAGACTTAGAAATTTTTGAGTTGTTACCCTTTGAAAATGGTCCAGTCTGAGTATTTTGAAATCTAGCACTTCCCAAGGGATCAAGGATTCTTAGAAACACCTCCATCAGATAGAGAATTCTTTCCCCTTTCCAGAAAGGTAAGGAAGTCCTCATAACTCCTTGTATTTTGCAAGTTATGGCTCGACGAAGTTTGGAGGGGAAATTTTCCCTGGGCGAGGCCCACGGAGAGAAATTCGACACTTAGCCCTTTTGGCTAAAAAGTGAAAAAGTCACAAAGCAGCCCGTAGGCCCACGGAGGGGAAGGAAGTGTATTAGCGGAGGCACGAAGGAAAACTTGGCACTTAGCCCTTTTGGGAAAAAAACTCAAAGGAAACATTGACCTGAAAGCCCGCAAAGGAGGAAAATAAATGGTTTGAGGCCCGCAACGTAATTAGGATGCACTGTCAAGGCGCCACATGTCCTCAGAGCAATGGGAGATAGGTGGAGGAAAGTTAGAATTCCCTTTTTGGTGAAAATGGTCACAATGTTCAAATGTGAGCCACATATCTGCGACCAGTCAGAGATCACGCTACATGTCCTCATTAGCGAGCAGCGGGCCAGTGGACATCAAGATTTGGGAAATTTTCCCAATATGAAATCAGAAAGAAAAAAGGCAGGTCTTCAGCCCACAGATGAATCAGAAGCATGCCACGTGTCTCGCTTGAGCAGGCGGGGCCATGGAGATTTTTTGGAAATTTTTCCAAAAGGGAAAAATTTAAAGTTTGACCCCACCAACCCTAATTTTGACTCTATTTTTTACTAGTTTTTCCCTAAATCTTCAAGAGGCCATATCTTTCGATCTAGAGCTCAGATTTTTTCACGTTTTTGGTATCAATGGAAAGCTAGTGAAATTCTCCACATGATGGACACTTCAATTTTAAATTTTGATGGAGTTTTGTGGGAGAAAATTGAGGAAAACGTCTCTGGCATGCAAAAAATGCAAAAAACATTTCCCCTGAACTTCTACTCCAATGTTCTCCTACCACGTGGATGGCTCTGATTTCAAAGCAATTAGGGCAAAGGATCAAACGGTTCATATGCAAACTCGAAAATTGAAATATGAAACACATTTTTGCACACATAGAAACTCTTTTTTGGGCTTGTTAGAAGCGTTTTCTTTGTGGCAGAGGAATCTGGAAGAGGGGAAATGATCAAATTTGTTTGTAACAAGCTTTGGGTCAAACGTGATTTAATGGTTTTTTTAAGTCTTTGTGAAGGGACGACAATTGAATTTGGAAACTAGAAGCACATTTTTGTGAACAGAGGACAAAAAATGATTGTTAGTCTTCTTATATTCTCCTCCTCTTTGCATTTTTCTTCTATTCCCACTCATTGTACAAGTTTCAACTCTGAGATCAATAAAAAAGGAAGGAATTTTATGTCCCCTCGATGGAAAAATTGATTGGTGCTTTGTGACCAGCGTGTTTTATTCTGTCTTGTGCTCAGAAATTGTAAATTTGTCTTTCTTCTATTAATTAATGCATGTAATGAAACTTCCAGTTGATGTGTGTGGGCATCTGACACTCTACCCACAACATTGATTTCCCCCTCCTTCATTCTCACTCCCTCCCCTTTCTCAGATCGATTTCTGCTATAGCAAGGAGTTGTTATTATTGCCATAGGGACAGTGGAGTGTTCCTGTGGATCTCTGGTTGAAAAACCACCATAAATCCACTTCAGTTTTACATGCTAAATAATTGGAGTTGCACCATTCAAATGTAGAGGGACTTAGATTCCCATAGCATTGGCCTGAAATCCACAAATTTGTCCACAAGACAAATTTTCTTGCCAAAGAGTTTTTGGCACCCACCGTGGGACAGAGTTGCAGCATCTGCACCCAAAAATGACCACAAGGTTTTTAAAATATCATTAAGTTTTCCTTTGAAGTCTGAAATTCCTTGTGATCCAAAAATACAAAAAGATTCAAATAGAAGAGTTCTGCATGATTGAGCAGCCATATGAACTACATGGATGTAACTCAAAATTCTTGCAAATCCTTATAGAAAACCTTCTTTGCTCTGTCATATCCAAAGGAAATCATTTCAGACCTGAAAGAGGTTACTTGGCATATTTGGCAGAGTGTAAATCATCTCACCATTGCTACAAAATTTTGGGTTGTGAAAGAGAAGACAATAAACCTCCAGAGAAGACAATTCAAGCTGGCTGATAGAAGGTATACTCACTAGCTGAGGCAAGGAGGAGTGATTGACCCTACTTTTGAGGAGTTAGAGAGAGAAGAAGTAGAGGTTATAGCTTGGTTTGACAGAGAGGAAGAGATTAGAGCTCAACTTGAAGAAATTGCAAGACTCCAAGCTGCAGCAAAGGAAAGAGAAGTAACCCTAGCTGATTGAAGAAGCCAGAAATAGAAACATAATGGCTGATAATGAACGTGAAGCACGTACACCCAATGTACCATGGGGAAGAAATACTGGTCCACTTTCTCTCCCATGAATACTCCATGATCTACCAAGAGGTTTGAGAAAGAATTTTCCCAAATTCAAAGGAGATGGCTCCCAAATCCCTAAAGAACATGTAGCAGCCTTCATCACTACTTGTGGTGTGTTAGGTGTTGAAGATGAAGATGTGTCAGTTAGAATTTTTGTGGAGTCACTCCAAGAGAAAGCTGCTGAATGGTTTTACATGCTTCCTCCAAGATCTATTACTGGTTGGGAAGATATTAGAAAATCATTTGAAAATAGATTCAAGAGCACTGAAGATGGTCAAGAGCTGCTGGTGCAATTAGTCCAAATAAAGAAAGAAAGCTTTGAATCCATGAGGGAATTTGTAGCAAGGTTTGACAGATTGACAAGAAGAGTTCCTGAAGATGTGCTACCTCCTAAGAACCACCTGAGAAGATTCTTCATCAGTGCCTTGCCATCAGAAGTTGGTTTCTTCCTCAGAAGAGCCCAACCAAACACACTGAGGGAAGCTCAAGACTTTGCCATTGAAACTGATGATGACTTAATCCTCTCTGGAAAGGTGAAAGACCCAAATGGGAAGCAGAGGGGTCAGATTTTGGCTTCAGTAACTACATATCCTATGTTCCAGAAAATGGCAAATGATCTAGTTTCCTTGAAGAAACAGTTGTCCCAAATGACAATGAGAAATGCTCCAAGGAGGCCAAACTTCCCTGATAGACAAAGAATTACACCACCTCCTTGCCAACTTGCCCTTGAAGCACCTCTTGTCAATGTTATCTGTGACACCAGAGAATCAAGAGAGGATGCTGAAATTGATTAACTTGAAGGAGAAATAGCAAGAGGATTACGAAGGCTACCTCAAAATTGAAGAAGTTGATATGCACAATGGCTTGTTTGAGTTTGTTGATGATGGGGAAGAAGAAGAGGAAGCCCTAAGCTTCTCATGTGTTGTCTTCACTCAAGCTCAATCCAAGAAAGATGCTCTACCCTCCATGGCTCAAAAGGAAAAGAAAACTAAAGAAGATCCCACTCCAGGAGCCACACAAAAGAAGATCATCAGCAGAGGCTCACCATTACCACCCTCAATGGATTCAGCCAAAATGAAACTAGGCCAAATGGCTGCTAGAGATCAGGTTGTTATATCTAGTAAGTCACCTTTTCCTTCTTCTAGCTCACAAGTTATTAAAAACATACCTCCCTCCAATGAAATATTATTCTAAGTCAGCTAAAATTTAGACCATAGCTTCACCTTCACCTCCTTCTAAGCTGATGGCCTCACCCTCAGAAGACAATCCAATTTCCAAGTCAGCCAAAGTTCCTCAAAGACCCTTACCATGTAAACCTTCCCTCACTCTAGGAACTTCCCCCTCATCCAACATTGTCCCATTTGATTTTGTGGAACATGCAAGTAAGACCAAAGTGCAGCTCTCAAAGATTGAATACTTACAAACACACCCTGCTCGTTTGATAGACTAATCAATGTTGTTCGGAGCAATAGTTCTATACCCTCAAGTTCAAATTATAAAGGTCTTCTCCCAACACCATCTACACCACCTGATTAAAACATGCTGGCCCTAAGTGCTTCCAAAATAGATAAGGTGGAACCCTTCTACTTGTCTCTTCTCATGAATGGTTTTGAGCTCAACAATTGCATCATTGACTCTGGAGCTTCTGATAACATAATGCCACTCAAAGTTGCCAATGCTCTTGGCCTGACACTAACCAGAGTTAACAGAGCTTGTTACTCAATGGAATCTAAGCAAGTACCACTAGTAGGAAGGATAAAAGATGCACAAGTGGCTTTGGCTGAATACCTTGATAAGAAAGTACTTCTAACCATCTTAGTGGCAGACATTCCAGCATCTTTTGGCATGCTCTTGAGTAGAAGTTTTTGTAGAGACCTTGGTGGAGAGATAAAGATGGATTGGACCTCTACAACTATTCCAGTAAAGGGTGAGATGAAGAAGCTACTTCCGGTAAGAAAAATGAAGTTTACAGTAAGAAGTTCCAGTGACCCAAGAGCTAATATCCTCTTTCAAGATTGTGGATTAGGAAACTATTTCCTTACTTCACAATGAGAAGAAGACTTGCCACTTTCCTTGGAATCAGAGAAAGATCAGGTCTGGACTATGGAGTTTGATGGAAGCCATTCCAAAGCAGGCTCAGGGGCTGGTGTTGTGTTGTACTCTCCTTCCAATGTGATGCATCCTTTTGCATACAAAATGTAGTTTGACAACACCAACAATACAACAGAATATGAAGCTCTCCTCTTGGGCATAAGTGTAGTGGAAGACATGGGAATCAAAAATCTGAGATGCCTTGGTGATGCATAAGTGATAGTGAAGCAAATCCGCCAGCAATACCAGGTGAAGAACCCAAGGCTCAGACATTACAGGAATAGAGTGTGGGATTGCATTGAATTATTTGATGCATTCTCTATTGAAGCCATCCCAAGATAGAAAATGAAAGAGTTGATTCACTTGCAGTATCAACATCCCTATTGACTCCTCATCCTTCTTTTGGAAAGAACAAAATAACCATTGAGATGGTTTTCAGACCAAGTGTTCCTGATAACGTAGATCACTGGCAAGTTTTCAATGATGACAATCAGATTTTAGCCTTCTTGGAGCAAAGAGACAACTTCAATAATCTCTTCTTTGAGGGAAGTGTTAATCCACATAGAGAAGTTGTGGCTGAAGATGCATCAGATGAAATTGAAAGAGTGGATGATGAAGGCATGATCAGATTGAAAGGTAACAAGATCCCCAAAGGTCTAGTCTCTCTGGAGGACCTGTTTGACAAGCATGCCAAATTTATTCGTGAAAAAGAAAAGATATCTTCTTGTTGTCCATCTGATTTTGACAAGGAAAACATTGGGACTTATGAAGATCCAAGGATGGTCAACATTGGAAAATGCTTCTCACCTGAAGAGAAAAGGAAGTTCGTTGCTTTGCTTAAAAAGTACTCTGATGTGCTGGCCTACTCTTACGACGAGCTCAAATATTTTCAACTGAAGGAAATGCATCATTCCATTCCTCTGAAGCAGGATGCTAAGCCCTTTAGGAAGAAGCAAAGACCCTATAATCCAAAGATTGCTGATGTTATCAAGGAAGAAGTGAATAAGATGTTGAATGCCAAAATCATTTTCCCCATTCACCACTCAACATGGGTGGCCAACATTGTACTAGTCAGAAAGAAAAATGGGGAGATCAAAATATGTGTAGATTTCAGAAATCTAAATCAGGCATCTCTCAAGGAAAATTACCCTCTTTTGATCATGGATCATATCCTACAAGTAGTTACTGGATCTGAGATGCTCTCTTTGTTTGATGGCTTCTCAGGGTATAATCAAATTAAAGTAGCCGAAGAAGATTGTAGCAAGATGGCTTTCACAACTCCTTGGGGCACTTTTGCTTACAACAGGATGCCTTTTGGCCTGATCAATGCGGGAGCCACCTTCCAAAGAGCCATGGACCTGGCTTTCAAAGATCTCAAGCATTGCATTGTCATATACCTTGATGACTTAACCGTGTTTTCAAAGAAGAGAAGTGAGCATATCTTCCACTTGGAGCAGAATTCTTGCAAGATGTAGAAAACATGGCATTTCTCTAAATCCCAAGAAGTGTATCTTTGGAGTCACAGAAGGCAAGTTATTGGGACACATCGTGAATAAGCATGGAGCACATATTGACCCTGAGAGGGTAAGTGCTATTCAAGCACTATCTCTTCCCACCACAAGAAAGGAGTGCACTCATTCTTTGGGAAGGTAAATTTTCTTTGCCACTTTGTCCCTAAATTTTCTGAACTAACAAAGCATATCACCTCTATGATGAAGCCTCAAACAAGTTTCAAATGGAGTAGTGAAGGAAAATCAACATTTGAAGAAATCAAGAAGGCCATTGCCAAAGCTCCAATGCTGGTATCTCCAAATTTCAGCAAGGAATTCATCATGTACTATTATACCTTAGAGCACACTCTTTCTATTGTCCTAGTTCAGAAGAATGATGAAGGATTGGAAGCACCTATTGCTTTCATGAGCTTCCCTTTGAAGAAGCATGAACTAAATTATAGTCAATTGGAGAAGCATGCATACGCAGTGGTCAAGGCCGTGAAGAATTTCAGATTTTACATACTCAACTCTCACACCATGGTGATGGTCCCCAGAAGTGCAATCAAGTCCATTTTGACACAACAAGATCCCGGAGCCAAAAGAGGAAATTGGATTGCAAGGATCCAAGAGTATGACCTGGAGATTAAGCCCTCTAATCTGGTTAGAGGAAATGGTTTGTGCAAGTTGATTGCTGAAGATGAATCTCTCAAAGTTCAGCTTGGAGAAAGAGATGACACTTGCCCAACCTGCTCAGAAGATTGCCCACAAGTTCTCTTTGTGAACACTACAGAGGAATGGTATGCAGACATCACTTTTTTTCTTACCTATGGGGACTGCCCCCCTCATTTAGATTATAAGCAGTGAAGAACTCTCAGGGTAAAAGCAACCAAATATGTGATTTGGAATCATGCACTCTACAAGAAAGGGATAGATGGTTGTTTTCTCAAGTGTGTTGACAAGGAACAGTAAGAAAAACTCCTCAAATCCTATCATGATCAAGCTTGTGGTGGACACTTTTCAGCCATGGTGACTACCCACAAAATTCTCAGAGGTAGATATTATTGGCCTTCTCTTTTTGCTGATACTCAGTGCTGGGTTTCTAAATGCAAAGCATGCCAACAATTTGTTGGAAAACCACAGTTAGCTGCATTTCCTCTCAGGTCTGTGATTATTGAAGAACCATTTCAACAATGGGGGCTGGACTTCATTGGCATGTTGAATCCCCATTCAAGTGTTGGGCATACTTATGTGCTCACTGCCATGGACTACTTCACCAAATGGGTGGAAGCCATTCTAACCAAACAAGCTAGTTCTGAAGTAGTTTGTTGTTTCATCAAAGAGATATATCATTGTTCATTTTGGAGTTCCTCAGAAAGATTGTTGTGGACAATGCTACTTATTTCTCTTCAAGAGGAATTGACAGAATTATGTTATGGTTTTGGCATTTCTCTTGCTCATTCTTCTGACTACTATCCTCAAGGGAATGGTCAAGCTGAGTTAAGCAACAAAAATATTGTGACCATTATCCGCAAGCTTGTTGATGAGAATCAGAAGAATTGGCACAAAAAAATTATATGATGCATTGTGGGCTGATAGGATCACTCCTAAGAAGGCAATAGGTATGTCACCTTTTCAGCTGCTATATGGAGTTGAAGTAGAGATTCCTATTACAATTGAAATGCCAGCTCTCAAGATGCTTCAAACAGTGGAAGATAGCCAATACAGAGATTCAATTGACAAGAGGATCCTTTTCCTTGAGAAGCTAGAAGAGAGAAGATCCCAGGTAGTGGACAGAATCAAAGAACATCAGCTGAAAGTGAAGAAGCTCTTTGACAAAACGAGCCAAAGCAAGGGAGTTTAGAGCTGGAGATTTGGTCCTACTTTGGGACAAGAGGAGAGAGCCAAAGGGCAGTCATGGTAAGTTGGATTCTTTGTGGTTGGGTCCATTTCAAATTTAGGAAGCTTGTGGTGAGAATGCCTTTCTCTTATCATACTTGGATGGAACTCCATTGGGATTGCCTAGAAGTGGGCAATATTTGAAGTTGTACCATCAATGAAAGTGAGTTGTCCCTCACCCTGTACCATAGTTTTTGTTGTTTCCCCTTTTATGTTGTGTGTGTTTTGGTTTGTTTTCTATTTTGGTGTGGTTTTGGTTTGTTGTGTTTTCCCCTCCTTCCTTCTTCCTTCCTTCAGTATTGTACAATGACTCTGCAAGGCCCAATGGATAAGGCACTGGTCAACGTTATATGTTTTAAAACTTGATGATTCTGGATCCTCATGCCATGTTTTCTCCCTATTCAATCCATGCCATGTCCCCAAGCTAGAGCCACTGTTGTCCCCTCAAAATTTCCTTCTTTTTCCAAGTCTGGACTTAGAAATTTTTGAGTTGTTACCCTTTGAAAATGGTCCAGTCTGAGTATTTTGAAATCTGGAACTTCCCAAGGGATCAAGGATTCTTAGAAACACCTCCATCAAATAGAGAATTCTTTCCCCTTTCCAGAAAGGTAAGGAAGTCCTCCTAACTCCTTGTATTTTGCAAGTTATGGCTCAGAGTTTGGAGGGGAAATTTTCCCTGGGTGGGCCCGCGGAGAGAAATTCGACACTTAGCCCTTTGGTGGCTAAAAAGGGCAAAAGTCACAAAGTTGGCTCGCAGGCCCTGCAAAGGGGAAGGAAGTGCATTGGACCCGAAGCCCGCAAAGGAGGAAAACTTGGCACTTAGCCCTTTTGGGAAAAAAACTCTAAGGAAACATCCGGTGGAGGGAAGTTAGAAAGCCCGTAGAGGAAAATAAATGGTTTGAGGTCCGTGACCAGTCAGAGAGCACCACATGTCTCCAAAGTGGTAGGGTGCGAACATTTTTTGGGAAAATTTTCCCAATATGAAGTCAGAAAGAAAAAAGGCACAGTCTTCAGCCCACGGATAAATCAGAAGGCGCCACATGTGTCTCGGAGCGGCGGGGCCACGAAGATTTTTAGGAAATTTTTCCAAAAGGGAAAAATTTAAAGTTTGACCCCTCCAACCCTAATTTTGACTTTGTTTTTTTACCAATTTTTCCCTAAATATTCAAGAGGCCATATCTTTCGATATGGAGCTCAGATTTTCATGTTTTTGGTATTAATGGAAAGCTGGTGAAATTTTCCACATGATGGACACTTCAATTTTAAATTTTGATGTAGTTTTGTGGGAGAAAATCGAGAAAACGTCTCTGGCATGCAAAAAATACAAAAAAAATTCCCCCGACTTCTACTCCAATGTTCTCCTGCCACGTGGATGGCCTGATTTCAAAGCAATTAGGGCAAAGGATCGAACGGTTCATGTGCAAACTGGAAAATTGAAATATGAAACACATTTTTGCACACAGAAACTCTTTTTTGGGCTCGTTAGAAGCATTTTCTTTGTGGCAGAGGAATCTGGAAGAGGAGAAATGATCAAATTTGTTTGTAACAACTTTGGGTTGAACGTTTTAATGGTTTTTCAAAGTCTTTGTGAAAGGCTACCAATCGAATTTGGAAACTGGAAGCACATTTTTGCAAACAGAGGACAAAAATGATTGTTAGTCTTCTTCTATTCTCCTCTACATTTTTCTTCTATTCCCACTCGTTGTACATGTTTCAACTCTGAGATCAATAATAAAAGAAGGAATTTTATGTCCCCTCGATGGAAAAATTGATTGGTGCTTTGTGACCAGCGTATTTTATTCTGTCTTGCGCTCAGAAATGGCAAATTTGTCTTTCTTCTATTAATTAATACATGTAATAAAACTTCCAGTTGATGTGTGTGGGCATCTGACACTCTACCCACAACATTGATTTCCCCCTCCATTCTCACTCTCTCCCCTTTCTCAGATCGATTTCTGCTATAGCAAGGAGTTGTTATTATTGCCATAGGGATAGTGGAGTGTTCCTATGGATCTTTGGTTGAAAAACTACCATTGAATCCACTTGTTTTTCATGCATAATATGGGATTTGCACCATTCAAATGTAGGGGGACTTAGATTCCCATAGCGTTGGCCTGAAATCCACAATTTTTTCTACAAGACAAATTTTCTCGCCAACACGTACAAATATTACTAGCGACCCTGTTGTTGACCGACTACTCCATCATTGCCTTTGTGCAACAGGTCAGTAGCACTAAAAAATGCTACCGGTCGGTAGCATTCTTAACCGCTGTCGGAACCTTCACTATCCATTACTGGCTGGTAGCATCTAAAGATGCTACCGACACCTCTAGGTTGTTTTCCGTCTACTATCCATACTTGCTACCAGACGGTAGCATTTTGAAATGTTATCAACGGCCTTTTTTCTGCCAATCATCTCAGAATTTTGCCACAGCAAGCTGGAAGGGAGGTAAACTCGTGATCTACCTTGTTAAATTTCAAAGTGTTGCACACATCAATCAGCAACGTTAAGACCCATTAAGTTGTCCATTTTGTAGGGGTGCAAGAAATGGATAACAGTTGCATATGCAAACATTAAATTATTCAACAAATATTTGTAAGAAAAATAACTAAATGCAACACAAGGATTAGAATCTCAAATTGGGAACATTTACCACCATCCTCCCAACTCATGTAAAAATTAGATGTTCTAAAGACTCTATAGAGAACCCACCATTGGCCTAACCCCCATACGTTGGCCTCTTTAGCTATCCAATACAGACCTCGTGCAATTAGAACTAGGGGAGTGGTTTTAAATATTGATTGCACGAATAGGGTATCTCTTTCAATTGTAGGGAAAAGCCTTGTCGGGTTGTTCGGCTCCTAACTGTCCTTCCCTGCAATTATTTTACAAGAATTTGTTTGGGAATCTAAATACATGCTTGCAGTTAACCGATCCACCATTTCAGAAGGAAGACAAAATGTTCTCCATTCTCTGGTGATAGTATTGTAAATGTAGTAGAATTCATTTTTGCCTTTACCCAGTGGAACCCAAAGAAGGCCAAAGGTGGATGTTGTGGGTACCAACGGTAATCACTGAAAATTCAAGGATAGATGGAGGAAATACAAAATACAATCCTACTTTGTCTTTCATGTGTTAATTTGAGGGTTCCTTTCCCACACAAACATTGTAGCTTAAAAAATGTAAATGCATTTAATTAACCCAATTGTTTTCAGGTTCCTTTTTGGCACAACCATTACGTTTCGAGGTACAATTTATAGACTTATGTAAGATAAGATAAATAATATGCACATTTTCATTTATCATGACAAAATTATATGATCTCACTTGTTGTCAATGTAAATAATAAATAGGTATGACAACTTGTATGGAGTACATAGAGTTTAAGTTGTAGGAAAATATGGTTAACGCGAACATATTTTCGATATTATTTTGAATATTTCACATGCCTTTCACAAGACTCCACTATGAATCTTTTCCATTTACTTGACATAATTTTCTTTTGTAACTCTTGTATGATTGCATTTACGGTGGCAGCTATGTTCAAAGAAATATTCCAGCAGGCATGATGAAACACTATTTTATGAAATATTTTCTCCACAAACCAATCAAAAGGATTAAAATGATATCAATACTAAATCTCATAGTTACAACACATATTGAAATAGTTCACATTCCAATTTAACGATTTCAAATGTTACATAAATATCGATTCAAACACAAACCAAAATTCTAAAAAGAAAATTTTCTTTTGCATTTATTCAAAAGTTCCAAACATACATTTCTCCTCTCCACATCATAGAAATCATCTACAAAAATATTTTTCATATCATGGCCTTGTTTTATATAATTAAAATAATTGTGACCACTATAGCTAGCCACTTCGTGGCACATGTTCATTATACATCTATATTGCCCTATCAATTTTCACTTCATGACCCCACAGTTCAAGTGAGATACACCAACAATATAATAAGAATGTAGTGGAATTAAAAAGGACAATTTTGACTCAAACTATTTTGATATGCATTTAAATTGTTTTATTTTGAATCAATTTAAAATATAACATTTCCTTGAAACATTTAAAATTGTTTACATCAATTGGTGCCTATATGGTATAAACTCCAAACACGAAGTTAATGTGATATAAAATCGCATCACTTACAAGTTAGTGATAAGGAAGAAGCATAAGAAATACAAGCATTTTACGAAGAAAATATAAAATAAAGATTATTTTTCTTAATAGCATAAAAAATGAAGCTTTACAAGCATGAAAACATATAGTCTAATACAAGAAAAGGATAAATAGGTAGGATTTGTTCTCACTTAGAATGCCCTACACAAGGACAAATGTAGAACCCTCTAATCAAGTTAACCAACATACACATCTTGTGAATGTTACCCAATAAGCCTAACATTAAAATTTAAGGTTATGAAGAATGAGATCCTCAATAAAGGAAGCAAGGAGAGAGGCAAAAATTATATTAATTTTCACATACCTAATAACAAAATATTATTATCACCAAAAGCTTGATTTTCCTATTCTCTTTAACATATTTAATCATTTCTCCTTGAAGTGCACAAACTTTAAAAAGAAGATGATGTTTCCAAATTCCAACCATAAAAAATGATTATTCGCTTGCTTGAGGGTGCGGTGGCCATGAAACCATTACAAAATATTAAGGCATGCCATAAATAAAATATAACTCAATGTCTTTTAATTTTTAAAACATATGTGTTATAAAATGGTTCACTATGCTAATATTTTAATCAAAGAACATCCTATACTCACAAGTGCTATGAAATAAAATGTTTGAAAATGGGCATACTGGTGTCTTGGATGGGTTAGAGGAACAATGTTCATAATTCAAGAATGAATATAACTTTGCAGAAATAAGAGGAACTAGTTATTGTTTGTCTTTTTATAATATTACTTCATGAACATTTTTAGATTCCCACTCCATAAACACCTTTCCGGATCAATCTCCCCGTTGTGTCATGCCTATCCTAAATTTGCAGGTCCTCACAGGTGTCATACAAATATTCCCTAAGTGTTTGAAACATTGTGATGAGGTCTCTCAGTTCTTTTAGTGAAGTACTTTCAGTGGTGAAATCTCTTGTAAGCCTAGAAAGCCTATTTTTAGCCTTTTCTGGGTAGGTGTGCATACTCCAAGATAAATTTGAAAGCCCTAAACCATCTAAGAAGGTTGTTGAAGAGTTTAGAGAGTAATGGAGCTAGTTTAGGAAGATTTAGGAAATTTTCGGAGGTTTAAGAACAAGAACAATGAAAGTGGGGTTTTTAAGGTTAAGGAGCTTGCAGTTAAAAATGGTACCTGAGCTTCATTAGATCATTTCAGAAGCTCTGTAAGAAGTTAGGAGTCAAACAAGTAGTCATTGGAAAGATAATTTGATCTTCTACATGATGGAACTTCACATTTTTCACAAGACTCAAGCACTTCTCAGGGAGTCTTAGTTTCAACAGGAACACCTTAATGTATTGAGAAACAATGAGCTATTTTTGGGGGTTTCATGCAGAATTAGAACTTGAGACCCATCCCATTGTCTTTGGAGGGATCTTGGGAATAAAAATAATATATGGGTTCATCAAAACAAGCATCCTTGAGCTCTGAAAACTTCGTCTTCAAGGTCTCTCTCAAGGTAAGATTTTAATACTTAGCCAATTTTTAAAGAGACTTATCACCTCCAAGTTGAGGCACATTTTTGTGTCCCTCTTGTTCTTGTCCCATGGGGAAAGAGGGGAAAAAAAATGTGGCCAACCTGAGTTATTCCTCATGAACCTTCACATGACCTTGATCAACACTCTGTTGTAGACACAAAATCACACACTTGGGTACATTTCTAGGTCCTAAACACATACTTGCATTCATATGATTCCTAAGCTAGAAAAACTAGTAATTGACAGCTATCTTTGGCCTCTTTACTTTGTTTCTGGCCCTCTTTCTAGCCTTTTACACCTTATATCCAGTTGGTACTTTATTGCTTTATCTTTCGTGATTTCAAACACCAACACCCAACTAGGACGCCCTCATCCCCTCTAGGAACCCCCGACCTCTTTCTATCTTACTTGCTCTTTTTGGGCCTCATTTATCTTTTGGGCATCTTTTTTTCTTACGGGTCGGCCTTTCAGTTGTCAATTACAAAATTCAAACAAGGGAATCATATAAATACAATGTTATGTGACCATAATAAGGGACCAAGCTCTAAACATTTTTTATCATCACCTAAGGTTACATTCAAAGGAATTCTAAGAGCATCAAAAGGCATCCATCCATATTTCATTCAAGGGACAAGGGACTACATTTTCTACATACACACATAAGAGGGGAAGTTCATTTTGTTATCCATGTATCTACTTACATTGGTACATCTAGTTATCACCTATTATCATGTGCACTTGCACAAGGGCTTCCTACGGCATGATTCTTTCACACACGCACAAGAACTACATGGAGTCTGAGATGTAGTGTAGCACTTGGTCATAATTTGACTTTGTCAGGTGACCATCAGGGTCAGTTCAACTCTCCATATTGGATCTATTCTTTTTGGGATTTGATGTAGTTTGAGGGTTTTACGGGTCATCTTCTTCTTGTCAATTATAGGCGAATATGACGATCATCCAACAATATACATGCGACCAAAAGCAAAGGTTAGCAACACGACTCAAATAATAAGTGCCATAAGATGAACTTTGGATAACCTCAAGAGATAAGCAATCCCATCCCTCTTCAACCCTCCCCTATATAAATTTCTCATATTATGCTCTATGCATATTGCTCAACATATTTATAATCATAACACAACTCAATGCATACAAGTCATCTCAATAGTTACAGCCATGGGTTGGTGAATCTTCATTGGCTCCTCCTTTTACTGATGCAGAGAAAAACAACATTTTAATGCATTCAACTAGTTCAAGAGAGATCAATCATCAACCTACAATCTGAGCTCTGCAAAATGAGGATCTTTCTAAAGAAGCCTAAAATGGCTTTAAAATGCAAATTTTGATATATTTCTCTTTAAATGCCTTCAAAACTCACTATACCCTGAATTCAATGTCCTTTCACTTTTCAAAATACCTCAAACTCATGAAAACATCAATGGTTCTCACCTTCTTTTACTGATGCAGAGAAAAACAACATTTGAATGCATTCAACTAGTTCAAGAGAGATTAATCATCAACCTACACTCTGAGCTCTACAAAATGAGGATCTTTCTAAAGAAGCCTAAAATGGCTTAAAAATGCAAATTTTGATATATTTCTCTTTAAATGCCTTCAAAACTCACTATACCTTGCATTCAATGTCCTTTCACTTTTCAAAATACCTCAAACTCATGAAAACATCAATGGTTCTCACCTTCTTTTACTGATGCAGAGAAAAACAACATTTGAATGAATTCAACTAGTTCAAAAGAGATCAATCATCAACCTACACTCTGAGCTCTGCAAAATGAGGATCTTTCTAAAGAAGCCTAAAATGGCATAAAAATGCAAATTTTGATATATTTCTCTTTAAATGCCTTCAAAACTCACTATACCATGCATTCAATGTCCTTTCACTTACCTCAAACTCATGAAAATACCAATGGTTCTCACCTTCTTTTATTGATGCAGAGAAAAACAACGTTTGAATGCATTCAACTAGTTCAAGAGAGATCAATCATCAAACTACACTCCAAGCTCTGCAAAATGAGGATCTTTCTAAAGAAACCTAAAATGGCTTAAAAATGCAAATTTTGATCTATTTCTCTTTAAGTTCCTTCAATGTCCTTTCACTTTTCAAAATACCCCAAACTCATGAAAACATAATGGTTCTCACCTTCTTAAATTCTCCATCTTTATCTCTCTCGGTTCTAAGCATGAATGAAGCCCAAAATGTGGTGTTTGTCTTCTTTGACACCTCTCAATCTTGTACCCTATTTTCCACCTCAGATCAATAACTAAGTTCATACAAAAGTTCAAAAGATAAACCGTTTACCAATCTTGTCAAAACTGCCCTTTGTGTTCTTAAGACCAAGTAGTCCAAAAACTTGATAGCTTTTAACAGTCCCTACAATGAACATATGTCCCAAATTTCATCCGTTTTTGTTGTGGAATTTAAAGTTATGAATGTTTTCCCGGGCACACATTATATCAAACAATTCTCGTTATTAAAATTTTTGCCATCAAAAACTTTTTGATGGATCCTCCAAACGTTTTGAAACCTTTTCCAAACTCAAGAGGTATTTTCTTAGATTATTTGTTCCCATTTTCAGAACTCAAATCTTTATAAATCACTCCCAGCTACATGTGCATATTCTCCAATTAGACCTTAGGACTATGTATTTCTCATCCTCCTAGGGCTGTCATGTATAACTTCTTCACGGAACCTTGAAACGACCCCAAACCTTTCATTTATACTATAGGGGATATTAAGGATCATTAGTTACAAGTCTCAACTCTTAAAACCTCCTAGTTCATAAGTTATCACAAATTCTTCTCTATACCTTGTCCTGGGTTTCACAGTTGAATCAAATTTTCCCTAGACTATTCATAGCTGGGTTTTACACTTTCTCATGGTTTTAATATCGTCAATCAAGAAACATGCCTTTCTTTCTTACTTCAACAGCCTAACTGAGAGCATTCTTCTTTATCCATGTATATTCCATCTTACAGATGCCATGCAAGTTCACCAAATCCACTTATGAACCCAAATTTTCAAACATGGTCATAGACCTCAACACAAAACAAGTTTTATTTTTAACAAGTCTACATACTATAATACCAAAGACAGATTCAATTCCTTTGATACAATTCCACACACCCTTTTTCTGACTAGAAAAGCAATCATGCAATGATGTTTACATCAACATTTCATAAGAGACAACAAGGTTAACAATCACAATGCAATTTAGATTTTAGATTGCACTAGTTATATATAAAACATAGTGTACCTTGGTCATACTGGTACCATATTTCTGAGTTGAAGACAATGAAATTTCTTTACAAAATCCTCTAAGATGGATTCTCACACACAACCACAAATCTTCCTTTATGAATGCCAACCTTGAGAGTTATGAAGCATACATACAAATTTTCATTCACAAAACAAAGTTTTTGCTCATTATTAATATATTCATACAAAATCTCTCTCTCTCTCTCTCTCTCTCTCTCTCTCCCTTGAGACCCCTCATAACTGCCTCTCTCTTTTTCTATTCGATTTTTTATCTTCTTCTTCTTCTTCTTCTTTCATTCATAAACCCTAACTACCTTGATGACTCTTCATATGCCTTACAACAGAATGAATCATTTTTACATCATTTAAACATTTTATGATTCATACATCCCTCCTAGGACCTACTCAACATGTCCTAAACACCTAACACCCCTTGACAGGTCCATTTGTCTCTTTTACATGCCTTTAAAATTTGTATACATTTTTGGAGGGAAACACTAGAATTTGAAATTTCAAACTTTAGATCTCCACCTCATGCTTAAATTTGTGTCCTGGATTCTTCCTCATGGTTTTAAGACCCATATTCATCTTCCTTGCTCTGACTAGAAGGACACTTTGACATTTTGTAGGTTCTTTCCTTGATGCTCTTGCATCATTTACCCATTGAACATTCCCAATCACTCAAATAAATAAATTTTGGCTTATCTTAGTATCCTAAAATCACAAATACACTTATATATCTATAGACTTCTTGAATTGAAATAAGGTCTATATAGGCACACATGTCGACATCAAATGGGTGGGAAAGACTAAAAAAAGGGCATCGGGAAGAGGGTCAAAATTAACCTTGCGCAACAATAAGAGCCAAAATCTCATATTACACACGCTTAAATTCCTAACTTAGATAACCTAGAGGTTACCATACAACTCACAATTACTTTTCGGATGATTCAGGTTACCTTAAATTCACAATCCTTATATATTATCATAGTTAGACTATGATCACACATGATCGTTGTGTGGACATATTAATGGGTATATCAATTAGCATCTATCCTATCCCTAATGGTGGTGAAGATGATATTTACGTGATATAAAAATAAACATGAAAATGAATCAATCAAGGGTGGAGTAGAGTAAGATTCACACGTGGGAAACACTTAATAAGAAGGGCCTTAGGAAAAGGGTCAAAATGAACCTTGCATAAAAAGAGGAGCCAAAAAATCATGTACACGTGTTTATATTCCTAGTATAGATGATATGTCGACACTAAAATTTTCCTCCGTAATTTCTATTTCATTAATGTATGTATTAGGAATAGGATGTTTAGTAGTAGCGTCCGATAGAAGATAACGGTGCTGCCAGTACGACGGCGCCAATAATGTATAGTACGACAATAGTCAAAAATACAATAGGAATGTTGTGGTAAAAAGTAAATAGTTGTCGTAAGTGGTCCAGTAATGTTAAAATGTCAAAGTTGGGGTAATTAGAGAAGTAGGGTCTACATGATTAGGAATTAGAAATATTATATTGGTAATAAGGACAAGGAGTGAGGTCATAAATATTTTGTGTATTTTATTTGTAAAAAGTCTAAAAATGTGGAACCCATGTAAAATGATAAGGTTTATCTTATCTTAAAAGATAAGCTTACATGTACAGATAAGAGTTAAGGTATGGAATATGATTCGTCAGAGTGGATTTCTTATCCTATCTTACAGATAAGATGGATAAGCCTGGAAGTTCTATAAATAAAGAGGCCACCCCCCTCATTTAGCATAGAAGGAAGTAGTGAGAAATATTGTATGAAGTGTGTAAAGGAAGCCATCAGTTTAAAGGTGTGTTGAAGAAGCCATTAAGAGGTGTAATTGTAAAGTTTCTCCCATAGTCTTGGTGAAAGGCAAGTGAAGTCAATAACACTTGAAGTACCTCATGGGTGAGATTGTAACAATTTCATGTTAATATTATAATTTACTTTGATATTTCAGATTTGTCATCATTCCATCTTATCATAGTCGATGGTATTCTTGTGTTATGTTTGTTGTTTTGTTTCCAGATTACATCCACCAAACTAAAGGCTGTGCATTAGTAAATAATCATAGCACGAGGAGTTCCCGGTGAAGAATTATCATAGTGCCGGATTGGTGATGACATTTTGGTTCCGTTGCCGGGACCATTCCTCGTTGGTGGATTTTCTGGAGAGATATTCCCACTTAGTCAAAAATCAATTGGAGGGTAACCTTGTTTTTACTGTGCATAGTAGTTACCATGGTAAAGTCATTTTTGCCGTGAATAGTAGTTACCATGGTAAAGTCATTTTTGCTGTGAATAGTATTTACCACAGTAAAGTCACTTTTTACCGTGAATAGTATTTACCGCAGTAACTTCACTTTTTACTGTGAATAGTGTTTACCACAGTAAAGTCAGTTTTTACCGCAGTAAGTCAAGTTTTACCATAGTTTACCATGGTCATTTCTATTTTCTATTATAGTGATTTTAATTATTGGTGCACATAAGTCTTGTTGATTGTACTTTTGGGTTGGTATTTCACTGTGGTTACTTTTGAAAATGGGGAAGATTCCTGTTTTTTCAGCCCAATCTAATGAAGATGCTTCCTCTTTCATTCAAGAGTTTAAACGATCTTGTATTTGTAATGGCCTTATAAGAAGGGAACAATGGACTGAATTTTTTCCTACCTTTTTGGATGGTTCAGTCCTTAGGTGGTTTGAAACACTAGGTGATAATGTGAAAAACTCATGGGATTTATTAACTGAAAGTTTTCTTGAAAAATTTGGTGAACAACAGAAATATGCAGATCTCATGATCGATATCACAAAGCTATCCCAAGGAGAGAAGGAGAAGATAAGGGATTATCATGCTCGTGTTCTAGAGCTAAGGAGGAAGCTCGATGCCCAGATCCGGAAGGAAGGATTAGCGGATGGGTTGATGAATGGCGTGGATAATCTCCTCTGTAAGCACTTCATTCTTGGGATGAAGCCAGAGATCAGACAACGAGTGAAGTATGACCGCCCAGCTACCATTGAACAAGCAAAGGAGATTGCAAGAAGGCAAGAAGAAAGCATGGAAGAGGAGCCCAAAGAAATTGTTGCTAAAGTAGAGCCTACACCAGCACCTTTGGTCCAGAATCCACAACCACTCTCGGTGAGCACAAATCTTTCTCCTAGTACATCTACTGAGTATGAAGATCTGCTCAAAAAGATGGGTCAGTTAACTATTAATCTTCTTCAAGGAAAATAATTTAGTTCTCAGGGAGGAGATAGAGGTCCAAAAAGAAATATTTCTGAAGTTGTATGTTATGGTTGTTATAAAAAGGGTCATTATAAGTATAATTGTCCAGATAGAGCTTCTACATCTGGTAAAGGAGATAATGATAAAGGAAAAGTACCTGTGAATTCTTTTGATGTAGTAGATAAGAGCAGAAATAATGAAGTAGATGTGTTTGTAACAAAAAGAAAGAAAGAAAAAGATAATCAAGATGGAAATGATCCTAAGAAGATGAAAGGAGAAACTAGTAAGAAACATAGGAGAAGAAAGTTGGGTGTGCAGGATTTTCTGATTTCACAGGGGCAAGGACCATACTCCATCTTGGAAGATCTGTCCAAAAGGCCTGCAAATATTACATATGGTCAACTCTTGGCTATGTCTTCTGAGAAGAGGCGGGAGTTGCGAAGTGGACTCAATGCTCGACGAAGGAAGGAGGTTGAGGTCCCTGTTTTGGAGGCAGAGGCGGATCCCTATGCTCCACAAGCTGAGGTATTATGTAATGGTATTTCAATTCATGATGTCTTAGTTGATGGAGGTGTTGCAGTTAATGTAATGACCGAGTCTGTAATGAATATGTTGGGTTTAAAAATTGATCGCCCTTCAACACTTATGTTAAGGTCATTAAATAAGGGAAAAACTAAACCAGAAGGTGTAGTTTCAAATGTGGCAATATCTGTTATGAGTGTTGTATGTGTGGTAGACTTTCAGGTGATGAAAAATGGTACTGTTGCGTACCCAATGTTGCTGGGAAGACCATGGCTAAGGAGAGTTCATGCAAGAAACTACTGGAATGAAGGCTTCATGACACTTGGACGTGGTAGAGAGAGGGTGAAGATAAACGTGATCCCTCGACATCATAAGGCAGAACCTATGGATTCAAGTGATGAAACTGATGATTGGACATCCTCTGATTACTCTAGTACCAGTGAAGTGGACACTAAAGATGAAGAAAGTGAGGTTGATGTTTCAGTCATGGATATCCTTCCAGTCACACCAACTCATGACCCCATAAAATTATCTGAAGAAGAAGTTGATGATCGTCTCCAACAAATAAAGATTGGTGATGCTGTGATGGAGAGTGAGAAGGAATCCTACCTCCAGCTCTTTCGAAGGTACATACACATATTCACTTTTGATTACAAGGAACTCCGTCAAGTAAGTTGGGTAGAACATTCTATTGAGCTGGTAGATGGTGCTAAGCCCATAAAACAAATGCCATATAGAATGAATCCTAATTTTTCCAAGACTGTAAAAGAAGAAATAGATAAGTTGCTTGATGCAGGATTCATATTTGCTGTGGAGAATTCAGAATGGGTTTCTCCCATTGTGATCTCAATAAAAAAGAATGGGAAGCTACGCATTTGTGTTGATTACAGGAAGCTCAATAAGGCAACAAAGAAGGATCATTACCCTCTTCCATTTTTAGATCAGATCTTGGACGAAGTAGCTGGCCAGGAGTGCTATAGTTTTGCTGATGGATATAGCGGCTACAACCAAGTTCGTATAGCAGAGAAAGATCAGCTGAAGACCACGTTCACCACTCCTTGGGGAACGTTTGCTTATAGAGTTATGCCTTTTGGGTTGTGTAATGCTCCAGCAACATTCCAGCGTTTGATGAATAGGGTGTTCGAACCCTACATTGGGACCTTCATCAGAGTATTTCTGGATGATTTTTGCATCTATGGGAGCAAGTTGGACCACCTGCACCAGATGGAGACAACATTTCAAAGGTTAGATGAAGCACAAGCCTCACTAAACCCTACAAAGTGTGTCTTTGGATGTTCTAAAGGTGTTTTGTTAGGGCATGTTATATCTAGAGATGGTATTGGTACTGATCCTGATAAAGTTTCAAAAATCAAAGAGTTACCATTTCCTATGAATAGAAGTAAGTTGAGATCATTTTTAGGCCATGTGGGTTACTATAGAAGGTTCATCAAGAATTTCTCAAAGATTGCACAGCCACTAACCCAGTTCTTGAAGAAGGATGTTACTTATGAACCAGGAAATAAGGCGCATGAAGCTTTTGGACAACTGAAGGAAGCCCTGGTGTCTTCACCTGTTTTAAAGAATCTGGATTGGAGCAAGCCATTCATTGTGTACACTGATGCCTCAGATGCAGCACTAGGAAGTACTTTGAGCCAAAAGGATGAAAATGGGAATGAACATCCAATTTACTTTGGGAGCAGACAAATGAGCAGTGCTGAGGTAAATTATACTGTAACTGAAAAAGAGGCTCTGGCTATCATTTTTACTGTAAAGAAGTTTAGGAATTACTTGCTAGGGTAAAAATTTCTAGTTGTAACAGATCATCAGGCTCTAAAATATATTGTAAATAAGCCTAACCCATCAGGGAGGATAGCAAGATGGATAATTTTGCTACAAGAATTTGAATTTGATATTATAGATAGGCCAGGAAAGAAGCATGTCAATGCAGATGCACTCTCTCGAGCCTATGATGGTTTAGGATCATCTTGTGATGATGATGATTTCCCCGATGCAACATTGTTATCCCTTGACACAATCCCTAGTGAATACATAGATATTTGGAATTATCTGAATGAATTCAAGTTTCCTGATGGTGCCAATGCAAAGACTAAGAGAAAGATTACTCAAGCCAGTCGTCCATATTCTATTTTGCATGGAGTATTATTTCGAATAGGACCTGATGGACAGTACAAGAGGGCAGTTGGACGTGATCAAGGGAAGGAACTGCTAGAAGAATTCCACAATGGTACATGTGGAGGGCACTTCTCTGGACAACTTACATCAAGAAGGATCTTGGATGCAGGTTATCACTGGCCCACTCTTTTTAAAGATTGTTATAATTATTGTAAGACATGTGATATTTGTCAAACACATGGTAACCGTAAGACTTCATCAGCTCCATTATGTCCTATTCTTCCACTTGGTCCCTTTGAAAAGTGGGGAATAGACATTGTAGGTCCACTTCCAACTACCTCACGCCAAAATAAGTATATTGTAGTTGCCACAGATTATTTAACCAAGTGGGTTGAAGCTAGGCCATTGAAAACAACTTCCATGGATGAAGTGGCAAGGTTCATATATGAACGCATTGTCACCAGATTTGGTTGTCCATTAGAAATTGTAACAGATCAAAGAAGCCACTTCATTAATGAGGTGGTAGAAGCCCTAGTCAATAAGTTTTCTATTAAGCACAGGAAGGCAACAACATACAAGCCAAGCACAAATGGACAGGTGGAACGAACAAATTTTGTGTTGTGTCAAATTCTAGCAAAAGATGCAGCCTTGCAGGTACATAAGTGGGATAAAAGGATTCATGCAGCATTGTGGGCATATAGGGCAACATCAAAGTCAGCAACAGGATACTCCCCATTTCAGTTGGCTTATGGCATTGATCCAGTTCTTCCTATTGAGTTTGATATTCCCACGGTCAGAGTAATGGAAAATGAAAGAATGGATGAAAGTGATTCAGTAAAAGAAAGGTTGGTACATCTTCATTTGCTAGAGGAAATGAGGGAAATAGCTAAGGATACAAGCTATAAGAAGAAAATGAAGCAGAAGGAATACTTTGATCAAAAGATCCGTTGGTCTCCATTTCATGTGAATGACTTGGTTCTAGTATATGATTCCAGATACAAAAAAAAGAAGACAGAGAAAATTTCTTCCAAAATGGATGGGGCCCTACAAAATAGCAGCTGTGCATGAAAATGGTACGTACCGACTGGAGGAATTGGATGGCACTCCCATTACGAAATGGGTCAACCACGACAAGTTGAAGATTTTCCAAGCACCAGAATAGTCTACTCCGAGGACGGAGTAGAAGCTAGGAAGGGGGGAAGATGTCGACACTAAAATTTTCCTCCATAATTTATATTTCATTAATGTATGTATTAGGAATAGGATGTTGTTAAGTATAATTAGTAGTAGCGTCCGATAGAAGATAACGGCGCTGCCAGTACGACGCCGCCAATAATGTATAGTACGGTAATAGTCAAAAGTACAATAGGAATGTTGTGGTAAAAAGTAAATAGTTGTCGTAAGTGGTCCAGTAATGTTAAAATGTCAAAGTTGGGGTAAGTAGAGAAGTAGGGTCTACATGATTAGGAATTAGAAATATTATATTGGTAATAAGGACAAGGAGTGAGGTCATAAATATTTTGTGTATTTTATTTGTAAAAAGTCTAAAAATGTGGAACCCATGTGAAATGATAAGGTTTATCTTATCTTAAAAGATAAGCTTACATGTACAGATAAGAGTTAAGGTATGGAATATGATTCGTCAGAGTGGATTTCTTATCCTATCTTAGAGATAAGATGGATAAGCCTGGAAGTTCTATAAATAAAGAGGCCACCCCCCTCATTTAGCATAGAAGGAAGTAGTGAGAAATATTGTATGAAGTGTGTAAAGGAAGCCATCAGTTTAAAGGTGTGTTGAAGAAGCCATTACGAGGTGTAATTGTAAAGTTTCTCCCATAGTCTTGGTGAAAGGCAAGTGAAGTCAATAACACTTGAAGTACCTCATGGGTGAGATTGTAACAGTTTCATGTTAATATTATAATTTACTTTGATATTTCAGATTTGTCATCATTCTGTCTTATCATAGTTGATGGTATTCTTGTGTTATGTTTGTTGTTGTGTTTCCAGATTACATCCACCAAACTAAAGGTTGTGCATTAGTAAATAATCATAGCACGAGGAGTTCCCGGTGAAGAATTATCATAGTGCCGGATTGGTGATGACAGATCCAGGTTACCATACAATTCATGGTTATGATCCTTGATATTATCATGACTAGGCTATGATCACATGGGATCATTATATGGGTATATCAATGGGTATATCCATTAGCTATCCCTAATGGGCTGAGGATGATCATTGTGGGATATAAAATGAAATGTGAAAATAGAGTAGATTGGAGTAAGATTCATAAGAACGTAATGATGGTGAAGATGATTATTGCAAGTCATAAAAGGGGGAGTAGGATTATATCATGTAGCACCCAATATAGATATTTGTGACATGAAAGATTGATCCCTGTATGAAGGACGAGGATTGGATGTGAATGATCCTTGGTGCACATTGGTCCCAAAATATTGAGAGAAAACTCTTCTATTATACACGTGTAGTCATAATGGTTATTGATCTGTCCAAAGCACCAACTGATTGCATTTACATTATGTGTGTCTCAGTTAAGCTTTTGTTTAATGTCAAATCAAAATATATCAAGAATGATCCTTGGTGCACATTGGTCCCAAAATATTGAGAGAAAACTCTTCTATTATACACGTGTAGTCATAATGGTTATTGATCTGTCCAAAGCACCAACTGATTGCATTTACATTATGTGTGTCTCAGTTAAGCTTTTGTTTAATGTCAAATCAAAATATATCAAGAATAACTAAGTTACAATGGATCTAATGAAACCCATAACATACACTTGCTTATGTAAAACACTTACATTAATCATAAGGCTCAAGTGGTTGAGAAATTCAAAATTAGACAATTAATTGACAATAGAGAGAGACAATAAATTGTGTTTTTTTGGTATCATACCTTGACAGATTGTACTTAAGGATCAACGGACACCAAGTCCATAGCTAAAATTAAGCCCTTGTGTTGTGACTGGTTCGAAGAATTCTGTAATTCTCAAGACAAATATCCATAGTATCCTCCAGTAAGAATATTGCAGATGAGGGAGACATTTGCTTCTTAAAATATGGTCCCAATTTAAGAAGTATTTGTCGGGGTGGAGAATCACTTAGCAATGATATGAAGTT
Source organism: Taxus chinensis (assembly GCA_019776745.2). Classification (NCBI taxonomy): domain Eukaryota; kingdom Viridiplantae; phylum Streptophyta; class Pinopsida; order Cupressales; family Taxaceae; genus Taxus; species Taxus chinensis. The sequence goes on along the minus strand of CM034148.1, from coordinate 757,642,167 downwards.
ATGCAATAAAAACAAATTCATAAGCAATTATATTTCCATATTAACAGGACTTGATTGCAAAAGAACTGAGATTTAGTTAGTTACCTGCTAGCATATCTATTAATGAAAAACAAAACACTATAAAATTGACCACGGGAAATGTAGATTGTGAAATGCACTCTCAAGTAGCTAAGTTCAGTTTATACAAATCCCTTCATAAAAACATACATTTCCACTTCTTGACTGGTATGATGTTTCAAATTGTGGCTTTTGTATTTTTGCAGACACTTGACAAAATTATTAAAAAAGTTTTGAGTTCAACAATTAAAAAGTAGAGCAACTGCTATCTATACACTTCCAAGTGAAGAGATATTTAGCGTTTTGGCACCTTACCCTCTAAAAGCTTCTAGAGATCATGGGAGAAAATCCCCCGAGCAAAGAGAAACCAGTTTCAAAGTAACCTTCCTCATATCTGAGTTGAGCTTTCTTGTAAATCTTAGGTGCATGCCTTTTCCCTTGATGGTTACAAAGATCATCTAAATCAAATCACCAACTGCAAGAAAAAGCAAGATTTTAATTTAAACCATAGTTACCAGGTCCGAAAATCCAGATCCGTTCAGGAGGGCAAAAAAATCCGAAAATCTGGAATTCTTGAAAAGGTTCGGAAAAATCCAGTCTGAAATATATATGAGTTGAATTTTACAAATATGAAAATTTGACAAATACAATGAAAAACTTTAATAATGTAATGTAAAATGTTATATTTTTAATATATAAGGTTGATAGTTGAATGTTTTATCCAGAAAAACTACAGAAAATTTTAAAAAATAAAAAACATTTTTTTCCCTAAATTAGCGCCGACTCGAATCGAATTTATCCAGGTCGATTGGAAAATCTAGATCCGACCAGATTTTGTGTAGATCCGGCCAAATTTGGTAACAATGATTTAAAACCCACCTCCCGCGGAAAGACTCAAGCATCTCACCATTAATCAAGGTTCAATACATTATAAGTTAGATAACTTAGCATATATAAACTATCTACGCTAGCAGCATTTGTTAGTCAGGGGAGTGAATCTCAGACATTGATTGAGTATTGCAGGAAAATGTCACAGGATAACACTCCAATCGTGGTTGAAGAGATAAACTTATTCCATCTGGGTATTCTTCCCTGGTTTTGGATATGGGTAGTGTGCCCTGCTCTCTATTTGAAATCTTACTCCACTGTCATAAGAAATGAATCTATCATTCCCTGCATCATTCAATCTAAAAAATATAATGTCAAAATCAATCCTGAAAAGAAAAAGAAACCAAAAACCAAAATATCATGTAGACTATTGCACGATACTCATATCCTCCTTTCTGACCAGAAACAACACAACATCAATGAGCTTGACCTCACCTTTGTGTGGTAGCTATTAACCCATTCTATCTAACGATATCTAATTTCTAAATTCAGGACACTGCACCCCTATAATCAAAAGAAATCAAGCCATTGTTTCCTGCATCAATCGTTCCTTCTGGAAAAACAACAAATGCCATAAAGAGGGAAAGGGGGTTGAAAGGATTTGGAGGCAATTGTAGTAATCTTAAATGTTTGACGTAAACATTCATTGCGATAGGATCATAGAGCCTCTTTTATGATCATCCACAACACAACATCAATTAGTTTGGTTCCCTCAAAAAATAAGCCTTTGGTGTACTCATTCCCATGACTCAGATTAAAACCAATAAAATGAACAAGATATTAAATGGTGTTCAAAACATGCAGAAGCAATTAAAAAAACAAAGTATCATTTGCAATGAAACCTTGCATACAACTGCAATGACTACAATGGAAGGAATCATAAAATGAATGCTAAATCAAATATTTGTAGTCAATCATACCTTAAAATGAAGGATTACACAAAATTCACAGGATACTTGGGAAATCTCCAAGGCATATATTGTATTGCAATGACAGCCACCACTGAAAACTGAAACCAAATAATCAGAAACCCAGTAATTGGCGGATCCATTGCAAGATGACCATTGGAAATGATCAATGGACAGCTGAGGGATACCATTGAAGGTGCGATGGTCTTGAATTAAACTTACAAGCAATGTATGATGTATGTGTATTGCTTGTGAATTAAAGCATACTCTTTGTTATGAATTATTTCAAATCATTTCAAAATTCGAATTAAGGTAAGAAAATTGTGTTCTATTCGAGGAAGTGTAATGCATAAGCATCCTTGGGGTAAGGAGGTTTAGTGATAAGGAGGATAGAATACTATCTTTAATTCCATAACTAGTTTTATGTGCATTTTTGTAGACTTTGGGACTGTTGATTCTATTTGGTGAGTCACAAAGGCTACAAATGAGCGATGAAGATTTGAATGCAGTTGATAGTTGATGTGTGTGTGTGAGAGAGAAGTCCTTAGGCTTCTTGCGACCCATTTGTGCTTGGTAATGCAATCCAAGTAACTGCTCTTATCAAAAAGGACAAATCTACCACATTACTTGGCAAAGTGCATAAGTCATAGCATTTGTACATAATGGATTTCTTATCACATCACAATTGACGAAGGTTTCCTACAAGCTGAAATGAAGAAAATGAAGAGTTGGGAAAAAACCAACGGCATATTCTATCTGGGTTTTTGGAGAGCTTTAAAAATCCATAATTACATGGGAAAAGGGGTTTCGTGGTCGACTCATCACTTTCCATGGGATCGAAATTTTGCCTTATGCATAGCACAACAGGCACCACAAACTCGTTTATATATTTTAAGATCTGAGGGTTATTCCTAAATGAGATTGCCCCCCGCTAATGGTGATGAAATTACAGAGGAATCCATTAGAGGTGACTTTGTAGAAATTTTGAAGGAGGAGCATTTTTTTAGTCGAAACAGAAACTTAAAGTTACAATCAATCCACTCTTTCATAACTTGTTTAGCTATCACTGTTTGGAAGATGTCTGTGGTATTACAGTCACCTAGCCTGGGTCCCTGGGTATGGGAAAACGCCCTATTTGATCTCATTTTCACGATGTTTCGGATGGTAGGAAAATAGATGACAGTTGTTGGGAAAAGAAAGACAACTGGAAAGGTCGAGAAGGAGGTCAGAAATGTGGTACAATCCAAAACCCACAGGTCTAGAGCTATAAATCCACAAAACAAGTAAGCAATCCACTCTATGAGGACATGTTTGAGGCAGGGCAATGGAAGGTTGAGTGAAACGAGAAGGTTCAAGACAAGAGCAAGACACAACCAGATTCGTAGTGCTATGAAGATCCTATTGAAATTCTAAAACCGAAAGTTCATTAATTCCCTGAGATGCACAGGTCATTTTTCTTATTCTAGTGCAAATTGGGCTTGAAGGTTAAAAAATTGGCAAGGTAAATTCTGTGTTTGGTTTTTGGTCTGATGGAGAGCCCAACAACTTCCGGGTGTTTGGGAGGTCTTCTTAATAGTTATTTAGATCTTAGAAGAACAAGCCAAGTCACGGGTCTTCTTAACAGTATTGCATGTCATAAGACATAAAAGTAAGCCAAGGCACAAGTTGTAACGAGTATTTGAGGTGTCTAAAACTCATCATATGATAAAAACATCTTTCGTTCGTCAGTTGGAATACATGGAAGGTGAATTGTTCAAGGTTCCTTGGTTATCATTTTCATGGTTGGAACACATAACTCATGTATGTTTTGTTCTTAAAACTATATAGAACAAAACATACATGGGTTATGCTCATTTGAAGACTTTTTAGAGGTGTTAGTGTGAGTGACACAATTTCTACAAGGTTGAGGCCTTAGTGGGAGACCCCATTACCTTGAATGCAATTTTTCCCAGTTACCTGGCAGTGTGATCAAGAGTCCAAGGGTTTAAGCTTGTTTGAGTGCAACAATTTCTCCAAGGTTTGAGGTCTTAGTGGGAAACCCTCTAGCTTGACTACATCACAATTACATGAAGAGAGGCAGAGGAAATGCAATTTTCCTAGTACCTTGGCAATGGATCAGGGGGGCCTCTAATTCACTAGCTAAATTTAAGCCCTTGTGCAGTGGTGTTGTGACTAGTTCTATAATGCTTGAGACGTCATCCATAGCATTGCAGATAAGGCATAAATAGCTTCTTGAAATATTTGCACATGAACAAATACAACTAATTTGAAATCTGACGAAGTTAAAGACATGGATGGAAAACCAGTCAGCAATGGATCTCAAGTTATGCAATAAAGACAACCGATGTAAGCAAGCTACGCATTTACATATAATACCAAGAATAATTAGATTTGATTGTGATTCAATTAAGATTTAGTTCCTTGCTAACATATTTATTTAAACGAAGAAAAAAAACTACGAAGTTTCCAATGAACAGCTAACTAAATCCTTAAACAAAATGTTAAAATCTACCACAGGAAATGTAAAATGTGAAATGCGCTCTTAAATTGACTCGGTTCATTTTTTCTCAAATAAGAGTTAACCAAATCCCTTAATGAAAAAAATACATTTCTACCTCTTGACTAGCATGTGTTTGGGATAGATAGCATTGGGATTGCTTAGTTTAGCCAAACTATTGTTTTTTTAAATGAATCATTAGCTAATACAAAATTAAGAACGGGGTATTGATTGTGATTCAACTAAGATTTAGTTCCTTGCTAACATATTTATTTACACAAAAAAAAAAACTACGAAGTTTCCTATGAACAGCTAACTAAATCCTTAAACAAAATGTTAAAATCTACCACAGGAAATGTAAAATGTGAAATGCGCTCTTAAAATTGACTCAGTTCGTTTTTCTCAAATAAGAGTTAACCAAATCCCTTAATGAAAAAAAATACATTTCTACCTCTTGACTGGCATGGTGTTTGGGATAGATAGCATTGGGACTCGCTTAGTTTTGCAAAAACTATTGTTTTTTTAAATGAATCATTAGTTGATACGAAATTAAGAACGGGGTTTCAAGCTTCACAATTAAAAAAATAGAACTTCTATCTAAAGACACTTCTCATCATTTGTCAAGTTAAGAGATATTTAGTGTTTGGCACCTTAAAACCTCTGTATTTTTAAAAGCTTCTGGAGATCAGGGGAGAAAATCCCAGGAGCAAAAAGATTCATTTTAAATGTATCCTTCATCAGATCTGAGTCAAGCTTGCTTGTCAATCTTAGGCAGCATGCATGTTTTTTCCTTGATGTTTGCAGAGATCAACTATTTCAAATCATCAACTGTAGACCGTATTTTTTTCAACCCCACCACCTCCAAAAGAAAATCTCAAGTCAGGATATACATTATATGTTAAATACCTTACCATATTAAACCATCTATGCCAGCAGCACATGTTAGTCGGCGGAGTGAATCTCAGACATTGGTTGAGTATTGCAGGGAACCTCTGACAGCATGTCACTCCAATTGTGGTTGAAGGGATCAAGTTAATCCATCTGGGTACGCTTCCCTGGTCTTAGATATGGATAGTGTGGCCTGCTTTCTACTTGAATTATTCCTCCACAACATTCATAACAAACAAATCCACCCTTCCCTGTTTTATTCCACAACAAAATCAATCCTGAAGAGAAAAAGAAGCCACCATTGCAATTCTTATCGCACAACAACAATGAGCATGACCCCATCTTTGTGTGGTAACCATTAGCCCACTCCACAGTCAACACATGATTCCATGGAATAGGAGTGATTCTCTTTGGGTATTTCTACACACTAATTTCAGTCACAAAAAATCAACCCATCGTTTCCTGCATTGTTCCTTCTCAATAAAACAACAAAAGATTCCATGGAAAAGGAGTTGAAATGCCTTTGGTCCCTCAGGAATAAGCCTCTGGTCTACTCATCCCCATGAATATACCAAATGCTGTTTAAACCATGAAGAAGCAATAAAAAGAATAAATTATCATTTGTAGAGACTGATTCAAATAGAAATGAATTATCACTCTCTTGCATACAACTGCAATGACTAAAATGGAACAATAGAATAAAATGAACGCTAAATCAGATAATTGCAATCAATTCATAGATCAACTCTATACCAGAAAATTCGAAATTATCATTTGCAGAGACTGATTGAACTATAAATTAATTATCACTTACTTGCATATAACTGCAATGACCAAAATAGAAAATCAATTCATAGATCAAATCCTACTGGAAAATTCCAAATTATCATTTGCACTTGCAGAGACTGATTGAACTAAAAATAAACTACAGAGACTGATTGAACTAAAAATAAATTATCACTTACTTGCATATAACTGCAATGACTAAAATGGAATATCAATTCATAGATAAAATCCCACCAAAGAATTCCAAATTATCATCTGCAGAGACTGATTGAACTAAAAATAAACTATCACTTACTTGCATATAACTAGAATGACTAAAATGGAATAGTAGAATCAAACGAACGCTAAATCAGGTAATTGCAGGCAATTCATAGATCAAATCCATACCAGAAAATTTACAGGTTGGGAAAATCTCCAACACCAAATTCACAGGACCCAGCAAAATCTCCAACCCAAAAATTCACAGGACCCGGCAAAATGTCCAGCACATAATTGAATTGGAATGAGAGACAGCACTGAAAACTGAAACTAAATAATCAGAAGCCAAGTAATTGACAGAACCATTGAAAGCTAATAATTGCAAATAATCAATGCGCAGCTAAGGATAACCGTTGAACGTGGATGTTCTAATATTAAACTTACAAGCTATTTGTGTATATTATCTGAGAATTAAAGCATGCTCTTTGTTATGCAGAGGAAATGAATGTAGCTATTGGTATTAATTTTAAATTCGAATTAAGGTAAGAAAAACTTGTTCTAGCTGAGGACCACATTGCCACAAGGAATTAATGGTTGGCTACCGGTGGGCATAGCGATCTTATATAAGGGAGAGTGTGGGGCAGGAGGGGAGGTGGCGGGTCCACTCTCCAAGTAGCATTGTAACTCAGAAAAAATCAAGCATGGAGAGTTAGCATGGTATTGGAAAAAAGTACGAGTTACAGTCCAGAGATGAATATAGAGATCAGTTAATAGAAAAGGACATATATGAAAGAAGTCCTGATAAATTTGATGCAGATTCAGATTTCAGTTACAGTGTAAGGAACATTGTAAAGAAAATGGGACAGCAAGAGGGAGGGAAACACAGAATCTATGTCTTGACTGGTTCTCAGTCACAGCCATGCAAGACTCTCTCATTGGGGATCAAACTCTGTTGAGGTTCTTCAAGAACAACAAGATGACTTAGATTTGTTCGACAACAATATTCTCATTTATCCACTGATGATAACATCCTGGACTAAAATGCCATTGATAATGGATTCCATGATAGCTCATTCTGAAGCAGAAGGGATGTGGTGGATTGACATGATTGGTCATGGATGGGATAAATATGTTTATGTGAAGAGAAGCTGGGTTGGTGAAAATGTTGAGCAAAGTCCAAAGATTTCATAGAGAGGTGGGTTTGTATTGCAACCAGTGAGCCCTCTTGTATGTTCTAATGTTCTTCCTGACTGGACTGCGAGTCAGTGACTGATTCGGATGATCAATCTGCTCTTATATATTTGATGATTAAGAAAAGAGATAATGGGAAGATATATAGAGAATTCTTACTATTTTCGGGGATATTGGTACAAATCTATGGAAGCTGAAAACCTGGTTTTAAAAAGAAGATGTACAGAAAAAAGTGGAAGAATATATAGGAACGTGAAGCAGTATTATTTGTAGAATAGAGGGCCCGGCTTTCCCAGAGGAGACCATTTGGTACTACTCATTTTCCTAGATGCCAAACATGCAATGGAAACCATAATAAGATTTATAAAGCAGAATATTGTTGGAATGGGGTGGTGAGAGCTTTGATTGAAGAAGGAAACATCAGAGAATTAAATATATATTTACAACAATCCTTCAAAACTCACTGTTCTTGCTTTCACCCCCAGCATGTCTCACTCACATTCCTTCTCCTCCTCCCATCATATCCCCGCTTTACTTTCTCCCACTGTTATTACTCATTTTCCTTGATGCCAACTGTGCAGTGGGAATTATATTAAGATGTATGGCGCAAAATATTGTTGGAAAGGGACAATGAGAGCTTTGATTGAAGAAGGAAATATATATTTAACTTAATCCTTTAAAACTTGTTGTTCTTGCTTTCAACCCCCCAACATGTCTCACTCACATTCCTTCTTTCTACTCCTCCCATCGCATCCCCATTTTACTTTCTCCCAGTATCTGATCTGTGTGTCCACTTTTGTTGAAGAGATCTTTAATAGAAGAAGGACTTGCGTGTTGTCATATCAGCTGCTCCCTATTCACATGCACTCCTACTGCAACCTGTTGTGCTTCCTTATTCCATCCTTCGTTTTTGCTCACTGATGTCTCATCCCCATCCCTGTGTTGTTCCATCTGCTGCTCTGTTGCCCATCCACCTCCTCTATTGCCATCTCTCCATTCTACCCCCCATCATCACGTTTACTGTAACCCTTGCATTTTCATTCACCACAATTCTCCATCTTTCTATTAAGATATGAGTTCAGTCATTGATTTCCTAAGCAGACCATATGGCCACTCTATATTTAAATTTTCAACAAAATGTCAAAAAGCCATCACAAATAGTTACTTATCCAATGGTAAAACATAAAACTAAAACTGAATCTGTTAATGCAGATACAATTGGGATGTATTTCTAGATATTTGGAGTTGTGTTGATGTGGCTGCTCCCTTTTATGTGCATCCCTTCTGCAACCTGCTGTGCTTCCTTTTGCCCTCCTCTGTTTGTGCTCGCCGATGCCTCATCCCCATCCCTGTGCCATTCTGTCTGCTGCTCGGTTTTTCCTGTCCACCTCCTTCTATATTTAATTTTTCAACAAAACACCATGGCAAACAGTTATTTATCCAACAGTAAAACATAAAACTAAAACTGAATATGTTAATGCACCACAGAGATAATTGGGATGTGGCTTTACAATTCCTTCCCACTCAAGATACAAAACATAATTATCAAGCCAAAACATGGCACAAAATCTCATAAAGCAAGACTGAACACAAGCAGCAACACTAGGAGGAGGACAATACAAACAGTATATTGCAAGATAAAAGACATCATTGAATAATAGGATTGTAACGTCATCAATAATTTTATCTTATCAACCATCAAAGTTTCAGGCTATGGATGTATATCATGCAATTCAATATGAAAATTTAATAGTACCCGATGAAACATAGAGATTCATAATATTCAAGATTGACATCCTATGAAGAGTAAGGGATTTGTTGTGTATGATGATCCTAGGGCTTGTTGATCAATCCTAAACACTGACTTGTTATAATTGTATGTATGTTATTTGAGTCTTAGTCAACCTTATATGGCAAGGAGATAAGTATAAAGAAGATGGAATTTTCATATCATGTGTCTACCATTGAAAGACAGATGAAATGCAGAGAAAGTGGCAAAATGTGAGAGGGCATTATTTGCAGAAGAGTGGGGCAGGGATTTTGATGTGAACCTGTCAGTGAATGGTTGAGACAATTTTGGGGGCTTTTGCAGCTATTGTAGAATAGGATAATAAACAGTAGGAATTAACAGCAGTTTTCTTTTTGTACGCCTTGTATTAAAAAGATATTATTTAATATTGACTAAGAAAGAAACTGATATTTTGAATCCTACAATTTTTTTCTTAAACTGCTTTTGCTCTCTTTTTCTCACAGCAGATTTATTTTTAATTGTCTTCTTTGTGTTCTGTGCGTAACAACAATTATTGAATGCATCAATTTCCTAACAGTTTTTTAGCAGAGCTGTTGACACTCATGCCAAACAGGGTATATTGCAGGATTTACATACGTCAAATTTTAGGTTGCAAAGTTGTGCTGCATCACTTGGTATCAAATTTTAGGTTGCAAAGTTGTGCTGCATCACTTGGTACAAAGAATGCTCAAACAAAAGTAATCAAGGGTTATGACAAGATCAAGAATATTGATGGGAAAGACATTGATCTATTGGCCAAAGGATAGAATCACATTAGCATTAATCATTTCAGGAAAAAAATGTTTTTCCAAAAGTATGTGTTTTTCTAAAAATGGGATTTATTAAGAAAAAATGGGGAAATTTTTGGAAAGACTCCAAATCTCCAAAACAAATGCGGGAAAAAGAGAAAAAACTATTTTTTAATATTTAAGGGCATTTCAATTGTATAGAGAATAGATACATCATATATATTATGAAAAAAAGAAGAAGAAACTATTTTTTTTAATTCGAGGGCATTTTCGTTGCATAGAGATACAAATGAGGCATTTCAATTGCATAGAAATAGATACATCATAAATGAGAGAAAGATCAATAAGATTGTACGCCATCAAAATTGGAAAACTGTTTTCTTTCATTAATTTTCATAATGTTCAATTTCATTACATTTGCATTTCAAAATGCAAAATGTAACAAGGCAGGGAGTCGGTGGCAGCGAGACAGACAAGGGATCAAGCCTAGATGTTAAAGCTCTAGTATCAAAGCCTCTCATGATTTGAGACAGGAACTTGGTGTCGTGGCCAACCTCCTCCAACAAATCCAAGTCACCTTTGTGCAAAACAAGCTCTTCATCATTTTTGAGCCATTCGGATTCTAGATTAATCTTGTCATTGGTTGACCTTCTTCGACGGTATCTAACATTATCAAATGTTAATGCATTTTGCAAGCAATAATTTACAAGAAAATCAAGTTTTCATATGAATTGAGAATTACAAATGCAACATTTCTTAACCTTGAGTTTTCTTCATCATTATCTAAAGATTGTGGCGGACAAGCACTTAATCATTCATTTTTCCTTGAGTGATTCGATTGCATATGTCGGAATGTATATGCTCAAACAAACTCTAACTACAATTTCAAGTGGATGAATTATGGTTGGCTCAAATGCGATTTTCATTCGTCAGATGTGTTTGGTGTCTTTGCCAAAGAAACAAATTGTAATGCACAAACAATTTTTTTTAACATTGTAACATGCACAATTCAGTCATAATTTTACACCTTCACCGTATGTATGTTGAAAAATTGTCTACTTGGTGTGAAGGTCTTTCTCTCGCAATGGCTCCCTTACTAGAGCAGAAACCCCTTGCCTACTTATACATCAATAACTCTCCCTTAACTTCCTCAAACTCCTGCCAATTAGAAAACATTCTCTCCATGCACTTGATAAGGTCGATTGTGACCTCTGCATCATCTCAAAATGAGGCACTAAAGAAAATGTTGGATTCAAGAATTATACAGCTGCAAAAGGAGAATGCATTTGTCGACCCCATCTATTATTCACTATCTCTCATAATGGCATGTAGTTTGGCCCTGTTATTCTCTAATTTGCTCATAATGGCTTCATACACAACCCATGGGGGATTTATCCCCATTAATGAGCCTCAAAACTCAAACTAGAGGTTCAGAGAATAACACAATCTGCCTCTTCCCATAAAAATGATGAGAAGACATACCCAAAATATTGCCATCCATGTGAATGTGATTGTATATGAACTTAGTGATTGTGTGGGCCTAATGCAAAACCTCTTTCACCCATGGAATTTTGCCACACACGAAGTCCAAAACATAGTTTCATATTTGTCCATAAGAAGCCTCCTTCCTTCCATATGTGAATGTGATTGTATATTAATTTAGCGATTGCATTGTTTATGAACTTAAGGACTGTGCAGGAATTTTGCAAAACCTCTTTCACCCATGGAATTTTGCCCCACATGGAATCCAAAACATAGCTTCATATTTTTCCATAAGAAGCCTTCCAATAAACACACTTGTTTTTTCCCAATCCTTGCGATCCTTCGTGCAAGAACATCACTCACATCTTGTACAACATCCTTCCACAAATCAACTTGCAAACACTCATTAACTTCATTGTGTCATGTAACATTGGCATAGTTTTTCTCAAGAACGTTGATGTTGGTACGATAAAATCGGGTGAGACACTCTTCATCTATTTGATGAGGTTGTGATTGGGAATGGTCTAGTTTATTACAAATAATGTTGTTGCTTGTGATTTAGGAACATATAGGAGAGATGTCAATGTACAAGCATGCATGGGATTTCTTCTCTAGTAACTCGGCCATTGTAGGAAAATACCATCAAACCAGGTAGACAATTTTTCTACATACTAAGGTGAAGGTGTTAAACTTTGATTGAATTGTGCACGCTACAATGTTGACAAAATCTGTTTTTGCAAAATGCCTTCAATGGATGGGAATGTGCATTTTGAGCCAGCCACTCATCTATTTGTGAGCGTAGTTGTAGTCATTTCAAGTACATACATTCCAAAAATCACAATCAACTCACCACAATCTTCACTTCAAGTTGAAGAAATCTCAAGGTTAGATTTGTAATTCTCAATTCAAATGGAAAGTTGATTTATATTCTTGTAAAGTATTCTTTGCCAAAGTCACTTAACATATACACTTTATTTGATAATATTAGGTACAGCTGAGGAAGATCAACCAATTGACCATGACGAAATCGATTGAGAATCTGAATGACTCAAAATTGAAGATGAGTCTATGTTGTATGAAGGTTTGTTGGAGGAGATTGGGTACGACACCAAGTTCCTCTCTCAAATCAAGAGAGAGACATCAAGAGAGACTCTGACCTTGGAACTTCAATGTCTAGACCTATAATCTGTTGAGGAAGATCAACCAATTGACCTTGACGAAATTGATTGAGAATCCGAATGACTCAAAAATGAAGATGAGTTTATTTTGTATGAAGGTTTTTGTAATGTCCCCTTTTCCTATTTGAAGACCTTTGGCCCATTTTGTCAACCCGACGGCCAAAGGAAAAATATAAGGGTGACTTAAGTCACAATAAATTATTATAAAGTGCTATACAAAATTAAATAAAATTATTAAAGCACTTATATTAATTTATTTGGCTTAATAGAAATAAATTATAATCCCTATGGTAAATACGATTTGCCTTGAGGGGGCAAATATCATTGTAAAGGGATTTATTGTATTTTATTCTTCCTCGAGGGGATAATGGTGACTTGGGCCAAAACTGAATAACGACATTTAGAAAGGATAAAAATATAATTAATTAATGTATTTCCCCTAGGAAAATGCGACTTGCATAAGAGGGAAAAAGTGGTTGGAAAAAGCATTTAATATGGAAAATATTAAATGCTTTGCATAGGGAAAATCATGTGAACTCATTGGCTGGTTTGGAGGTTGGTTGTTGGCCCTTTTCCTTTAAAAGGGAAGTCGACTTGCATCTTCCATCATCCAAATTTTTATATGATATTTTCTCTTGCATAGAGCTTCAACTTTTGCATTAAAAAATCCAAGGACGAAACCCCTTGTGAATTAAATCTCTTGTGGATGAAAACCCCAAGATTTTGAGAGGGATTTTCACTCAAAATTTCCCATTGGTTGTAATCAGATTTTCAGTCTATTTCAGGTTTTTTCCAGCTGTGTTATTGAAGACTTTTCGAAGTATTTTGGTGAATAAAATCGCAGCAGTGTTTTCTCTATTGGATGGACTCACCTTGGGACTGTTTGGGCAGCATTATTATTGAGGTATTTAGATCTGAAAATCATTTTCTAATATCTCATAATTTTTGTGAATGAAAATACCCAAGTTTCATAATTCTTCTAAGGGTTATTTACCAATTTTATAATCAGATTTCAGATCTGATTTCTAAGTTGATTTGGCATCCAAAAATTCTTATTCTTATATGAATGAGTTCCTAAAAATATAGGCAAGCATCTGGGATAGAGAAAATAATTTTTGGAGCTCATTTGATGCCCTAAATGTGTGGGCCGAAATAGTTGGAGGGCCAGATCTGCATGTTTGGTAGTTGTTATAATTTGGTTAGCATCATCTTGTTCCTTGTATTTTTCCAAGTTCGGGCATATGTCATTTTCCTAGATCGGAGTTGTGTAGAGAAAGTTATGCTATCGTGATGATTGCAGCAGTTAGGGTTTCAGATTTAAATTATTTTCTAGCTGTTGTAGAATCTGATTTTCGCCATAAATTCTCCAGGGTTGTTCCAAGGGTTTGGGAGTAAAAATAATTATTGTATGTTGATTTTGGGTGTGTTTGCACATAAAACACTAGTCGATTTGGCTGAAATCAATCCCGTTTTCCCTATATTTCGAAGTTTATACTTTGCCATTGTATTTTGCTATTGTGTTGAGTGGTAAAACTTTATATTTGCTCCAAGGATCCATTTGGGGATCTTTTAGTTTTTCGGAGATTGGGTACGACACTGAGTTCCTCTCTCAAATCAAGAGAGACTCTAACCTTGAAACTTCAATGTCTAAACCTATAATCCTTAGTCGACCTCCTTGCCAATTGTTCCATTTTAAAGGGAAAAAATATGCATTTTGGAATGCAAATGTAATGAAAATTGAATAGTATACAATTTCACCAAAAAATGATGAAAGAAAACAGTTCAACAATTTTGATGGTATATAATTTCATTTATCTTTAGTGATCCATAGTGATGTGTCCCCTAAGAAATTGTCATTTCCGAAGACGAGGACGTCATGGGAAAGTCTGACACAATGGGGTAACTTTTCAAATGCTTTTATCTTGTTACTTTGTACTCATTTGTTATGGTAGAACCCCTACCCCACTAATTTACTAAGTGGTCCTTGACCTGGGGGCCTATTCAATATATGGGTTCCAATTAAACTATATACACCATCCTCGCCCCCACCCAAGCAAGCGACAGTTCTAGTTTTTTTGGGGAACCCCCAACCAGCCCTATAAATCTATATGCCATCTTCCGGATAACCAAGGAAGCAATTGAATTATAAAAATTATAACTGTTCAACTTCGGAAACGTCCCCCAACCATCCCACCTTCACCACCAATAGTCAAGGGATGTCTCCCTAAAATGGAGACTTTTTTGTAAAGTGGTTGTTGAGAATCTCAAAGTCAAATTAGCAATTTTTCTAGTATCATACCTTGATAGATTTTGCGTACAATGGCACTAGATAAGGGGCCCTTCTACTAGACTGGCCCATGTCACTAGCTACAATCAAGCCCTTCTATGGTTCTAAGCATCTTGCAATGCTCAAGGCAATATCCAAAGCATCCTCCACTAAGAGCATTGCGGATAATGTAAAACACTAGCATACACTTGCTTATGTAAAACACTTAGCAGTTGAGAAATTCAAAACAATAGCATACACTTGCTTATGTAAAACACTTAGCAGTTGAGAAATTCAAAATTACACAATTAATTGACAATAGAGAGAGACAAGAAATTGCATTTTTTCGTAATCATACTTTGGCAGATTCTACTTAAGTATCAATGGCCACTAAGTCCTTGTGCCATGACTGCTTCGAAGAATTCTTTAATTCCAGCTAAAATTGAAGCCCTTGTGCTGTGACTGGTTCAACTTCGAAGAATTCTGTAATTCTCAGGACAAATATCCATAGCATCCTCTAGTAAGAATATTGCAGATAAGGGAGACATATCTGCTTCTTAAAATATGTTACCAATTTAAGAACCACTTAGCAATGATATGAAGTTATGCAATAAAAACAAACTTATAAGCAGTTATATTTCCATATTACCAAGACTTGATTACAATAGAACTGAGATTTAGTTCCCCTGCTAGCATATCTATTAATGAAACTTAAAACACGACAAATTTGACTACATCATTTGTTTCCAACCAAATCCTTCCATAAAATGTTAAAAATCAACCACACGAAATGTAGATTGTGAAATGCACTCTCAAGTAGCTAAGCTCATTTTATACAAATCCCTTCTTAAAAACATACGTTTCCACTTCTTGACTGGTGTGATGTTTCAAATTGTGGCTTTAGTATTTTTGCACACTGTGACAAAGTTATAAACAAGAGTTTCGAGTTCAACAATTAAAAAGTAGAGAAACTGCTATCTTCATACGCTTCCAAGTTAAGAGGTATTTATCATTTTGGCACCTTACCCTCTAAAAGCTTCTGGAGATCTTGGGAGAAAATCCCCTGAGCAAAGAGAATCAGTTTCAGAGTAACCTTTCTCAGATCTGAGTTGAGCTTTCTTGTAAATCTCAGGTGCGTAATTTTTCCCTTGATGGTTATAGAGATCATCTAAATCAAATCACCAACTGCAGAAAAAAGCAAAGGCAAGATTTTAATTTAAACCCACCTCCCACGGAAAAACTCAAGCAGGTGACCATTAAGTGTGGGTGGACTCAAGTGCAGGTGGAATCTAATTCCAATATCATTGTTAGGATGCTGACCATTACTAAGAAATAAAGGAGCTCAAACTGGAAGATTGAGAGAGAAATAAGTAAAATCAAAGGTCTAAAGGTAAAATTTCAGACATATGGAAATCATGATATAAGTTGCTATGGTGATCCTCCTCTTTGGTGGCTTCAATGGGATCAGGAAGATATGAGAGCTATTATAAAATTAGATTATCCTCAATTATTTCTGATATGTTTATTTTCCTTTATAATGCTTAGGATTGGACTAATAGTTTCCAAGCTTGGCATAGTCAAAATTGTAAAAATATATATTTTTTCTGTTTTTATTAAAAAAAAGGTTCTATACAATATAAGTTAGATAACTTAGCATATTAAACTATCTACGCTAACAGTATTTGTTAGTCAGGGGAGTGAACCTCAGACATTGATCTAGTATTGCAGGAAAACATGACAGGATAACACTCCAATCGTGGTTGAAGAGATCAACATAGCATAACTTAGCATATTAAACTATCTACGCTAGCAGCATTTGTTAGTCAGGGGAGTGAGCCTCAGACATTGATTGAGTATTGCAGGAAAACATGACAGGATAACACTCCAATCGTGGTTGAAGAGATCAACTTATTCCATCTGGGTATCTTCCTTGGTTTTGGATATGGGCAGTGTGCCCTGCTCTCTGCTTGAAATCTTACTCCACTGTCATAAGAAATGAATCTATCATTCCCTGCATCATTCAATCTAAAAATACAACATCAAAATCAATCCTTAAAAGAAAAAGAAACAAAAAACCAAAATATCATGTAGACTATTGCACAATACTCATCCTCCTTTCTAACCAGAAACAACACAACATCAATGACCTTGAACTCACCTTTGGGTGGTAGTTATGAGCCCATTCTCTCTAACGTTATCTGAATTCTAAATTCAGACACTGTACCACCATAATCGCAAGAAATCAAGTCATTGTTTCCTGCATCGATCGTTCCTCCTGGAGGAAAACAACAGATTCCACAAAGAGGGAAAGGGAGTTGAAATGTTTTGGAGGCAATTGTAGTAATCTTGAATGTTTGAAGTAAACATTCGGTGTGACAGGATCCCAGAGCCTCTTTTATGATCATCCAAAACACAACATAAATTAGTTTGGTTCCCTCAAAAAATAAGCCTTTGGTGTATTCATTCCCCTGACTCAGATTAAAACAAATTGAAAGAAAAATATATGGAATGGTGTTTAAAGCATGCAGAAGCAATTAAAAAACAAAATATCATTAGCAATGAATACTTGCATACAACTGCAATGACAAAATGAATGCTAAATCAAATAGTTGCAGTCAATTCATTAAATAAAATGAAGGATTACAAAAAATTCACAGGATACTTGGGAAAATCTCCAACACATATATTGCATTGCAATAAGTTAATAACAGCCAGCACTGAAAACTGAAACCCAATAATCAGAGTCCAAGTCGTTGGCGGATCCATTGCGAGCTGACCATTGGAAATGATCAACGGATAGCTGAGGGATACCATTGAAGGTGCGATGGTCTTGAATTAAACTTGTCGGCAATGTATAATGTATGTGTATTGCTTGTGAATTAAAGCATGCTCTTTTTATGAATGTAGCTGTTTCAAATTATTTCAAAATTTGAATTAAGGTAAGAAAAATGTGTTCTATTTGAGGAAGTGTGATGCAGAAGCATCCTTGGGGTAAAGGCAATCACTCAAAGGGAATGATAGGTAAGAGGTTTAGTGATGCATCACTCAAAGGGAATGATAGAAGGTTTAGTGATGAGGAGGATAGAATACTATCTTTAATTCCATAACTAGTTTTTACGTGCATTTTTGTAGACTTTGGTACTGCTGATTCTATTTGGTGACTCACAAAGGCTATAAATGAGCGATGAAGATTTGAATGTAGTTGATAGTTGATGTGGGAGAGAGAGAGAGAAGTCCTTAGGCTTCTTGCGACCCATTTGAGCTTGGTAATGCAATCCAAGAAACTGCTCTTACCAAAAAGGACAAATTTGTCATGTGACTTGGCAAAGGGCATAACAAGTCATAGCATTTGTGCATAATGGGTTTCTAACCTCATTGATAAATCAATTGTCACAATTGATGGATGTTTTTATACAAGCTGAAATGAAGCAAATGTAGAGTTGGGTAAAAAGTTAAAAACCAACGGCAGATTCTATCTGGGTTTCTGGAGAGATTACGTGGGAAAAGGGGTTTTGTGGTCATTAGACTTGTCACTTTCCATGGGATTGAAATTATGCCTTATGCATAACACTACAGGCACCACGAGCTCGTTTATATATTTTAAGATCTGACAGTTATTCCTAAATGACATTGCCCCCGCTAATGGTGATGAATTACAGAGGAATCCATTAGAGGTGACTTTGTAGAAACTTTGAAGGAGAAGGGCCGTTTTTTCAGTCAAAACAGAGATTTAAAGTTACAATCAATCCACTCTTTCATAATTTGTTTAGCTATCACTGTTTGGAAGATGTCTGTGGTATTACAGTCGTGTGGCCTGGTCCTTGGGTATGGGAAAAGAAAGACAGCTGGAAAGGTCGAAGAGGAGGTCAGAAACATGGTACAATTCAAAAAACACAGGTCTAGAGCTGTAATTCCACAAAACAAGTAAACAATCCACTCTATGAGGGCGTGTTTGAGGCATAGCAATGGAAGGTTGGGTGAAACGAGAAGGTTCCAGACAAAAGCAAGAAATTACCAGATTCATGGTGCTATGAAGATCCTACTGAAATTCTAAAACCTAAATTTCATCAATTCCCTGAGACGCACAGGCCATTTTTCTTATTCTAGTGCAAATTGGGCTTGAAGGTTACAAAATTGGCAAGGTAAATTCTGTGTTTGGTTTTTGGTCTGATGGAGAGCCCAACAACTTCTAGGTGTTTGGGAGGTCTTCTTAACAGTTATTTAGATCATAGATAGAAGAACAAGCCAAGTCACAGGTCTTCTTAATAGTATTGCAGGTCATAAGACAGAAAAATAAGCCAAGTCACAAGTTGTAATGAGCATTTGAGGTGTCTAAAACTCATCATGTGATAAAAACATCTTTCGTCAGTTGGAATAAATGGAAGCTAAATTATTCAAGGTTCCTTGGTTATCATTCTCATGGTGTGATCAAGAGTCTATGTGTATGCTTGTTTGATGATGGTTCACTCCCTCATTTGAAGGCTTTTTAGAGGTGTTAGTATGAGTGAAACAAGTTCTCCAAGATTGAGGCCTTAGTGGGAAACCCCCTACCTTGACTACATCACAATTACATGAAGAGAGGCAGAGAATGCAATTTTCCCAGTACCTTGGCAATGGATCAGAATTCACTAGCTAAATTTAAGCCCTTGTGCAGTGGTGTTGTGACTAATTCTAATGCTTGGGATGATATCTGTAGCATTGAAATATTTGCACATGAACAAATACAACTAGTTTGAATATGATGAAGTTAAAGACATGGATGGAAAACCAGTCAGCAATGGATCTCAAGTTATTCAATAAAGAGAACCTATTTAAGCAAGCTAGGCATTTACGTATATTACCAAGAATAATAAGATTTGATTGTGATTCAACTAAGATTTAGTTCCTTGCTAACATATTTCACTTTTTTAAAAACACTACAAAGTTTCCAATGAATAGCTAGGTAAATCCTTACATAAATTGTTAAAATCTACCACAGGAAATGTAAAATGTGAAATGCGCTCTTAAATTGACTGAGTTCATTTTGTTCAATTAAGAGTTAACCAAATCCCTTAATGAAAACAATACATTTCTACCTCTTGATTGGCATGGTGTTTGGGATAGATAGCATTGGAGCTTGCTTAGTTTTGCAAAACTATTGTTTTTTTAAATGAATCAATAGTTAATACGAAATTAAGAACAGGGTTTCAAGTTTCACAATAAAAAATAGAACTGCTATCTGCAGACACTTCACCATTTCTCAAGTTAAGAGATATTTACCGTTTGGTACCGTTTGCTTGTCAATCTTAAGCAGCATGTTTTTTCCTTATGTTTGCAGAGATCAACTATTTCAAATCATTAACTGTAGGAAAAAGAAAAGACAGTATTTTTTTCAACCCCACCACCTCCAACAGACAATCTCAAGTCAGGATATACATTATATGTTAAATACCTTATCATATTAAACCGTCTATGCCAGCAGCAGATGTTAGTCAGCGGAGTGAATCTCAGACATTGGTTGAGTATTACAGGGAAGCTCTGACAGCATGTCACTCCAATCGTTGTTGAAGAGATCAAGTTATTTCATCTAGGTATGCTTACCTGGTCTTAGATATGGACAGTGTGGCCTGCTTTCACTTGAATTATTCCTCCACAACATTCATAACAAACAAATCCATTATTCGGATTCCCTGTTTTATTCCACTATAAAATCAATCAGATAATTGCAATCAATACCAAAAAATTCCAAATTATCATTTGCCGAGACTGATTGAACTAAGAATAAATTTTTACTTACTTGCATATAACTGCAATGACTAAAATGGAACAGTAGAATAAAATGAACGCTAAATCAGATAATTGCAGTCAATTCATAGATCAAATCCATACCAGAAAATTTACAGGATGGGAAAATCTCCAACCCAAAATTCATGGGACCCGGGAAAATCTCCAGCACAAAATTGAATGAGAGCCAGCACTGAAAACTGAAACCAAATAATCAGAAACCAAGTAATTGGCTGAACCATTGAAAGCTAACTATTGCAAATAATCAATGGACAGCTGGGGATAACCGTTGAACATGAATGTTCTAATATTAAACTTACAACCTATTTGTGTATATCATCTGAAAATTAAAGCATGCTCTTTGTTATGTATAGTGTAACGCCTGCTAAAACAACCCACTTGAGACCCAAGAACAACCTAGGATTAGTTAGGAAAATTATGGAATAATTTTTTTTGATTAAAAGAATCTACAACCGGGTTGCAAGACAACAGTTGTCACTAACAGGTTCCAGAACAATTCTAATCCACTAAAATATACTTTTCTTTTATTAACAATTATTAGAAGTCATAAGATCCAAAATTTAGGGTTAGAAGGTCGAATTAGGTTCAGAGGGTAATTCCTCACCATACCCACTCTCTAACAGGCTTAAAGGTTCAACTTGATTTTTCTCAAACTTACCACATTCAAATTTTCCCTAAATCATTCCCATTGGATAGAAATTTTCCTCACCTTTCCATTGATATAAAGAAGTCCTCCTAACTCCTCATATTTCTCAAGTTATGGGCCGGCAGGCTTTAGGGTGAAAATTTTCTCCAAGAGTGGGCTTGCGGGCCGTGGGGAGAAATATTTTCCGGAGGAGTAGTCGGGTCGGCAGGGCCGCGGGGAGACTTTTGGAAAATTTCCTGTGCGAGGGCGAAAAACTACCCTTGCGCCCGCTCTCCCGCGGTGTCCGCAAGTCCACAAGGGACACGTGGCACCTCCTAAACCAGCGTGGGGAAAGTGGGGGTGGCGGGGATAAAAACCGTTTTAGTGCCCCGAAGGCAAAAGTGGTAAAATTCACCCGCTCAATCTATCCATCTGTCTCGGGGTGATATGCTGTATTGAAATTGCTCTTTGTCCCGAGGGCATACGGCATGGTAGTCCAAAAATGGGAAGTGTACAAAGGATCGCGGTCACTAATGATCTTCCGCGGAATCCCGTGCAACCTGACAATCTCATCCAAATATACCCGTGCCACTACACTCGCTGTATTAGTGGTCTTCACCAGAGAAAAGTGAGCCACTTTTGTCAATTTGTCAACCGTGACCATGATGGCGTCGTGGTGATATCTCGACATCTGTAGCCCAACAATGAAGTCCATAGAAATGGTGTCCCATTTCCACTCCAGTACAGCGCGAGGAAAGAGAAGGCCAACTAGATGCTGATGCTCAGCCTTTACTTTCTGGCACTCTAAACATTGTGACACGAACTGAGCCACGTCTCTAGGAAGTCCTCTCCAATGATACAACTGTCTCAAGGTGGTGTGCATCTTCTTCACCCCGGGATGGGTTGAATAGGGTGCACAATGTGCTTCTGCCAAGATGTCCTGCCTCAAGCCTCCATCTCTGGGAACATAAATCCGACCTCTGTGCTTGAGAAGGCCATCTGCCTCTAGTGAGAAACCATTTAAACTTCCCCTCGAGGGGTCTCTGAGACTCAATCTCTGCTCGAACTGCAATGTAGAAGCTATCCAGAGGAAGCTGTTGAAGAATCTTGCTTCGCAAATCTGTGCTCACCGAGGTGGCCATAGCCACATGTCTCTGTTTGCTAAGAGCGTCTGCCACCACATTCTATTTCCCCTTCACATGCTCTATCTCCATATCATACTCACAAAGCAACTCCATCCAACGCCGCTGACGAGCGTTGAGATTGGGTTGCGTGAAGATGTGGCGAAGACTCAGGTGATTTGTCCTGAGTGTGAATCTCCGACCAAGTAGAAAGTGCCTCCATCGAACCAAAGCGTGCACAATTGCTGCAAGCTCAAGATCATGACTCGGATAATTAAGCTTGTAATCTTTGAGTTTGCGAGATTCAAAAGCCACTACTCTGCCCTATTGCATCAACACACCTCCAAGCCCTGCTAAAAAAGCATCCGTACAAACGAAAAACTCACTCTGTGAATCCGGTATTGCAAGGATAGGTGCTGTAGTGAGACATTCCTTCAGTGTAATGAAGGCCTGCTCGCACTTGTCCGAACCAAACAAACTTATTCCCTTTCCTCTGAAGGGAAGTGATGAGGTGTGCAATCTGAGATAAGTCCTGAACAAATCTCCGGTAGTAACCTGCTAATCCCATAAAGCTGTGCAGCTCAGTCACAGTAGTGGGCGCTCGCCAATCCATAATAGCTCTAATCTTGGAAGGATCAATGGTTCCCCATAAATGATATGACCCAAATATTGCACCTCCGTTTGAAAGAATGCACACTTCTCCAAGTTCCCGTAAAGCTGCTGCTCTCGAAGACACTGAAGAACCTGACGAAGGTGCCCCTTGTGCTTCTCACGCATACGTGGGTAAATCAAAATGTCATCAAGGAAGATGAGCACGAAGCAATCTAAGAATGTCCTAAATACCCCATTCATCAAACTCATAAATACTGCAGGGGCATTAGTAAAACCAAAAGGCCCCACTGTGAACTCATAGTGGCCATATCTCATACGGAAGGCGGTTTTATGAATGTCCGCCTCCGAAATCCTCAGCTGATGGTAACCTGACTTAAGGTCTATCTTAGAGAAAGTTGTGGCTCCCTTCATCTGATCAAACAAACCATCAATGCGCGAAAGGGGATAACGATTCTTGATCGTTACCTTATTCAGCTGGCGGTAATCAATACACAACCGCAAGGACCCGTCCTTCTTCTTTACAAAGATCACCGGTGCACCCTAAGGGGATACACTAGGACGAATAAGGCCTTTCTCCAAAAGACCCTCAAGCTGCAACTTGAGCTCACAGAGCTCTGGTGTGGTCATCCGATAAGGTGCTCGTGAGATAGGCTTTGCTCCTGGAACTAGATCTATGTGAAAATCAATCTCACGTGGGGGGTGGTAACCCCAGTAGCTCCCCTAGAAAGACATTTGCAACCTCTCTCAAAATGGGGTGATCATCTAGCGATGGTCCACTAGACCCATCCTTTGATCTGTCACTGACTGTAACAACATACATATGACAACCCCGTCGCACACAACGCTTAAGCTGCATAGCAAAGATGGTGCGAATAAAAAACGGGTCTCCTGACCCCTGAAATCACCGATTCAACTCCCAAATCATCTGCACAAAATATAATCTTGTGGTAACAATCCATCCTGGCCCTGTGTGCAGACAACCAATCCATACCCAAGATGACTCCATATGAGCCCAAAGGAAGGATATGGAGATTCGAGGTGGTGGTGAAAGGTCCCAAATCCACCACACACTCCGTTAACTAAGGAGTCTATAGAGATCTTGGCTCCAGAAGCCATCTCAACATCCCAACTATGACCCTGCCTAACTGCCACCAACCTGCATTGCTCTACTAAAGATGGTGCAATAAAAGAATCAGAAGAACCAGAATCAAACAGAATGGAGGTAGGAATACCACCAATGTTACCTGCAGTCTCTATAACTGTAATCTAATGCTTTGCTTGGCAGTTCTCGACTGTTGCATACATCCTATGACTGCGCCCCATATCACCAAGAGTAGGCTCTGAGATCTGTGTCTTACCCTTGTTATTAGGGTTCTGTGGGCAGTCTCTCCAAAAATGTCCAGTAACACCACAACCAAAACAACCGCCTGATCCTCTCCCCTGTGTAGCAAGCCCGGTCGGTACTCAGGAGGTCTGTGGTGTGGATCCTAATGATTCGGCTGCGGTCTGTTGAATTCTCTACTGGCGAGCTCTTGCTGAGTGAGCTCTCTGGGCACCCTGTCTTGATGGGACCCCTAGGAGGAGGCCCCATACTCTGACCTCTCTGTGCATCAAATCTCTGTGGAGGTCTATAAGGTGGACGGGGACTGTTGCTGTTGTTGTGGTCTGAAAGATGATTGTGTTGAACCCTGTCCACCACGAGGAAGAGGTACTGACCCCCTCGATATGTTATCTTGCATCTACTGTATGCGGCTCCGGACTCGATCTCTAGCTTGTTGGGTATTTCCCCGAGTCTCCTCTGCTATATAGGCCTTCTCGACGGCCTCAACTAATGTTTGTGGACAATGGATCCGCACTGCACCTCCAATGTCTAGATTCAGGCCCCGGATGAACCTGTGGATCCGCACTTGCTCATCCTGCATGTAATCAACATACTGGAGTAGATCCAGAAATCTACTCTCATACTCAGCCACTATAAGAGATGCCTGTCGGAGGTCATGGAACTCATCTATCCGATGTTGTATGAACTTCTGTGACAAGTATTTGCTCCTGAAACGCTCCTCAAAGAGCTCCCAGGTAATTGTCTCAGAATCAACATGGAGCTTCTGCTCCTCTGTCCGCCACTAGAGACCAACTCCATCCCTCAGTAGATGGATCGCAACACGAGCTTTCGTGTTACTAGAACAAGGACAGAGCTTGAAGCATCCGCTCAACTCATCAACCAGGCCTTTGCCTGAAATCCACCTATGTCACCAGAATAATGTGATGGCCGAAGCTTCAGGATCTCCCTAATGTGATCTGTAGCTGTGGTCTGACGGCCTCTAGGCCTCTGTGTATGCTCATCCCTAAGCCTAGGACTCTGAGACGACCTCAGTCACCCTATCCCCTCTATGGTGACTCAGCTCTGGCTGACTTTGCATGGAAGTTCTCTCCTCCATGCTCCTCACTGGGTCAAAGAGATACATGACCCTCAATGGAAGTGACTTTATCATGTCTGGCTGCATGCCCTCCTACTGATCCTCTGCGTAGAGCGGCATTGACATCCTGAAGAGTCTGCAAAATCTGGAGTAGGATGGCTGCTACAGCATGATCTGGTGGTGGTAAGTCTAGGTCTATGTGAAAAGGCCCCTCGTCCCATCTGCGCCTCCTACACAACCAAGGTGAGAGTTAGTTCATCTTTCTAAGTTTCATTCAGTTTCCATGTTTACTAAAATATGTAATTTCTAAACTAAGTTGTTTTTTAGATTTACAAGTGTGATAGGTTTAAGGTTCTTGTCTCAAGTTTTCTAGTGTGCCCAATGGCCCAAGCTTTTGAACCACTGCTCTGATACCAAGTGGTTCAAAAGCTTGGGCCATTAGGATCAAAAGAAAGGCGTGTAAAATTTCAACTGGCTGACTGTCTTGCTGCACATGACCACAACTATGTGACGGAACGCATCTCGCATTTACTCCATGAAAAGAATGCACTTGGCATTCCACTAGTGAATCATCTTCATAAAGAAGGAAGGCAGTCAGAGGACCACAACACCTAGTAAAAATTTTATCTACCTTTTTACATATGTGGTTTTCTGGATCGACCACCAACCCTTTCCAAATCTATGAGTGTTGGAATAAATTTAGAGACACATTCTACAATATTTTCTACTAGGAGGTTACATATAGGAATTTCTCACACATTACAATTGAACAGGAATGTGACATCTATTATTATTTTCAGAAAATAAACACACAACTGAAAAAACATGGCCACCACACCAAATCTTCATGCGGCCTCGTCGATGGTGCCTGATGAGAGGTCACTGATCAACCTCCTTCCTCAATTGCCTCCAGCCTCCATCAGTTTGCTACTTAGTTAGCAAATATATCTTTTAGGCTCATATTACAATTCTCTCCGGTGTCGGGTTCAACCGATAATGCACCCTTACAATAAACTTTAAATGCTGAAAGTAATTTTTTTAAAAAATATTTGCCAAAAATGGAAAAAATTAAAAAAAATGTCCAGGAGTAGAAAGAACTGGATCAATGCACGGAGCTCAAAAAAATACGTGTTTTAAAAAAAATGACACCTAGATCTGAGTTACCAGCTAAAAGTTACAGAACTTACAAGTTCAAATCTCAAAATCTTTCCGGACCCTTTCCGAAAATGGCAAAAAAAATTCTTCCCTTATGTCCAAAAATGGAAAATTTTAAAAATAAAAAACGCAGAGTTCCTGAATCTCCTCCCACGGAACAACAATTCAGAATACTCCTTTTCCACCATGCAAGTTGTCTGCTTCTCCACGTAGGCTTCAAAATCTTCTTTTCCACGCAGGTTTCAGAATGCAGAATGTGCAGGCTGCTCCAACACTTTGCTGAAGACTATGCAACTTCCACGCACCAGCAGCTTCAAGCCTCCATGTTACTCCTTGTCGCTCTCACATACAGGTAGATCTCTATGCCTCTTGTCCACGCAGCCGAGGACTGCAAACTAGCTCTGATACCACTGTTAAACACTGCAGAATTACATAAAACACCGAATAATGATGTATATTGAAATCATCCGAGATATCTTACATAGAGAAGTGATTACATATATAGAGCATTATAGCTCCTACTAACAAGGAGTTTGCTCCAACTATAAATCCCACAAAGCTCTCTAGTTTATCTCCTTATCCCTTTATTCTCTCACTCAACTCTATCAAACTACCCGTGAGTTGTTTATTACAACTTCACATTCACTCACACTATATTATTATTGAGTTTGACATCTCATTTAAATAATAATATTAAATACTCACACACAATACAATATTAATAATGTTACAAACAATATATTCGTAACATTGATTACCGCCAGCTGAATAAGGTAACGATCAAGAATCATTATCCCCTTTCGCGCATTGATGATTTGTTTGATCAGATGAAGGGAGCCACAACTTTCTCTAAGATAAGACCTTAAGTCAGGTTACCATCAGCTAAGGATTTTGGAGGCGGACATTCATAAGACCGCCTTCCGTACGAGATATGGCCACTATGAGTTCACAGTGGTGCCTTTTGGTTTTACTAATGCCCCTACAGTTTTTATGAGTTTGATGAATGGGGTATTTAGGACCTTCTTAGATCGCTTCGTGCTCATCTTCCTTGATGACATTTTGATTTACTCACGTACGTGTGAGGAGCACGAGGGGCACCTTCGTCAAGTTCTTCAGTGTCTTCGAGGGCAACAACTTTATGGGAACTTGGAAAAGTGTGCATTCTTTCAGACGGAGGTGTAGTATTTGGGTCATATCATTTCTGGGGAAGGTATCGCCGTCGATCCTTCCAAGATTAGAGCTATTATGGATTGGCCAGCACCCACTACTGTGACTGAGGTGCGCAGCTTTATGGGATTAGCAGGTTACTATCGGAGATTTGTTCAGGACTTCTCTCGGATTGCACACCCCATCACTTCCCTTCAGAGGAAAGGGAAGAAGTTTGTTTGGTCGGACAGGTGCGAGCAGGCCTTCAGTACACTGAAGGAATGTCTCACTACAACACCTATCCTTGCAGTACCGGATCCATAGGGTGAGTTTTTCATTTGCACGGATGTTTCTTTAGCAGGGCTTGGAGGTGTGTTGATGCAAGAGGGCAGAGTAGTGGCTTTTGAATCTCGCAAACTCAAAAATTACGAGCTTAATTATCTGACTCATGATCTTGAGCTTGCGGTAGTTGTGCACGCTTTGGTTTGATGGAGGCACTTTCTGCTTGGTCGGAGATTCACACTCAGGACAGATCACCTGAGTCTTCGCCACCTCTTCACGCAGCCCAATCTTAATGCTCGTCAACGGCGTTGGATGGAGTTGCTTTGTGAGTATGATATAGAGATAGAGCATGTGAAGGGGAAGGAGGATGCGGTGGCAGACCCTCTCAGCAGATGGAGACATGTGGCTATGGCCACCTCAGTGAGCATAGATTTGCGAAGCAGGATTCTTCAGTAGCTTCCTCTGGACAACTTCTACATTGAAGTTCGAGCAGAGATCGAGTCT
This sequence comes from Taxus chinensis, assembly GCA_019776745.2. Taxonomy (NCBI): domain Eukaryota; kingdom Viridiplantae; phylum Streptophyta; class Pinopsida; order Cupressales; family Taxaceae; genus Taxus; species Taxus chinensis. The sequence continues at coordinate 757,613,644 of CM034148.1, read as the reverse complement.
CAGAGACCCCTCGAGGGGAAGTTTGATGGTTTCTCACTAGAGGCAGATGGCCTTCTCAAGCACAGAGGTCGGATTTATGTTCCTAGAGATGGAGGCTTAAGGCAGGACATCTTGGCAGAGGCACATCGTGCACCCTATTCAGCCCATCCCGGGGTGAAGAAAATGCACGCTACCTTGAGACAGTTGTATCATTGGAGAGGACTTCGTAAAGACGTGGCTCAGTTCGTGTCACGATGTTTAGAGTGCCAAAAAGTAAAGGGCCGAGCATCAGCATCCAACTGGCTTTCTCTTTTCTCATACTATACCGGAGTGGAAATGGGACACCATTTCCATGGACTTCATTGTTGGGCTACCGATGTCGAGATATCGCCACGACGCCATTTTGGTCATGGTTGACAAATTGACAAAAGTGGCTCACTTTTCTCCAGTGAAGACCACTTATACAGCTAGTGCAGTGGCACGGGTATATTTGGATGGGATTGTCAGGTTGCACGAGATTCCGAGGAAGATCATTAGTGACCGCGATCCATGTACACTTCCCATTTTTGGACTACCATGCAGTATGCCCTCGAGACAAAGATCAATTTCAGTGCAGCATATCACCCTGAGACAGATGGACAGATTGAGTGGGAGAATTTTACCACTTTTGCCTTCGGGGCGCTAAATTTTTTTTATCCCCCGCCACCCCCGCTTTCCCCATGTTTGCTTAGGAGGCGCCACGTGTCCCTTGTGGACCAACGGGAGTGCGGGCGCAAGGGTGGTTTTTCGCCCCCCGCACGGGAAATTTGCCAAAAGTCTCCCACGGCCCCGCCGACCCGACTACTCCTCCGGGAAATATTTCTCCCTGCGGCCCGCAGGCCCGCTCTTGGGGAAAATTTTCACCCCAAGGCCTGCCGGCCCATAACTTGAGAAATATGAGGAGTTAGGACTTATTTATATCAATGGAAAGGTGAGGAAAATTTCTATCCAATGGGAATGATTTAGGGAAAATTTGAATGCGTTAAGTTTGAGAAAAATCAAGTTGAACCTTTAATCCTGTTAGAGAGTGGGTATGGTGAGGAATTACCCTCTGAACCTAATTGAACTTTCTAACCCTAAATTTTGGACCTTGTGACCTCTAATAATTGTTAATAAAATAAAATAATATTCTAGTGGATTAGAATTGTTCTGAAACCTGTTAGTGACAACTGTTGTCTTGGAACCCGATTGTAGATTCTTTTAGTAAAAAAAATTATTCCATAATTTTCCTAACTAATCCTAGGTTGTTATTGGGTCTCAAGTGGGTTGTTTTAGCAGACGTTACATATAGCAAGGTCCACAGATTTCATAGAGAGGTGGTGGGCTTGCCATGCGACCAGTGAGCCCTCTCCTATGTACCATTTGCTAAGATTTTATCTATGTTCTTCAGGACTGCGAGTTAGTGACTGATTTAGATGATCAATCTGCTTTTATATATTTGATGGTTAATAAAAGAGATATATAGAAAATTCTTACCATTTTCAGAGATATTGGGTGGATGTTATAAGCAATCATGAGAATGTTAACAAGTGGTACGAGTCTATGGAAGCTGAAAAACTGGTTTTGAAAAGATGTACAGAAAAAGTGGCAGAATATATAGTAAAGTGAAAGAGTATTATTTGTAGAAGAGGGGGCCAAGATTTTCCAGAGAAGACCATTTGTTACTACTCATTTTCCTAGATGCTAACCATGCAGTCGAAACCATGTATAAAGCAAAATATTGTTGGAATGGGTGATGAGAGCTTTGATTGAAAAAGGAAACCTCAAAGAAATAGGGTAAGTGCAACAAGTTGGTGGACCAAAAAAGGGGTCATAAGTGGACGTCATATTGCAAAAAAAAATGAAATCTCAACTTGTAGAGATTATTAGCAATACGTGCACTCAAAATTAGAAATATTTATATAAATATGAATCGCAACATTCAGAATCAAGTTTCTAAACTACTAAATGTTTTTAAAAATGGACAAGTTTAGCTATATTAAACACTCAAAATTATATGACTTGGTTTTTTTTAAACCAATAAGATTGTAGTCCGTTTGCCCACGATTTGGATGATCAAATCTTGTTATTTTTTTTTCTTTGGTGAAAAGTTAGATGTCGTTGTCTATCTTGGGATGGATTTTATTTTGTATTTTTTCGAGCAATATTTTTTTATGATTTTTTCCATGAAAATGGTCTGAAAATTTTTAGAAAACGGAGCACTTTCCGTTTGCCCGCCATAACTATATAAAAAAATATCGAAATTAAATATATATATTTTTAACGTGTATAGAATTTCGCCATGCTTGGGATGGTATAGGTTTTATCACATTTTGATAAGTGAAACAAAAGTTGCAATCTTAAACATAGACAAACATTCGCGGGAAAAAATGTCTTAAAGACCTACTGTTAGTAAAAAATTCTAAAATGATATTCACCTTATTCTATTCACTTTAAAATAAATATTTCTACAAAGCTAACATTCTCCCCTAAGCGATGGTACCATTTTTGTGAGATATTTTCAATTTTTCAGCATGGTTCAAGTCCACGGAAGAGCAAATTCAAATTTTTTGACCTTTTACATGCCATAATGACTTCCCATAGTTTTGGTTGGGAGACAAAAATATTTCCCGAGCCTTAAGAGTTGGATTTGATGATACAGATAGAACCATGAGCGCACTTTATAAATCGTGATCGCGGTGTTTAATATTAGAACCACGATCGTGCTTTATAAACCACGATCGCGGTTTAGAAAGCGTGATCGTGGTTATTAAATCATATTTACATGCATCCCAACGTTCAAATTACCATGTGATTTTTACTGTTTGGCCTTATTGTATGAATCATTGCAAAATTATGTCGCTTTCTACATGTTTTTTCTTATCACCGGAAGCAAAACATCATGGGAGACAAGAAACGGAGTTAAAAAAGGAAGTCAAATAAAAAACACCAGACAAATTAGAGGTAAAAATATTTCAAAACATTGAGCGAATGCAGAATCTTCGTGAATCAAGAAGATATTCATCTTCAACCCCTACTATTGTAAGCAATGGGGAACTAGGTAATGTTTCTACTATCAACGTTAAAGATGAATTAAATATTCGTGATGAAGATGTTTTTACTTTCAATGTTGAAGAAGAATTAAATACTCATGATGTGGCTGATGTTGAAATTGAAGGAAACAATGAAAATGTGATTTAGGAAATTCAGGTTGAAACTGTAGACAATTTTTTTTACAAATATATCTCCTAGAATTTTACGTACGAAACCTAATTATTTTATTGAAATTGATGAGAACATTTTGAAACCAATGTCTGACAAACTTTCTAAACGGCAAATCAGAAGAAAAACCACATAAATTTGGGATAATCATTTTGAAATTTTAAATGATTCCCAAAGATGTCAGTTGTTGGTTAGGTTGATAAAATTGATTAAAATGAGACCTACATTAAATACCTTAGGATTGATAACATCTAATATACATGGTCAAACCTCTACAATTGTTGAAAACCTTCATGATGCATATCACATTGTTGGTGTCAAGAGACGCACAAGGAATAATAATATTGTGTGTTGTGTACTTGCTACTAGTGTTGTAAGTGAATCAACAAACAAACAACGTTTGATTACGCAAACAAATCAAATGTTGAAAGTTAATCGAAAAACTCTAATGAAAGCAATTGAAAGACGTAATATCCTTCAATCACTCAATAACAACTGATTTTTGGGCATTTTCTGCTAGAGCATCGCGTAAGGACAAAGATATATATCTGATGCTATAAGAGAATTTGTTATTCAATTTTGGCATGATAACACTAGAGTTTCACCTAATACAAGAGATGTTGTAAAATAAAGAGTTGGTTCTACTAATCGCAAACCACATCCAAAGCATTTCTTATATACGAATCAAACTCAATTTTTTCGTAAGTTTGAACAGGAGCATCTAGAAATTAAAATTAGTCAACGGTTTTTTGAAATGTTGAAACCATTCTATGTGAAAATCAACCACGCTCGCACCACTTGTTGTAGGCAACATGTTGAATTTGCGATGCATTATGCTAAATTTTTACGTATTCATTCTAATTTTCATTCTGAAACTATGTTATCGGAATGTGGTGTTCAAGTTCCACCAATATCTTCTAGGGATTTCATTCCTATGATATTTTGTGAAAGAGAAGTTGGACAATTTTTTAATAGTCAGAATTGTTTAGATGGAAGTTGTGGTACGTCAAGAGGATTACCTAAATTGGAAAGTTGCATCCATGAGCAAATTGGAGGTGTAATAGCACATAATTTAGTTGAATTCGATAAATATAAATCAATACCATACCGGTTGAAAGATGGAAAGGAATCTAAATGGTGTGAGCTAGTTACAGAACATATGCTTGTTTTTCAATTTATGAGAAAATTTAAGGATGAAATTGTTTATGAGTATGCTAGGCATACACACATAGCTCGATGGTTGGATGAATAGTTCAAGATATGCAAGGACACATTTCCTATTGGTACTATTGTTTCAGTGGTCGATTTTGCAGAGAATTACATATTGCAACCACAAATGGAGGTTCAATCGCAATATTACAACTTAGTACAAGTTGTCATTTTTGTGCATATAACATTTATACATTCTCCTGATAGTACAGAGAATAATCAAATTTTTTTAAGAGAGTACCAATTTTATATCAGTGATGATTGTACTCATTCTACTGAATTTGTGCAAGGGTGTTTCCAGTTATTTTATAGAAACTTGTCTAATAGGGACATCCACTTCAATCAACATTATATATGGTCAGATAATTGCACGTCTCAGTTTAAGAATGCACGTATGTTTTATTGGATGAGCAGGATGCACGTCAAGATGGGTGTGCAACATATTTGGAGTTTCACTGAGGTTGAACATGGAAAAAGAGAGCATATTGGTGCAGGGGCATGTGTGAAAAGAGATCTTACCAATGGGAAGCATGCCCTTCGTATACCTTTGGTGTTAGTTTAATCAAGAGTCGGCATCCCAGTAGACTCCGGTGCGAGACTGATCAACATTGATCGGGTGGATAGACTTTGTTGGCTCTATAGCCTTCATGAGGTGGTGCAGACTAGACTCATTTCATTAAGTTCCGCTGACACAGTCGAAAATTACTATGAGATCAGAGGACGCTTGTCACTACCTCTTTAGAGGGATTCAGACTCTCCCGATCTTCATTCAGAATAATCGACCAACGGTGCTTGCCCTATGATATCCGTGAGTCTTTTTTGTTACGAGCCAGATTCTGTCAAAATAGAGTCCGCGAGTCGTCATACGATGCCTTCTCATTAAATTACCCGCCTATCTTTCCATATATCTACCTACTGATGGAGGAAACTAAACGACAAAGCACTTTTATGGCCTAGATTCAATGCATAGAAATCAGTTCGTTATAAATCCGATTGAACCTTCACATGAATTTATCACTGCCAACAGCATCATATGCACTCATGCCAGAGGACATTGATATTATAAATCTGAAAATGGTTGTAGATTCAAGTCTCAGATATTTTAGAAATTTGGAGCATGAAGTTGAATATGACCTCAATATTGGGTTGGGTAGACTCCTATACTAAGTAGCTTCTGTTTGAGGATGGAGGAAAATTTAATGTCTAGGTTAGGGGTGCCAACAAAGATATTTCCTGACTTCACATGGTTGGTGACCTATTTAGAAAAATTTCATTTCTTGAAGCTTAGAGAATCTTTCATCGTTTTAATAATGAACAAAAGAAGCTCCTAATCAATAGCTTATGACCTGTGGATTTATGGTTCCTTGAATATATTGCCAGTAAGAGGATGTGCTGCGAAATAATGTACCAGTAGTGGTAGTCCAGTTCCATAGAAAGTCACCCTCGTCCTCAGCGATCTAAGTCTGGAGGTCTCTTGGGGAGGAGGTTTGTCACCTCATATTTTTTGGTTTTTGGTACCATCAGAAAACCTTCAATTCTTTAAGATCATAATATAGGTACATGAGTTAGCTTTCCCCATTTTCACACTGGGGGTGATGTTACAGACCTTTGCATAGTTGAACACATTTCATGGTGTTGGGTTATTGGTAGTATGGAAAAATTTGAATATCGTTATTTCTATACCGCTTGATCCTTTTGTCAAGGCTCATAGTGAGGATCTATCCTGAGACTCCTCTTATAGGTGTCCATTGAGCTTCTGTATGTAATCTGTCTGCATTTGAATTTGTCCAGAAGAATTTTTTGGTCTCATTAGCTCTTGGGATGCAATGTTTGTATTGCAGTCCCATTTGACTAAATCTTAATTTTACATTCGTCAATATCATTAGTATATTTCATTTCCCTCTTATAGCATTTATCTTATTCTTAGCTGAAGAGAAGATCAAATTGAGAGTACCAATTTTATATCAATGATGATCGTGTTTCTAAATTGAAAGACCCAACTAGTTATTTTAGTGCAAAATATAGTGTGATAGACAACCACTTCACACATTAGGATTCTCAAGAAATTGCAAATCACAGTTTACAGAATACAAATGTTTGGTTGCATAGAGCACTGAATGCATGTCAAGACTGAGGTAATGTATTGACATATTCCAGTGGATTTTCACTTGAGGTTTAGGATCTAATGAGAAAAGGAGAGCATGAGACTGGTGTAGGGGCTCATGTGTGAAAAGAGCATCTTGTATTGGTTTTCAGAAGAGATTACGCAAGAATGAAGTAGATGGTGCTAAATTGAAAGATGCAAAGATCATAGTGGAATGGTGTATTGACAACATGGCCCGAGGTTCTCAAGAAAATTCCACAGTTCGCCAGATATTTTTGGTTGATAGAGGAACAATAAATTGCTAACTACAAGGATTAGTATGACACTCACAGGGTCCAGTGATATACACTCATTTTGTAGCTCAGACGCTACTTCGTGGGCCACATGGACAAGAAAGTTGGCAGTGTTTTTGTGCATCTTGTATCGAATTTTTCATTGTTGAGTGTGATTCACAAGAATGGGTGGATGGATGGATTTGTAGGCCTCTAACTCCACTTCCTAGTTATCAACCATCCACAGTAGCATTACGACTTGTTTCTCCAGATGAAGTTGCAACATCCAAGGACTTTGACAAAATTTTGTTTTGGTGCGAAAAGGTAAATGGTTATTTACAATTTTTGTATTGAGTTATGTTTCCATTGAAATTAATATGTAATTTAAATTTGAGTTGAAACCTTTTTTTTTGTAGGACATGTGTTTGCAACCTTATTGCAAAAGAAGACACTGAAGAAGGAACAGACTATTTCTTATGTCATTGCATCAAGGAAAGAAATAATTTGACTTCTCCTATTATAGATGGCGAAGATATTGAGTACCCTACAAGGTCAGTGGTAGTTACTAGAACTTGGATTCAATGGTATCCATTAAAAAATTCCTTTAAGTTGGGTGTTTTAAGACTTTGAGACACATAAGAAAATACTCTTATATTCACATCTAGTTCTAGCAAGAAATATTCAGTTGTATAGATATCAAGGAAGGCCTAATAACAAGATTCTTTGGAAGGTTCGAGAGTCAGATCATGAAGTAATCATGTCCAGCTATTCAGAGTAGATCCGATCCTGATGGTTCATTGAAATGAATTTACATGTTCACTATGGCTATATATAATTTCTTTGAAGTGTTTAAATTTTTCAACCAGATCATTCAAGTTCATATATTTTATTAAATTTGTGTATTTTGTATATATCTAGTATATGGTTTTGATTCAACTTAAATTTCTTTGACTAAAACTTTTATGAAGGTTAACTGGTGCCAGAAACCTTTGTGTTTGTCACTGTTAGTAGATCACATCCTGATGGTGAACATTGGAATGAATTTACATGAGCTCGAGTCTGGAATATATAATTTCTTTGAATTATTTAAATTTGTCAGTTCTAGATTCAAGTTCATATATTTTATTAAATTTTTGTATTTTGTATATATCTAGTATGGTTTTGATTCAACTTAAATTTCTTCGACTAACACTTTTATGCAGGTTAGTGGTGCCAAAAAAGCTTACACCTTCGCAGTGGTTGGCAGTGGTAGTAGATAATTTTATATACTCAACCGAAGAGAAACTTTCATTGTCCCTTTACAAGAAAAGAGAAGCAACTAACAATGATTTATGTACCTTTGGAGGGGGTTCTTGGCTCCGAAGGAGATAGCCCAAAAGAACCAATGAGTTATAGATAATTGAAATGATGCCTCCCAAAGTGTTCACAAGGCAATCCCTATGTTGCACAATCGGTTCTGTGCCACGACCTACCATTTGCAAAATATAGCGTTTGATAACCTTACACTAGCTCAAACTACACTATTTCGCTCGTTTGCAAACAATAGGGCAATCGAGAGCACCTATTGGAGATGGAAAAAACCGAGACAGATATTGTAGAGGGTCCCTACATAAAGGTGTAGGATCTAACGAGACATCTCTAGGTGCCATGGAGTCTAGAGTAATCACCCGTCGAAGTTGAACGGTTTTTTGGTCTTAGGGCTCTTAAGGGACTACACCCAAATGAAGTATCCTCGGAAGCAACGACTGTTGTCACGCACTAAAATTACATGCCTCCTCTAGCATTCACTAGCCACTCGGACATGTTGGCACATTCAGTTTTGGTGCCACGACCCACCGTTTGCAAAATATAGCGTTTGACAGCCTTACACTGACTCAAACTACACTATTTCACACTTTTTCAAATAATAGGGTAGTGAGAGCACTAGATTGGAGACAGAAACAAACTAAGATAAGATATTGTAAAGGTTCCATATGCCGAGGTTTTTGGATCCGACATGATACATCTTTAGGTGCCACGGCAACCGAGTAATCACCCGTTGAAGTTGAACGGTTTTTGGTCTTAGGGCTCTTAAGAGACTACGCCCGAACGAAGTAGCCTGGAAGCAACAACCTTGTCGCACACTGAAACGATACCTCCTCTAGCGTTTACATGGCCACCCAGACATGTAGGCGTAGTCAGTTCGGTGCCATGACCCACCGTTTGTAAAATATAGCATTTGACAGCCTTACACTATCTTAAACTACACTATTTCGCACGTTTGCAAACAATAGGACAACAAGAGCACAGATTGGAGACGGAAAAAATTGAGACAGTCTATTGTAGAGGGTAGACAAACTATTGTAGAGGGTCCCTACACCGACGTGAAGGATGCAATGAGATGTCTCTAGGTGCCACGGAGACTGAGTAATAACCCGTCGAAGTTGAATGATTTTTTGGTCTCAGGCTCTTAAGGGACTATGCCCGAACGAAGTAGCCCGGAAGCAACGACCTTATTGCGCACCGAAATGATGTCTTTTCTAGCGTTCACCTGGCCACTCAAACGTGTTGGCGCAGTCAATTCAGTGTCACGACCCACCGTCTGCAAAATATAGCGTTTGACAACCTTACACTGGCTCAAACTACACTATTTCGCACGTTTGCAAACAAATAGGGCAGCGAGAGCACCGATTAGAGACGAAAAACCAACACAGAATATTGTAGAGGGTCCCTACGCCGAGGCGTAAGATCCGATGAGACGTCTCTAGGTGCCACGGAGTTCGAGTAATCACCTGTCAAAGTTGAACCATTTTTGGTCTCAGGGCTCTTAAGGGACTACGCCAGAACGAAGTAGCCTGGAAGCAATGAAATTGTCCCGCACTGAAACGATGCCTCCTCTAGCGTTTACTTGGCCACTAGGACTGTTTGGCGCAGTCGGTTCGGGGGCCAAGACGTTCCGAAGCATGACTTCTCACTACTCGCCTTCGTTCATTTCCTAGGACTGCCTAGAAAAGGCAATTTGTAAACAATTATGCCACCCCACGGAGTCTGAGTAATCACCCGTCAAAGTTGAACCATTTTTTGGTCTCAGGGCTCTTAAGGGACTACTCTAGAATGAAGTAGCCCGGAAGCAACGGCGTTGTTATGCACCGAAACGACGCCTCCTCTAGTGTTTACCTGGCCACCCGGACTGTTTGGCGTAGTCGGTTTGGGGCCACGACGTTCCGGAGTGTGACTTCCCACTACTCGCCTTTGTTCATTTCCCTAGGACTGCCTAAAAAAGGCAGTTTGTAAACAATTATGCCACGAAAGCTCAAGGAATGCCACGGCCCTGAATTCTTGGGTGCGACTAGAGAACCCCTTCACTCAAGTTTTGGCTCAGACGGTTCTTTGTTTGGATGACCGAGCGCTAAGTTGTGATCATCATAAGTTTCCATTGAAAGCGTGAATTGGGATTAATAGGGAAGGGGTTCTTGGCTCCGGATCGGGTGGTCTGACTCCAAACTGGGCCTCCCTAAAGCCCGCCATAGCACTCGAAGGCATTTACCCCACAATCAGACGCATTGGCGGTGACAGTTTGCTCTCACGACGTCCTGGGGCATGACTTCTCACTACTCGGCTAGGTTGCAGGCCTACTTAGAGACGCCTAGGACCACACGGATAAAATCCGTAGTGGCATCTCCCTCCACTACATCCACAGGTCTTGGAAATCCTTCTTCTAGCAGGGCAAAGACAGGAAAGATGTTTCATGATTAGATTCATAGGACCTGGATGTATAGATATATATGTCATCTAGTCCTAGTTCACGATTCTTCATATAATCCATGTATATAGCCTTATGCGACCGCATGTGGTCCCATATGTATGACACACTTAGTTCGATACATTATGAATTTATATTTTCAGAGACGTGGCACACTTAGTTTGATACATTATATCCATGTTGGCTTTTCATAACGATATTACTTCTATGTTTGATTTGATTTCATTACACATGATATCCTTCTATGTATGTTTTTACAACCATATTAGTTATATGTTTGATTTGATTTGATGGCCTCAATTATGTGAGCATTATCCATATGATATATGATGTTATGTTATTGTTAAATGATATATGATGTTATGTTATATAATGGTTTTGAAGGTTCTTGGGTACAAGATCATTTTTTTTCAAGAGATTCAAGTGTGGACTTATATCAATTTTCTTAGTTTAAGCACGTGGTTAACACACTCCAAAGTGAGACAATATGTACACAATTAAATATGGTCTTGAGGGATTTATTACAAGTGATTTTATATGTTTTTAGTGTACTTACAATTTATTTGTTAAGTATTAGTTACAATTAAGTGTTATTGATGTGTGTAACAATAAGGTCATAATTTGAATTCACTTGTTTAAAAAAATACAGAAACAATGTAGTTTAGTTGGCACAAGATATGCAAAAAATATTCTTAACACTCTATTGTGTATTAACATGCTTTGAAAAGAGATCAAACAATCATTAGAGTAAATGCATGGTAATGTGTTAACCTTGTTGCAATCTCATTGATGCGAGCTAAGTAGTGAGAAGTCATGCCTCGGGACATCGTGGGAGCAAACTGTCACTGCCAACGCGTTCGATTGGGGGGTATATGTCTTCGGGTGCTATGGCGGGCTCTAGGGAAGCTTGGTTTGGAGTCAGACCACTCGATCCGTAGCCAAAAACCCATTCCCTATTAATCCCAATTGACGTTTTTAGTGGAAACTTATGACAATCATAACTTGGCACTCGGTCATCTAAACAAAAAACCGTCTGAGACAAAACTTGAGAGGAGTTCTCTAGTCGCACCCAAGAATTCAGGGTTGTGGCATTCCTTGAGCCTTTGTGGCATAATTGTTTACAAACTACCTTTTCTAAGCAATCCTAGGAAATGAACGGAGACGAGTACTGAGAAGTCATGCCTCGGGACGTCATGGCACCAAACAGACTACGCTAACACGTCCAAGTGGTCAAGTGAACGCTAGAGGAGGTGTCGTTTTGGTGCGGGACAACGTCATTGCTTCCAGGCTACTTTGTTCGGGCGTAGTCCCTTAAGAGCCCTGAGACAAAAAAACAGTTCAACTTCGATGGATGATTACTTGGACTTCGTGGTACCTAGAGACATCTCATCGGATCCTACACCTCGGTGTAGGGACCCTCTACAATAGCTTGTCTCGGTTTTTTCCGTCTCCAATCCGTGTTATCGCTGCCCTATTGTTTGCAAATGCGCAAAATAGTGTAGTTTGAGCCAGCATAAGGCCGTCAAACGCTATATTTTATAAACGGTGGGTCTTTCACCGAATTGACTGCGCCAACACGTCTAAGACACCAAGTGAACACTAGAGGAGGCGTCGTTTCTGTTTGCGACAGGTCGCTGCTTCCGGGCTACTTCGTTCGGGTGTAGTTCCTTAAGAGCCCTGAGACCAAAATACCGTTCAACTTCGACGGGTGATTACTCGGTCTCCGTGGCACCTAGAGACGTCTCGTCGAATTCTACACCTTGACGTAGGGACCCTCTACAATAGCCTGTCTTAGTTTTTTCATCTCAGATCGGTGCTCTCGCTTCCTATTGTTTGCAAACGCGTGAAATAGTGCAGTTTCAACCAGTGTAAGACTGTCAAACACTATATTTTGCAAACAGTGGGTTATGGCACCGAACCGACTACGCCAACACATCCGGGTGACCAAGTGAACGTTAGAGGAGGCATCGTTTCAGTGCGTGACAAGGTTGTTGCTTCCGGGCTACTTCATTCGGGCGTAGTCCCTTAAGAGCCCTAAGACCAAAAAATCGTCAACTTCGATGGGTGATTACTCGGTCTCCATGGTACCTAAAGATGTCTCGTCAGATCCTACACCTCAACGTAGGGACCCTCTACAATAGCCTATCTCGGTTTATTTCGTCTCCAATCGGTGCTCTCGCTGCCCTATTGTTTACAAACGCGCAAAATAATGCAGTTTGAGGCAATGTAAGACTGTTAAACACTATATTTTGCAAATGGTGGATCGTGGCACCGAACCAACTGGGCCAACACATCCGGGTGGCCAGGTGAACGCTAGAGGAGGCATCGTTTTGGTGCACGAAAAGGTCGTTGCTTCTGGGCTATTTCTTTCGGGCGTAGTCCCTTAAGAGCCTTGAGACCAAAAAACTATTCAACTTCGACGAGTGATTATTCGGTCTCCATGGCAGCTATAGATGTCTCATAAGATTTTACACCTCGGCGTAGGGACCCTCTACAATAGTCTGTCTCGGTTTTTTCCGTTTCAGATCGGTGCTCTCGCTTTCCTATTGTTTGCAAATGCGCGAAATAGTGCAGTTTGAGTCAGTGTAAGACTATCAAATACTATATTTTGCAAACGGTGGGTCGTGGCACCAAACCGACTACGCCAACATGTTCGAGTGGCCAAGTGAATGCTAGAGGAGGCATCGTTTTAGTGCGAGACAAGGTCGTTACTTCCAGGTTACTTCGTTCAGGCATAGTCCCTTAAGAGTCTTGAGACCAAAAAACAGTTTAACTTCGACGGGTGATTACTCGAACTCCGTGACACCTAGAGATGTCTCGTTGGATTCTACACCTCGGCGCAGGGACCCACTACAATAGCCTGTCTCAGTTTTTTCTGTCTCCAATCGGTACTCTCACTGCCCTATTGTTTTCAAACGCGCGAAATAGTGCAATTTGAGCCAGTGTAAGGTTGTCAAACGCTATATTTTTCAAACAGTGGGTCGTGACACTGAACCAACTGTGCCAACACGTTCAGGTGGCTAGGTAAACGCTGAAGGAAGAGTCATTTCGGTGAGCGACAAGGTCGTTGCTTTCGGGCTACTTTGTTCGGGTGTAGTCCCTTAAGAGCCATGAGACCAAAAAACCATTCAACTTCGACAGGTGATTACTCGGAATCTGTGGCACCTAAAAATGTCTCATTGATTAACTTTCAACATTCGACTTGTTTGCGTAATCAAACGTTCTTTTGTTAATTCACTTACAACACTAGTAGCAAGTACAAGACACAATATTACTATCCCTTGTGCGTCTCTTGACACCAATAGTGTGATATGTATCATGAAGGTTTTCAACAATTGTAGAGGTTTGACCGTGTATATTAGATGTTGTCAATCCTAAGGTGTTTAATGTAAGTCTCATTTTAATCAATTTCATCAAACTAACCAAAAACTGACATCTTTGGGAATTATTTAAAATTGCAAAATAATTATCCTAAATTCTAGTGGCTTTTCTTCTGATTTGCCGTTTAGAAAGTTTGGCAGACATTGGTTTCAAAATGTTCTCATCAATTTCAATAAAATAATTAGGTTTCTTACGTAAAATCTTAGGAGGTGTTTTTGTCAAATTTTGTTTGTCTATAGTTTCAACCTGAATTTCCTGATTCACATTTTTATTGTCTCCTTCAATTTCAACATCAACTACATCACGAGTATTTAATTCTTGTTCAACATTGACAATAAAAATATTTTTCATCACGAGTATTTAATTCATCTTCAACGTTGATAGTAGAAACATTACCTAGTTCCTCATTGCTTACAATAGTAGGGGTTGAAGATGAGCCTCTTCTTGATTCACGAAGATTCGGCATTCGCTCAGCATTTTAAAATATTTTTACCTCTAATTCGTCTTGGTGTTTTTTTACTTATTGACTTCTTTTTTTGACTTCGTTTCTTATCTCCCATGATGTTTTGCTTCCGGTGATAAGAAAAACGTGCAGAAAGCAACATAATTTCGCAGTAATTCATACATTCAAGCCAAACGGTAAAGATCACATGGTAATGCAAACGTTGGGATGCATGTAAATATGATTTAATAACCGCGATCACTTTTCTAATATTAAACACCGCCATCACGGTTTATAAAACGCACTCGCGGTTCTATTTGTATCATCAAATCCGACCCTCAAGGCTTGGGAAAATTTTATTTTTCCCCAACCAGAGCTACGGGAGGTCATTATGGCGTGTAAAAGGTCAAAAACTTCAAATTTGCTCTTCCGCGGACTTGAACCATGCTGAAAAATTGAAAACATCTCACAAAAATGGTACCATCGCATATGAAAGACTGTTAGCTTCATAGAAATATTTATAAAGTGAATAGAATAAGATAAATATCATTTTATAATTTTTTACTAACAATAGGTTTTAAGACATTTTTTCCCGCAAATGTTCATGTCTACATTTAAGACTGTAACTTTTGTTTCGCTTATCAAAATGCGATAAAACATGGCAAAATTCTATCCACATTAAAAAAATATAGATTTGATTTCGATATTTTTTGTAGTTATGGCAGGCAAACGGGAAGTGCTTCCGTTTTCTAAAAAAATTCAAACCACTTTTACAGAAAAAATCATAAAAACAAATACTGCTCAAAAAAATACAAAATAAAATCCATCCCAAGATAGACAGCAGCATCTAACTTTTCACCAAAGGAAAAAAAAACAAGATTTTGTCATCCAAATCGCGGGCAAATGGACTACAATCTTATAGGTTTTTTCAAAAAAAAAAAACAAAGTCATATAATTTTGAGTGTTTGATATAGCTAAACTTGTCCGTTTTTAAAAACTTTTAGTAGTTTTGAAACTATATTTCGGATGCTACAATTCATATTTATATAAATTTTTCTAATTTTGAGTGCGCGTATTGCTAATAATCCCTACAAGTTGAGATTTCGTTGTTTTTTGCAATATGACGTCCACTTATGTTTAGTAAATTTTCAAATTGGCACATATAAGGATGAAGTTGTATGTGACGTGATGCCTATGATGTCCACTTATGTTTAGTAAATTTTCAAATTGGCACATATAAGGATGAAGTTGTATGTGACGTGATGCCTATGGATGTGTGTCACGTGCTGCTAGGTAGGCCATGGCAATTTGACAGGAGAGTTGTACACGATGGTAGGGCAAATACTTATACCGTTGTGAAGGATGGAAAGAGATTCACTTTGAGTCCACTAAAAGATAAAGGAGAAAAGGCAGAGAGCAGTCCAAGAGTTATGTTGGTGTCTGGAAAAGAGTTCTTGATGGAAACCAAGAAAGAAAAGGCTTGCTTTGCGTTGATTTCAAAGCCCGTACAAGCTGAGACAAACACTGAGGTAGCTGATTTACCTACTAAAATACAAATTTTGTTAGAAGAGTATGTTGATATTGTATCCACAAAGTTGCCACCACATGGACCTAATGCCAGGAGCTAGTTTGCCAAATAAGGCAGCTTATAGATTAATGCCTCAAGAGAATGAGGAGATCAAAAGGCAAGTGCAAGAGCTGTTACAAAAGGGATTAATCCGTAAAAGCTTGAGCCCATGTGCAGTACCAGCCGTGTTAGCACCAAAAAAAGGGTGGTGAATGGAGAATGTGCACGGATTCAAGGGCCATCAACAAGATCACAATAAAATACATATTTCCATTGCCAAGGATGGACGATTTAATGGACTGTCTCAGCGAAGCCAAATACTTCAGCAAGATAGATTTAAAGAGTGGGTATCACTGAATTCGGATAAGAGAAGGTGATGAGTGGAAAACAATGTTTAAAACCAATGATGGGTTGTATGAATGGTTGGTTATGCCATTTGGTTTATCTAATGCCCCAAGTACATTTATGAGGCTCATGAACAAAGTACTGAGGTCATTCAGGGGTAAGTTTGTGATTGTATATTTGGATGATATCTTAATTTTCAGTCATTCCAAAGAAGAACACTTAACTCATCTAAAGTTAGTGTTGAGTAAGTTGAAAGAGGCAAACTTGTTGATCAATTTAAAGAAATGTAGCTTTATGCAAAAGGAGCTCATTTATTTGGGATTTACAATCTCACAAGATGGGTTAGAGATGGATCCAGAGACGATGAAAGCAATAGTGGAATGGCCTTCACCAAGAACCATGTTTGAAGCTACGATTTTTTATGGTCTAGCAAGCTTTTATAGGAAATTCATAAGGAATTTCAGTGATATTTATCCACCTATCACAGAAATCATGAGAGGGGATAGAAAGAAGTTTCAATGGACCCCTGAAGCTGAGGAGAAATTTGAGTTGCTAAAGAAGAAAGTTACAAAACAGCCAGTTATAACACTACCTAATTTTGACTAAGTGTTTTAGGTAGATCGTGATGCAAGTGGAACAGCCATAGGAGTGGTGGTGATCAGTCAAGACGGTAAGCCAGTTGCTTAGTTTAGTGAAAAATTGAATGAAGCTAAAAGAAGGTATTTTGTTTATGATCAAGAGTTTTATGTTATAATACAAGCTCTTAAAAAATGGAGGCATTATCTATTGCCCAAGGAATTTGTTTTATTCATCGATCATCAGGTACTTTAGTATATAAACAGTCAAGCTAAGCTAAACCAAAGGCATACAAAATGATTGGAGTTTCTCCAGAGATACACTTTTGTTTTGAAACACAGAAGTCATAAGTCTAACAAGGTTGTCGATGCCTTAAGTAGAAGAATTCTTGTGTTAAACGAGCTGCAAGTAGAGGTCATTGGATTTGAAGCAATGAATGAATTATGTAAAGAAGATACAAACTTTAGAGAAGCTTGGGCAGCGTGTAAGAACCCAACAAGTGGTGAGAGAACTCCATGGTTAGAGGTAAAGGATTGTGTATACCCCAAGGTTCCATGAGGGAAAGCCTGTTGAGAGAAAAACATAGTGGCAGTTTAGCTGGTTACTTTGGGTATGGTAAAATATTGACTCAATTAAGTACACAATTCTATTGGCCAAAGATGAGTACACATGTGAAGAAATTTGTGGCGAAGTGCAGAATATGTGGTATCCCCAGATTTCACCCTAAAATCTGAGACTACCCATTTGAAAAAAATTCATTCTTTTTAAAATAACGGGTCTTTTTGTGTTTTTATTGCCAGAAGATGCCTGTATTGTGTTAAGATATTCCCAGTGAATCATATGAGCCAATTTTGACAAATACCCAGATGCCAAAACTCATTTTATCACTCCGCCAAGTTTTGTCTGCGGGAAATTTTTATTTAATTATTTATTAAATAAATAATGCCCCGTTTGAAGTAAATTGTGCTCCAGTTGAACCCTGTTGAAGTTTTACATGCCAGTATTCACATATATCAATAGGGTTTTCACCAGGAATGAATCCTGAGCTTTGTCTGTGACTTTTGGTAACTTTGTCTGTGACTTCAGGCAACGTTTTTCATTTTTTTTTTTTCCTCGTAATCTTTGTGAAATTCCCCTAGGTCAATTCCTTTGCCAGTACAGTCTGTTTTCTTGCCTGGAGTATCTGGAGATCATCTACGGCCGCCATGCCAGAAGGAATCAGCCTCAGAAAGCAAGCTTCTGGTCAAAAAAGACGAAGTCATGCACAAAAAGCCTCTCCTAGGCAAGTCGCATTTTTTGGAATAAATGGATTTTATGAAAATAAGAAAAATATTGCCATCAATGCGTAGAGCTCGAGAAGATATGCACTTTTAGAGAAAACGACACCTAAAACGAAGCCACGGAATGAAAGTTACGGCACATGCAAGTTTTTGCTGCTACATCTTCCCGGACCCTTTCCAAAAATGGCAAGTTTTATTCCTTGTGTTTTCTTCACCAAAAATCCAAAAAAGGAAAGAAATGTTGTTTTTATGTCAGTCACAATTTTCAAGGCTACCTTCCGCGTCCAGTTTCCACGCTGCCCTAAGTGACGAATTCTCACGCAATTTTAAAGGCAGAAGTCATAATGCAAGTCACACTTTTGGAAAAGAGCTATCGAGTTATCTTTCATGCAAGTCGCATTTTTTTTAAGGAATAGTTTAAGCTGCCAATGAGAATTTTGGCAGTGGCAGGCAGGCGAGAATTTCTTACCTGCCTAGCAGGGTAATTTTTCCCATGAAGTCAAAGTCATTTAAGCTGCAATGGGAATATTAGAGGTGGCAGGAAGGCGGGGATTTCTTACCTGCCTTGCAGGGTAAAAATTCTCATTATAAAAGAAAAAACACTTAAAGCACTAGTGGGAATTTCCTACCTGCCTGGCAGGGTAAAAATTCCCATTATGAAAGTCAAATCACTTAAGTGGAAGAAGGGATTTTTAGAGCTGCAGTGAAGGGTGAAAATTCCCATCAGAAGTTGACTTCTTATTTTTAGAATTCACCCTTGCCAAAAAGTGCGACCCACCTTGGGTGAATAACAATGCATTTAATAATATTTATTAATGTTTATTCACCCAATTTTGGTGCCATAAATAGAAGGAAAGTCAATGCATGAAGACAAGCCAAAGTGAACTGAAGGTAGCATGCTAAAAATAAATAAATTAAATTTATTTAATGGCAGCCAACAGCATGCAAAAATAGGCGCCCAATTTGGGTGAATAAACATCATTGTTTATTAATTAATTGCCAGGAATAGGAGGGGCAATTATTAAAAATAGAATGTTGAGAGGTTATATAAGCATGGGCTGCCATAATGAAGATATAATTAATTATTTTGGCAAAGGATTGCAGCCCGGACAGTTTTGGCGCCCAAGGAAGGAGGATTTTTGCTAAAAAAAGTGTTTTTCACTGCCGGAAAGCTTCAAAGTTTGGCGCCTAGGATTGGAAGAGCTTGTTTTATGCCTATGTAATTATCTGCATATTGGTACAAGTGCCCAGGTGAAGTTGAAAATATTTATGCTTGCTTTGCATGCAAGCAAAGCCTCAAATTTTAGGGCAGCGGACTTTATATGCAGATTTTTATGATAAAAATCAAGTGTTCATGTTCCGGTTGCCGTCTTTGTCTGAATTAATTGCAGGTATTCATTACAGGTGCTTATGTAAGAGAAAGGGAGCTTAAATCAATGTCAGATACATTGAATATATCTTCCGAATCTGAAGAAATCCCTAGATCTGCACCAATTGTAAAGAATTCCGGCCGAATAAAAAGAAAAAGAGTTGTTCAGACAAAGATTGCTCCAGCCATGGCAAAGCAGGATGAAAGGGTAGGCTCTGCGAAATCATGCATAGCTTCCACATTTGCTGAAGTCAATGATACAGACACAGGCCATGCACCTATCACCGATTTAATTGGTAGATCTGCACAAATCGATCCAATTGCAAAGGCTTCCGACAAAAATTCATCCTCTTGTTTCTGACGCAGCCCGTGTAGAAGTTAGTGCATGGAGAATTCCTTCCAAGATCTTGTGCATGTGCTCCCAATCTTCCAGTTGAAGCCTCTATTGAATTTACCTGTACTTTCCTTCACCCGGAGTGCTTTCCAGAATTTTTAATTGCTCATATGCAATTAAAAAAATAAAAGGTGATGAGTTTTGCCTGAACTATTTACGGACAAACATTGCACTGATGCATGTACTGGAGAATAACTGCAAAAGCTTCAAGGATAAGAGGGAAGACAAGTCAACGGCAACACCTATAAGCAAAATCACAGTCAGTCTGCTTCCAGATCCAGTTTGGTGAGAATCAAAGGCAAAAGAATCAACTGCATGCAGAATATGTAAAAAGGAACAAGACTGGAAGTGTTGCAACTTTCTTCTAATCTCTTTTCCTCTTTCTTCTTTTTTCTCTTATTTCCTCCGACAAAGTAATTGAGCGATCAATTAAATTATAAAACTTAAGTGATCGGTTTAAAAGCCATTACTTGAAGAAGTCAATTACTTGGAAATAGGTGGCATACATGCAAAATAGAAGGTTCTATTTTTAGTTATAAATCATGCATGTCATGCAAAGAGGAATTCGAGGAGGGAGATTGCCAGTTGTTTCCTTTCCGACTTCCACATGTGCCAGTTCACTAAAGGCTTCCTATTTGTAATTTCCCCTCTACATGCTATAAGTAGAGGAAGAACCTACGGGTTAAAAGATGGAATTTGTAAGCAGCATTCTTGTGTTCTAGACTTTGTGCTGAAACCCCTGATAGCTATTTGAAGCAGAGGAATAGAAAGGAGCATATTTCCGGAGAACTTTGTGTCAACGGTGCATTTTGTTTCTAACTTTCTGTCTTAGATCTATTCATAAACTTTGCGTTATTCTAGATCTAGATCTGAAAGTTCCCTTTGCTTATAATTTTGTATGTTAATATCTATTTGTTCTATCTATGTGCATGCAATCAACTCTGTAATCTATTGATTGGGTTGCACATCTTCCCTCTTTCTTTCCTGTTTTCTACTATTTTCTTCTTCATCAGATATTTCCTTTCTTTAACAGCTGCTTACTTGCTGCAAAACTATACAGCTATGGTTCATGAGCTGCATGGTTAAAGTAATACCCACAAATAGATACTAGCATATTTAACTGACAAATCTTACACGGGAGCCTCACCAGTAAATGAGGGAGATTTATCTCATGACTACCTAGGTTTTCAGCCATGCAGAAAATCTAGCCAACAATATGTTAGCATGCCAAAGGGAAAAGCCAAAACACAGAACTATATCAGCCATTGCTAGTTGCAAGTCGACCATGGGATGCAATAAGTATGGACTTTGTCCTAGGATTACCACACACTCAGAGAGGTGATGATTTTGTTTTTGTAGTTGGCATATTTTCAAAAATGGCTCATTTTATAACATGCAAAAAGTGTAATGATGCCACAAATATTGCAAATCTTTATTTTCATGAAGTTGTGAGGTTGCATGGGCTGCCACTGAGCATTGTATCAGATACAGACACAATTTGTAGGCCACTTTTGGAGGACGTTGTGGAAGAAGTTGGGCACAAGACTGAATTTAGGTCAGCTTACCCTCAAATGGATGGACAAACCGAGGTTGTGAATCTCTTGGAAACTTGTTAAGGTGTGTCATCAATGACAAGCTCAAACAGTAGGATTTAGCCTTGTCACAAGCTGAATTCACCTACATAGACTCGGTAAATAGGAGTACAGGGATGAGCCCCTTTCAGATTGTGTATGGCAGCAGCCCACTAGGAATTTGTGAGTTGAGGAGCACAGTTGAGATGAATAAGCGAAGTGTTGAAGGTGAAGAATATGCACAAGCCATGCAAGATATACACGCAGAAGTCAGAAAGAGAGTGGAAGAGAGTGGACAGAAGTATAAACAATTTGCTGATCAGAAATGCAGAGAACATAATTTTGAGATTGGCGACTTGATACTCGCTCATTTGAGGAAAGACAAGTTTCCCAAAGGTGAGTATAGTAAACATAAGATGAAAAAGATCGGACATTGTAAGGTCTTACACAAATTTTCACCAAATGCCTATGAAATTGAGTTACCAAATGGGATAGGCATTTCCCTAATTTTCAATGTTTATGATCTGTATAAGTATATTGAAGGTTCTCTAAGTGAGGAGACTCAAGAAGAGGATGTACCAGTGATTGACTAGAAGGCAAAAATGCCTGAGGGAGTAAAAGAGGAAATGGAAGCAATCATCGACATCAGAATCAACAAGAGCACCAGACACAAACACTATTACGAGTATTCGATAAAATGGAAAGGAAGAATGACAAAAGATGCAACTTGGATGTCTGAAGCCGAAGTTGTGAAGCACAGAAAAACCATTGAAGATCTCACAGCAGGTACATGAGCCGAAGCTCATGTTTTGTTACCTGGGTGTCTGATGCAGGAGCATCCACGGGGTTCGCATAATCGGCATCACCAAAAAAGGGGGGGAATTAGTTCATTGCTTTTGTTTTTGTTTGTTCTGTTGTAACAACTGTCAAGATGAGTTCCTTGTTTTTGTTTTTGTTTGTTTTGTTGTAACAGTTGTCAAGCTCAGAGACTTAAGGAGTTTGTTATACTAAAAATAGATTTTTTTTGCATGCTTGTTTTTATGCCGTAGGAGTAGGACTTTTGTTTTGTTTTTGGTTGGCCACTATTTACATTAGACCAGAGAATGAATAAAGGAGTTTTTCTTTTTTCAGGGAAAAAAAAGACTAGGTTCTGTAGTGTTTTTGGGTGCACCACTTGTTATAGTTATTTGTATGTTATTTGAGTCTTAGTTAACCTTGTGATCAATGTTAGGAGTATATGGCAAGGAGACAAGTTTAAAGAAGATGGAATCTTTATATCATGTGTCTATCCATTGAAAGACAAATGAAATGTAGAGAAACTAACAGTATGTGAGTGATAGGAATGTCACGTCATCAACAATATCATCTTATCAACCATCTATGTTTCAAGCTATGGAGGTACATGTCATACATTCCAATATGATAATTTAGTAGCTCCCAATGAAACATAGATATTCGTGATATTCAAGATTGACATGTTACGAAGAGTAAGGGATTTTTTGTGTATGGTGATCCTAGGGCTTGTTGATCAATCCTAAGCATCGACTTTTTATAATTCTATGTATGTAATTAGAGTCTTAGTTAACCTTATATGGCAAGGAGATAAGTATAAAGAAGATGAAATATTCATATCATGTGTCTACCATTGAAAGACATGAAATACAAAGAAAGTGGAAAAATGTGAGAGAGCATTATTTACAGAAGAGTGGGGCAAGGATTTCGATGTGAACCTGTCAGTGAATGGTTGAGACATTTTTGGGGGTTTTGTAGCTATTGTAGAATAGGATAATACGAGTAGGAATAGTAGTTTTCTTTTTGTACGCTTTGTATTAAAAATATATTATTGACTAATAAAGAAAATGCTATTTTGAATTCTACAAATTTCTTAACTGCTTTTGTTCTATTTCTCTCACAGCAGATTTCTTTTAATTGTATTCTTTGTGTTTTGTGAATAACAACAATAGTTATTGAATGCATCAATTTCCTAACAGTTTTTTAGGATAGATGTTTACTCGCATGCCAAATAGGGTAATGTGTTCCAAAATAGCACCCATGCTATTTAGACAACTTCATTAAAGTTTAGGACTTAAGCAGCTCTTGTTTGAAAATATGTGGAACAAAGAAACTTATTGTTTTGCAAAAATCTGGAACTTAGTGTTTCACAAGTTTACCCAACCTGTGGAGCAAAGGAACATCACCGCGGGGAAATACACTGTAGAACAAAGGCAAATGACCATGCGGCATTGCGAGAAAGAGAAGTGCAAGTGCGGAGTGTTGGAGAAGTTCACAAGGAAAAGCCTAAGGACTCTGTGGAACAAAAGAAATCCA
Source organism: Taxus chinensis (assembly GCA_019776745.2). NCBI lineage: Eukaryota > Viridiplantae > Streptophyta > Pinopsida > Cupressales > Taxaceae > Taxus > Taxus chinensis. The sequence goes on along the minus strand of CM034148.1, from coordinate 757,589,845 downwards.
CATGCCAAAGGAACCCGTGTAACAAAGGAACAGTCATCTGCGGAATAAAGCGATACAAGGAAAAATGACATGGGACACAAAAGACTACACGGAATGTAGCATACAGCGCGAGATGAAGAAAGATCAGGCCATGGGTGGTGAAAATAATTGAGTAGTCATTAGTTGTTTGCGGATCAGGGAGAAAGTCAACAACAACGTCATGCATTATCTACGGTTCGCCAAGCTCAGCAGAAAGCCATGGAAGACAAGATCAAGGTGGTGGAAAATCAGAAGTCCGCGAAGCACAACAAAGTTGTGCCTAATTCAAACCAAGTGCTCAACCACTCCAATGACCAGAATTTAATTTTGAATGGCTTCGTCTTCTTGCACTAGCGATCTGATGGCATGTGAATTAGAATAATGTCAAACGCCCATACCTGGCCTACGAAATCAATGGCAATTGGTCATTGGTGTTGGTAGGGTGGTTGAATTCGTTGATCGTTTGGAGTAATGTCAAACACCCATACCTAGCCTATGAAATCAATGGCAATTGGTCCTTGGTGTTGGTAGGGTGGTTGAATTCATTGATCGTTGGATGTGATTGTTTCCCTCTTCTCTCTCTCAATTTTTATAAATGTAAGTGCGAAAGCACATGTAAAAGGTTCGCTTTTTCTGTTAAGTTTAATGTCAAACGCCCATACCTGGCCTACGAAATCAATGGCAATTGGTCCTTGGTGTTGGTAGGGTGGTTGAATTCATTGATCATTTGGAGTAATGTAAAATGCCCAGGTACCTGGCCTATGAAATCAATGGCAATTGGTCCTTGGTGTTGGTAGGGTGGTTGAATTCATTGATCGTTGGATGTGATTGTTTCCCTCTTCTCTCTCTCAATTTTTATAAATGTAAGTGTGAAAGCAGGTGTAAAAGGTTCGCTTTTCTGTTAAGTTTGATGGCTCAAAGCTTTTTCTCGCAAAACTCTATAACATGCCTATGAAGTTTTCACATGCCTCAACTTTGTTAGTCTATGAATGGATAAATTCTTGATATTATTTGCAAGAGTGATTTCTTTCCTTTGAATGCATTAGTGTTTAATGTGAATATTTCAATCCTGTTGTTCACCTTTGGTCTTATTCTGTTTAATTCTTCCAAATGTTCTGTGTGTATCCTTTAGATCTTCACATGTATTGTTATACATGTGTCCTTAGATCCAGAATTGATCCCTATTCTAGTTTGGTGCATCACTTCTCTTTATTTTAGCATTTCTCCTTTCATCCTTGTATATGGTAGAGAAGCCAGGCTTTCATTCTCTCTTGAGTTGCCTTCTGAGACAGGATATGATGACACAAAAGTTGGAATTGGAGGGAGAAGATGAGAGAACAATGAGAATGGAGTTTTTCAAACTTGAAGAACTAAGGAAATCCGCCATTATCAAGTTAGAAGAACATCAAAGGTCAACCAAGCAATGGTTTGACAAGAAATCCGAAGCACATGCTTTCAAGACAAGAGATTTGATCTTGAAATGGGACGCAAATAGAGCTAAACTAGGGCAACACTCTAAGTTTGATGCACTTTAGAGTAGACCATATATCATCACTACCTGTAAGCAGGCTGACTTTTTTGAGTTGTCTAAACTTGATGGGGAGGCACTTCAAATCCCAATAAATGGGATTTATCTCAAACCTTCTCATTGAGTTTGTTTGTTGCATCTTGTAAATAGTTGTTCCTTTGTTTTGTTTTCCTTGTTCTTGGAGGGGTCCCTCCTTTTGTTGTGTGGTGATACTAGTCGAGTGCCTTTTAATATCAGTAATAGTTAAGTTGCTGATCGTTTTGGATATGTGCATTTGTTGCACAAGTGTTGGTTGCCCTGGATATGCATCTTCAGGTTGGCTGCCACAAAACAATATATAAGACCACGATTAAAATATAGTATAAATCCAGCCTAATAAAGTGGCAATTAACCATATTAAAAGTGCATATGAAAAACAAAACAAGCTTGATCCACAACAAACTACTCAGGAATTTCATAAGTCCCTAAATGTCTGAGTTGAGGCTGTTTATTACATTTATCTCACATGCTACCCCTTGCGGATCATGTTTCCGAGGCTTGTATTTGGTACCTTCCAGTAGAATAATAGTGCTACAAAACATGTAATTTCTGCTCTCCATAATATATTAACTTTAAAACCGAGAAAAGAAAAATCCAGAGAAGGCCTGGAGACTGCTCGTGGAACTACTTGCCAGAAGCTATTCCAGTGCCGGGCAAGCTCTAAACGGCTGCAGATCGTACCCGGACCTGTCCAAGGCCGTACCATGCAAAAGCCATACACGTAAAACTGGGTATACTACCGGTACCAGGTGCCCTAGGGGTGCTGTTTCAGTAACCTATAGTGGAAAATAAATTGCCAATTGGTATAACATATACTGAGCAGGTGAGCAATGGGAAGGATGGAGCAGATTCTTCAAGGCCCAATATGAGTAGTTTTGAAAAGAAGTTAATTATTGTCCGTGAACACAGCTAGATTTCTGCTGTAACGAATATCATTAACTTGCACCAATACCTGCAGAAGAGAGGCAAGAAGAAAAATAGTTTTAGGCAAAGGAGACGCCGTGGAAACTGCCAGAATGGCCAGATGCATCACAAAACACGGGTACGTTGCTGCAGAAGTTTGCACAGAACATCATTTCTATAGTACCATGGCAATACGCCGTACTGATGTTTCTACCGGTACCAGGTGCCCTAGGGGTGCATGTTTCAAACCTGGAGTGGAAAATAGAATTGCCAATTGGTATAACATATACTGAGCATGTCTGCATCCTGAAATGAGCCAGATTCTGGCAATTGAATATGCAGTGTTTTTGAGCCCAGGAGAGAGTTAATTACGTGTCAAAACGTGGCACTAACTTGCCCTTGCCATTCCATCCAAAATTACATTCTGTTAAAATCGGTGGTCTGAAACATGATTTCTTGCCTCTGCTAAACAAGAATGCGAGTTTATATTAATTGAGAACTGGTTGTTGTAAAAGGTTTGCCAATCTACGGCTGTAGCTGAATTGTAATCATAGGACTCCAATCTTATTCCACAATTAGTGGAGTTTCTTGAGTGCAGCCCTGAAAAAAATCAGAATGACACAACATTTTTATCCTGTGGTCAACTGTTGTCCTGTTCATGCATTATGATATTTATTACTTATTTGCGTATTTATTGCGTAATTTGATTGTAGTTGTGTGTCTTAGTTGAAAAAATATTCTGTGTTTGTATTTTTCTTTGTTATTCTCTTAGTCTTGGTCTGAATTCTCATCAAATAGTAAGTGATAGGCCTTGCAGGTGTGTGTAATTGCGCGTCATGTAACTAGAGCAATAGTGTGTCTATCCTTCCCTGTGCTGAAACATGAAGCTATTGTTTTATATCTCGTTTGTCGAAATAAGTGAATGACATGTTGTGTTTTCTGTTTTGTGTTCTGTTCTCTTTAGTAATGTTGTGTAGGGCCCTGCATGGAGGGTTTTATAGGTTTTTTAGAGTTGTTTTCTTTGTGGCACTGGTGAGTGGTTACCATCAATATCATCTCAAAGAATAATGGAGGCTGCGTGCATAATATTGCTCCGGTAAGTCAGGGCTTTACTTTTAATTATTTTTATGTAGCTTCTTTTATTCAGAAATTTCTCATAATTGTTACTATGCGTGTTTCAGATTATTAAGTGCTTTATTCACTAAGAAGAATGGAATATTCGTACTGCATGAAGACAGAGGAGGAGATATTTTCCAGAGACAGGTCAGTAGATGTTGTTTATATCATTTTAATTTTAGCTTATCCATTAAAAAGGACTTGAGTTGTGTATTAAGTTTGATTCATTCTACAATTTTTTGGATCATGTAGACTTCAAGAGAGGGAACTCTTCAAGAGAGGGAAAACTTCACCCTCACAATCTTTGTTCGAATAGGTCTGGGTCGATTGAGTGCATAAATGACCTATCCTCTTATGAGTCCTCCATCCTAGATATATTCCCTAGCCAAATACTATTGAGTCCTCCATCCTAGATGTTTACAATCTTTGGCTGAGCTCATACGTGGATAGAAGTGCAGACTGAGCCCTAAATTGAGGTAAGTCCTAACGGTCCTCACCCACCTCACTCGGTTCTTCAGTATGACCAGAAACTCGAATTTTATGCAAGATATCGGCCAAACAAAGTAGCGTTTGAGCGGAGACTTCATTTTTGCTTCCTTCTGGCATGTATTTGTTTTCATCCAATACACCTATCCCTCCTTTGTCGGGTGATTGCTCTCCTTGATCTATCGATTGAATGCCAGGCTACTGGTCATCTCCCCTGAATGTGCAACGAGTGCAAATGGCCCTACCCGAAAGTCGCCATATAACTGGTCCTGTCCAAAATAACCTCGTACTATTTGGATCGAGTGCTTAAGTTTAGGGCCTCCTTAGGACTATATAGCAACTCTTGTTTAAGGTCATCAAGGCCTGTCTATAAAGTAGTGTCTCCCTCAAATATATAATAGGTAGTAGGCTCATGGGAGTGTGGACTACGTGCCTATCCTAACCTACGGAACAATAGTATCATAACATAGCTCTTCTGAACCTATCAGTGTTGTTATACAGAAGGAACAAATGACCAATAATAAGAGAAACTATAATGTATAGATTGTGTGTTTGTCATTTTACTATGCAAGGAGATAGCCGTACAAAATGAGGACTCTGAGGAGGTTATAAGAAATCTGCATACCACAGGAACCAGCGGAACAATAGAAATCTGCATACCACAGAACCTGTGGAACGAGGCAAATACAAAGCCATGAAACAAAGATTCTGCAATACAAGGAAAAATGCTGCTGGACACAAAATGTTGGAAGACGTGCACAAGGAAAAAATAAAAAGAAGGCAAATTGCACACTATAGAGATAGTGTGTATGTCAATATATTATGAATGAACTAATTACAAATCGGTTACAACCATCTCATCAGTTAAATAACTAACGAAATCCTTATTTAATAAGCCTTACATTCTAATACTAATTACGAATCGATTACAATGATCTCATTAGTTAAATAACTAATGAAGTCCTTATTTAATAAATTTAATAAGCCTTACATTCTAATACCCCCTCTTAAGTCTTATCCTACATAAAGCAAAAAAAAACATTCTAACAAAATAGAACTACATAATCTTCAAAGGCTTTCACTTTGAAAGAAATGTTATGACTAGGTAGGGCACTCCGTCAAGTTGCTTTGTAACCTTCGTAAAGGCCTAGCTCCTGAGCTAAATTCCCGAGTTCCTGGATTCCGCCTCCCCAAACTCCAAAATCATAGATCTCCCTAATTATTGGACAGCCATCCACAAGCTCCATCAAGTTGTCTCATGACCCTCATGAGGGTATAAATCCCAAGATCCACAGTCTCCCGAACTATCTGAGCAACCATCCATATTGGTGGGTCTTCAACCATGGCTAAATTGGTTGTATTTGATATGCCTTTACTCTTGAGAACATCATTGGCTCGAACACGACAATCCCATGCTATGTGACTTCTTTTCTTACAATAATGACATTCAATCTCCCAATTATCTTTATTTGATCTTCTACGAGAGTTTTTGGTTTTGGAATAGAATGTAGTTTCTTGCTGAGACCTTTTACATCTTCTGTAGTTCATTTTTCTTCAGCTAGAAGAGCTGCAATCATATCATTTAGAGATTGAAATTGAATTTGACTGAGGGTAAAATACGCCACAGAACAAAGGAAAATGACCATGCAACATTGTGGAAAAGAGAAGTGAAGTGCGGAGTGTTGAAGAAGTTCGCAAGGAAAGGCCGTCCAAGATGAGGACTTCGTGGAACAAAAGAAATCTGCATACCACAGGAACCCGTGGAACAAGGCAAATACAAATCCATGAAACAAAGATTCCGCGATACAAGGAAAAATGCCGCGGGACATAAAATGTTGGAAGACGTGCACAAGGAAAAAACAAAGAGAATGCAAATTGCACACTATAGAGATAGTGTGTCTTTCAATATATTATGAATGAACTAGTTACAAATCGGTTACAACCATCTCATCAATTAAATAACTAATTAAGTCCTTATTTAATAAGCCTTACATTCTAATACCAGTTACGAATCGATTACAACGATCTCATCAGTTAAATAACTAATGAAGTCCTTATTTAATAAATTTAATAAGCCTTACATTCTAATAGCCCCTTAAGTCTTATCCTACATAAAGCAAAAACAAACATTCTAACAAAATAGAACTACGTAATCTTCAGAGGCTTTCACTTTGAAAGCAATGTTATGACTAGGTAGGGCTCCATCAAGTTGCTTTGTAACCTTCATAAAGGCCTATTTCCCAAGTTGAATTCCCAAGTTCTCGGATTCCGCCTCCCCAAACTCCCAAATCACAGATCTCCCTAATTATTGGACAACCATCCATATTGAGCCATCCACAAGCTCCATCAAGTTGTCTCGTGACCCTCGTGAGGGTGTAAATCCCAAGATCCACAATCTCCTGAACTATCTGAGCAACCATCCATACTAGTGGGTCTTCAACCATGGCTAAATTGGTTGTATTTCACATGCCTTTACTCTTGAGAACATCATTGGCTCGAACACGACAATCCCATGCTTGTGACTTCTTTTCTTACAATAATGACTGTTGGCTAGATTTTCTGCATAGCATCAAACCTAGGCAGTCATGAGATAAATCTCCCTCATTTAACAGGTGAGGCTCCCGTGTCAGATTTGTCAATAAAAATGTGTTATTATCTATCAGGAGTTTTACTTTAACCACTTAGTTCATGAACCATACCTAAGAAGTTTTGCAGCAAGTAAGCAGTTGTTCAAGAAAGGAAGTATTTTATAGAAGAAGAAAGTAAAGGAAATACAAAGAAGAAATGGGGAAGATGTGTATCCCAATTAGTAGATGGCAGAGCTAATTGCATGAACATAGAAGAAACTTAATAGATATGAACACACAGAATTATAAAAAAAAGGCAGCTCTAGATCTAGATCTAAAATAACACAAAGTTTATCAAGAGATCTAAGATTCAAAGCAAGAAACATAGTACACCATGACACAAAGTTCTCCGGAAACCTGCTCCTTCGTATTCCTTTACTTTAACCACTTAGTTCATGAACCATAACTAAGAAGTTTTGCAGCAAGTAAGCAGTTGTTCAAGAAATGAAGTATATTATAGAAGAAGAAAGTAAAGGAAATACAAAGAAGAAATGGGGAAGATGTGTATCCCAATTAGTAGATGGCAGAGCTAATTGCATGCACATAGAAGAAATTTAATAGATATGAACACACAGAATTATAAAACAAAGGCAACTCTAGATCTAGATCTAAAATAACACAAAGTTTATCAAGAGATCTAAGATTCAAAGCAAGAAACATAGTACACCGTGACACAAAGTTCTCCGGAAACCTGCTCCTTCGTATTCCTTTGCTCCAAGTTGCTCTCAAGGGTTCAGCACAAAGTCTAGAACACAAGATTGTTTCTCACAAATTCTGATCGATCATTAACCCGGAGGTTCTTTTCCTACTTATAGAATGTAGGAGGGAAAGTACAAATGGGAAGTCTAACTGAACCAAAACATAAACAACAAGTAAAGCTGACATTTGGCAATCATCCTTCACTAACTTCTCCCTAAGTGACACATGTATCACTTAACTAATAGAATGGTTCCACATGACTTTAAGTAATGGTTGCAAAACCAATAACTTAAAAGTTTTACAATTTCATCCGGGAACATAGAAAAATAGAAGAAGAAAGAATAGAAGAAGTCATATCAGCTGTAACATTTATGTCTTCTTCTTGTTCTGATATTGAATATACTTGTCGAACATATAATTCAGCATCCTTCCATCTGTTTCAGCCACTGCTTCTTTCTTTGTTCTAAATTATAGCAACCCTTTGATGCATTCAACACTTTGATGCATGCTTCCACATCCTCCAAGCTCGGCCCAAACCTTACAATGTTTGCCTGCAGTGCCACCAGTCTACTGATAGAATTCATCATGAAAGGCTTGGTAGCTTTATCAATTCTCTTTTGTACCATCATAAGAGAACCTTCCAGGGAATTAGGCACCTTGCTAGAAACGATCCGCACGTATGAAGTAACACCTCCATCCACTCTTTCCTCAGTGAAAGAAATGATACTGTCCGGTAAGTCTGATGTCCTACTCTCAAGTGCCTGCATCCTCTTCAGCAAAACTCTGCAGATTTCCAAACGGAAAGATACTGCAAACTCTAGCTGCTTCCCCTTCTCAACTAATCCATCCGGTACAATTTGCTCCACAATCAATACATCTCCCGGCAGCTTGTTGATCTCGGCCAAAATACTCAGGTTACTCTCTGCAATCTGTATTCATGCCTTCTATGTTCGCAATCAGTTGCTTCAGTTGATTTGCTGCATCATCCATAACCTTTAGGCGGGCTGACACTTCTCTGAGTTGTACAGAAGCTTGACGAATAATCAAATCCTTCCATTCGTCAATAGCCTTTACTTGATTTCTTGCGTCCTCCATTTCCTGCATAAGATGATCACTCACCTGCTCTGAAATGGGCTGAATGGAAGGTTTAGCAACCTTGGCTATGATCTCACATAATTGAGATACTTGCTTCTGCAGCTCTTCTTTCTCCGCCTTCTCACTGTTAAGCCTAAAGAATAAAGCATCTATCAATGTCTGCGTGTCCTGCTTCAATCCTTCAGTGGTGGCTTGATCGAGTGGTACTTTGGTTACTGTCACATCTTTTGCCGTGAGCTCCTCCTCCTTTCCTTCTGCCGGAATTGATATCTCAACAAACTTCTCTCCCGAATCCTCGATGATCAACCTAGAAGTTGCTTTAGCAACTTTAGGCCTTCTGTCTCTTCTGCTCAGATCCTGGAGTAGATGCAAGTCGTGCTCTTCTAAGTTCATCTCCATTCTTGCTTCTGGAACCAACTACGAAGCCAACCATTCCGAGAAGTTACTTCTCGGAGAATGAGAAGTCGTTGAGTGCACTACCATTTCCCACTCTGCATCCTCTCCATCAGAAAGTGCCACAGTGTTATGGCTGTCATCCTCTGAATCATCCAAGGACAAAGCTCTTTCGAACTCCACCATCTGTAGCTTCAACATCTCCTTTGGAAAGGTGATGAACGAAGTGGCTGAGGAGAGAAGACGAATGTCACCGGATTTAATGGAGGTATGGAAGCGTCCTGCTGTTGCGGTGCAATAGTTGGTGAAGTACTGAGTGCTGGAGAAGCCGAAGTCAAAGCTATGGTCGTAGAAGTGATATTCTCTTTTTCTTGAGATCTTCTGTGTACTTTCAACTTCTTGGACCTTCTGCTACTTTCTCCTTCATGCTTTCGCTTGAGGGAATCTCCTGCGCAGAAGTTGCCCGTGATTTGATTCATCAATGCTTCATCAAGGCAATATCCCTTCGTCAGTAGCCAGTTTGAAGTATTCACCAACACAACTCCAGATCTTTCTTCAATTGAATGGCAGCCTCCTACGTTATCCTGCAGTATGGCTTTATCTCCTCCCATTTGATGGTAAGTGTCAAGTACCATGTTCCCATCATCTTTAAGATCCGCAGGTATCCGCGCTAGTCCAAAGTCGAACACTTGCTTTGCTGATAGCCTGCTGAAATCTCTCTTTCTAACCTTGTACTCACTTTTGCACTTCATCCAGAAATCTTCTAATGAAGGCACATGTGCGTACTCCTGGGAGATCGTCTTCCTGGCTACTCCAAATGGATCGAAGTTCAGCCGTGCAGGGAAGAACTCTTGTTCATACTCGGATAACATTTGCGCCTCCATCCCTCGAGCTCTATGGATGCTAATGCAGCTGTAATGCCCCACAGTGATTGGGCAGAAGCCCGTAGACTTGTGCCGCTTTGACTGAAGGTCGTGTAATTCCACAAGTTGTCTGCTGAGCTCCATGGCGATCAATCTATCATTCGGATACCTAGGCATCTTTATTGGTTCTCCAGAAAAGCCCGTAACCCTGAGATATGTGAAATCTGCAAATTGAATGAATAGACTGCCAATCTTGGACACAGCTTCCCACGCTTCCTTGCTTACCCTGTTGGCCTTCAAGTCTTTGTCTAGCCTACAAATGAAATCATAGAAGAATTCATCGTTGATCACTTTGAAGTCCTTCTCGCATGCAGGTGTAGTGAGCTATGGGTAGCACTCGAAAATGGGGGTCCTTAGAAAGAACACCACATCTATCCAGCTTGGAAAAGACGCCTTGTGAAGCTGCAACATACACCAAGTATGAAGTCATCTTGAAGCTGAAAGTATGCTTCACGTTCCGGAGTTGCTCACCGATGTTGTTGCTAATAATTTCTGACCAATTGATTATGGAATCAACCCTGTTGATTTCAATGGTCCTGATGAAAGCATACATCCATGTTCGAAAAGTGTAAGCATTCGCTTTGCCATTAATCCTGCATAGCAATCTGACAACATCATCTACCTCCTGCACCAAATTGGATCGCGGAAGAGTTCTCAGGAACTTTGAAGGAGATCTAGGCTTCTTCATGTATCGGCTATTCATTATGCTCACGCAATCAACTCTATGCTTCTCCCATCTACTGTCAGCATCCTGAATGCTAATGGAAGTCACCACCTTTCGCACTGGAATCTTCAAACAATAATTGATGAACTCTGCGTTCAAACGAATTATTGTCTTTTCCGAAGCATCACGCACTGATCTGGATGAAGGATGGTAAGATCTAGCGCACTCCATAACAAACTCTGGCAACTGGGCTGTACACGGAAAAGCTGCAGCTCGGATAATTCCACTGCTTTTGACCACACGCATGAGTGAAGTCTTTTCCGCTCTGGATCTATCAATCAAATCGGAAAGAGGTTCCGGGCCTAGATCTGTGTCTCTTATGTCTGCAAGTTTGGAAGCAATGCATGACTCCATCGTGCTTTCTTTTTTATCTCTTTTCACCATGGCTTTGTCTATTTTTGTCTAGATAATTCTTTTTCTTCTTACTTGGCCGGATTTCTTCAATACTGGTGCAGATCTGGACAATTCTTCAGATTCGGAGGATATTTGCAATGTATTGGTCATTGATAAAAGCTCATTTTCTTCTGTAAAGCACCTGTAATGAATTCCTGCAATTTATTCAGACAAAAATGGTCACCGGAGCATGAATAGTGAATTTTAATTGTAAAACTCTGCACTTTTCAAGCTTGCTGCCCCAAAAAATGGTGTTTAATTTGCACATAAAGAGAGCATGAATCCTTTCAACAACACCTGAGCTCCTGTAACACCTATGCAAACAATTATGCAGACAAAGATCAACCTTCTTCAAAGCATGCGCCAAATCTGGAAGCTTTTAGCCTTGTTGCCACCTTGCCTGAGCAAAATCCTTCTTTAAATAGGGGCGCACTTTTCCTCTTGGCTGCAATTCTTTACCTGTGAATCAAATAATTCACCCATATCGCTGCCCATGCTTATATAACCTTCACAATTCTATAATTAATAATTGCCCTAACAATTAAAGGCAATTAATTAATTAAAAATCATGCTCTTCTCCTTTAAAAATAGCATGTTTAAGGACAACCATCCAATAAATTAAATTAATCCAATTTAATCCTTCACACATCACTTCACTTAAGCTTCACAGTGTGCCTTGACCATAGCCACTGAAAATAGAAATTAATTTAATGTTTTAATGCCTTTAAAAACATTAAATAACTCCCAAATGGGGTGCACTTTTTGAGAGGAAGGGGGCAGCCATTAAATGAATTAAATTTAATGCATTTAATCCATTTCTTTTATTCCAATTTTGACTTGTTGACTTCCTCCAAGTTTGGGCGCACTTTTTTGAAGAATAGATTAATTAAAATAATCACTTTAAGACTACCATCATCTCACCAAAGGGGGCGCACTTTTTTGCACATATAATTCTTTTTTTAAGAATTTTTCCACAATGGGATTCTTTACCCTGCAAGGCAGGCACTAAAATCTCATGATCCACTTAAGTGATTTGACTTTGACAATGGGATTATTTACCCTGCAAGGCAGGCACTAAAATCCCATGATTTCACTTTAGTCACTTTCCTTTTATTTTATCATGGGAATTTTTACCCTGCAAGGCAGGCAATAAATTCCCACCTACCTGCAGCCTCTATTTTTCCCACTGCAGCTTAAGTGAATTTTATAACACGGGAAGAGGTACCCTGCTAGGCAGGTATAAAATTCCCACCCTGCCTGCGGCTTTTATTTTTCCCATTGCAGCTTAAATCCTTTGTTTTCTAAAAATGCGCCCATCCCCGCAGGGGCTTTTCCGTGCACGACTTCGCTTTTTCCCAGTGATCCAGACCTCCAATGGCGACTTCCTCCGGGCATAATGTGCATATATGTTTTCTAGCTGCTCCAGGCCAAAAATCGGGCTTACCCGGCAAAGGAATTGTTCTAGAGAAATTTCACAGAAAACGAAACGGGACAACACAAAAACACGAAAAATTGTCAAAAGTCACAAATAAAACTCAAAACTTATTCCAAGTTAAAACCCTTCTGGTACATAGGAATAATGACATATTTGCTCATAATAGAGTTAAAACAGAGCGCAAATAGCCTCATACGGGGCTCAAAATAATTAAATACAAATTTCCCGCAGACAAATCCCGACGACAGAATAAAACAATTTTGGGCATCTGGGTATTTGGTGAAAAAGGTTAATATGGCTCTTTGGGATTATCTTGACGCAATACAAGAACTTTCAGGATGAAATTTGGGTGACACCAATGACATTCAATCTCTCAGTTATCTTTATTTGATCTTCTACAAGAGTTTCTGGTTCTGGAATAGAATGCACTTTCTTGCTGAGAATGACCTTCTACATCTTCTGTAGTTCATTTTTCTTCAACTAGAAGAGTTGCAATCATATCATTTAGAGATTGACATTGAATTTGACTAAGGATAAAAACTACATTGTTGTATTTTGAAGACAGACTATTTAATAGGATGGCTTTGGTATCCTCATCCTCAATTGTAGCTTTGACTTCTACTAGTTGTTTGATCAGGGACCTCAAATTATTGATGTGGCTTGACATAGAGACTCCATCCATTTTGAACCTATATAGCTGAATTTTTAGGGAAATTTTGGCATTAACTGCTTTCGCTCCAAATAATTTATTTAGAGCATCCCAAATTTCCTTGGATGATTTGTGTAGGTCTACATGATGAAGTTTAGAGTCAAAGAGAGCATGACCAATAATAGCTTTCGCTCTATCGTCTCTTCTTTGCCAATCTAACAATTTTGATGCATTGGTGGGTGTTGTCTCTTTCCCATTTACAATGCCCCACAAATTTTTATTCATAAGTCGCATTTGTATTTTCACTTTCCATGTATAAAAATATAGACTTGAATATTTTTCTACAGGAATTTATGTTTTAATAAAATAAATACAACTGCGTATTTTACCGGAATGAGTAAACAAAGAATAAAATATTAGTTCTTTGTTGCAAATGTGATGTGCACAGTTTTGTGCTCTAGCAAAAACAATTTGAAACTTTGTTGTGCCCTCAATTTGATTCGTGAATGTGAATGTGAATGTATGCTTTGAAAGGAAAAAACGAACAGTGAAACCCGACTATAAACGAAAGGTTCGCATAGAGTATTTTCCTTTGAAAGAAAAAAATGCGACCTCGATTAACTTGTTGCAGGCCCTTTCCTGATTTACGACTTTAAACTTGGTTTTTCTACTTGCACAATTGTGATATTGTGATTGATTTTTGTGTCCTTATAACTCACAAATTTTGCACAATCTTGCTTGCCCTTTCGACCATTTATAGACTTTGAGACTCACGACTTTATTTCATGCCCTAACAGGTACTTACGACTACTTATTTTCTGCCCTCACAAAAAGCGTGAACTCGAAAATCAAATGAAAATCTTCACGAACGTGCCCTTGATTTCATCCACTTTGTTTCAGCCTGCATGCCCTAATGGGATTGATCTTCTTCCCTTCTCTCTTTCTTCGCATGTCTCGCTCTGATACTACTATTGGAAGACGTGCACAAGGAATAAATAAAGAGAAGGATTGCACACTATGAAGATAGTGTGTCTGTTAGTATATTATGAATGAACTAGTTACAAAACGGTTACAACCATCTCATTAGTTAAATAACTAACGAAGTCCTTATTTAATACGCCTTACATTCTAATACAAAAGACTACGCGGAATGCAACATAATCCGTGGGATGAAGAAAGATCAGGCTGCAGGTGGTGAAAAGAATTGAGAAGTCAGCGATTATTCCGGGATCAAGGTGGAAGTAAGAAACAAAGTCATGGATCGTCTAACGTTTATCAAGATCAGTAGAAAGCCACGGAAGACAAGATCAAGGTGGTGAAATATCAGAAGTCCGCGAAGCACAGTAAAGTCGTGCCTAATTCAAACCAGGTGCTAACAACAAGCATAATTTAATTTTGAACAACGTCATCCTCCTACACTAGTGATTTGGTGGCGTGTGAATTGGATCCATTTCAAGAAACTGTACCTAGCCTGCAAAATCAATGGCGATTGGTCCTTGGTGTTGGTAGGGTGGTTGAATTCATTGATCGTTGAATGTGATCGTTTCCTTCTTTGTCTCTCAATTTCTATAAATGTAGGTACGAAAGAACATGTAAAGGGTTCGCTTTCTACTAAGTCTGAGAGCTCTGCCCTTTGGAGCTCAAAGATTTTCATAGACCTCTGTAACACACCTGTGAATTTTTCACACGCCGCAACTTTGTTAGTCTATGAATGGATAAGTTCTTGATATTATGTACAAGTGTGTTTTCTTTCCTTTGAAAGCAATAGTGTTTAATGTGAATAGTTCAATCCTCTTGCTCGCCTTTAGTCTTATTTTGTTCATTTCTTCCAAAAGTTATGTGTGCATCCTTTGGATCTTTGCATGTATTGTTATAACTATGTCCCTGGAGCCAAAATCGATCACTATTCTAGTTTGGTGCATCACCTCTCTTTATTTCAGCATTTCCCTCTTAGTCCCTTGGAATACTTAAGATAGGATTAAATAGTTGTAGTGCAGTGTTGGTTAGTTAGTTGCAGTGAGCTAGGATAAGGAAGTTGGCCTTCTCCGGAGATTGACCTCAATGTTGGATAGTCGCAGTGAGCTAGGATAAAAGGAAGCCGACCTTCTCCAAAGATTGACCTCAGTGTTGGTTAATCGCATTGAGCTAAGATAAAAGGAAGTCGGCCTTCATTGGAGATTGACCTCAAAGGCCTTATTTTGTTCATTTCTTCCAAAAGTTATGTGTGCATCCTTTGGATCTTTGCATGTATTGTTATAACTGTGTCCCTGGAGCCAAAATCGATCACTATTCTAGTTTGGTGCATCACCTCTCTTTATTTTAGCATTTCCCTCTTAGTCCCTTGGAATACTTAAGATAGGATTAAATAGTTGTAGTGCAGTGTTGGTTAGTTAGTTGCAGTGAGCTAGGATACAAGGAAGTTGGCCTTCTCCGGAGATTGACCTCAATGTTGGATAGTCGCAGTGAGCTAGGATAAAAGGAAGCCGACCTTCTCCAAAGATTGACCTCAGTGTTGGTTAGTCGCATTGAGCTAAGATAAAAGGAAGTCGGCCTTCATTAGAGATTGACCTCAAAGGCCTTATTTTGTTCATTTCTTCCAAAAGTTATGTGTGCATCCTTTGGATCTTTGCATGTATTGTTATAATTGTGTCCGTGGAGCCAAAATCGATCACTATTCTAGTTTGGTGCATCACCTCTCTTTATTTCAGCATTTCCCTCTTAGTCCCTTGGAATACTTAAGATAGGATTAAATAGTTGTAGTGCAGTGTTGGTTAGTTAGTTGCAGTGAGCTAGGATACAAGGAAGTTGGCCTTCTTCGGAGATTGACCTCAGTGTTGGATAGTTAGTCGCAGTGAGCTGGATAAAAGGAAGCCGACCTTCTCCAAAGATTGACCTCAGTGTTGGTTAGTCGCATTGAGCTAAGATAAAAGGAAGTCGGCCTTCATTGGAGATTGACCTCAAAGGTACATAAGGTGCGTTATCCCACACTTCAGAGGTTTTTCCATGTTTCACTGAGGTGTTGAACTTGGCTTCAGCAAAGGGTGCAATCTCAGACGACAACAGGGACATTGCAAGATTTGCATAAGTTATCTATCTTTAGTGTTCCATAGGGACACGTCCCCTAAACAAATTATCATTTCTGAAGACGTGAAACATGATATTTGGGAAACGTCCCCTAGCCATCCCAACTTCACCACCAGTAGTCACAAGATATCCCCCTAAAATGGAGATGTTTTTGTCCCAAAGAGGACATTTAGAAGACTTGGGGATGTCCCTGAGACCTCACAGAGACTTGTCAAAGTCCCTAGACCATTTCAAAGACTTTTTGAAGTCCCTCGACCATCTCAGGGACTTGCAACCATCCCATGCTACAAAAACGGCAATTTTTTTTTTTTAATTTATAGGATATTTTTATAGATGTTTGTGCCCCCAATGGAGCCCCACACCCTATAAATGTGGGGCTCCATTTATAAATGTGCCCTACACTCTCACTCCAAATCAAAAAGCATTGAACAAGGCTGCAAGAGTGAGAGCTAATGCAAGAGGGAGAGCAACAAAAAACGTTTGAAGAGAAAATGTCAAGTCTTCATTGATTAACCGTTCAAATTTCAACACAAAGCATTACTTCAAGTTTCACATGGACTTTGGAGATGATTAGGGACTTTGGACCATTGTTCCGTTGTATTTGAAATTTGGATGTAATCATCATTTTGAATATAAATATAAATATATTAATATTAGCACTTTCATTGCTCAATGCAATATGTTTAGTATTCCAAAGTTTCATTTATTATTCATTACACATTTTCTTTACAGCTAATTTTTCAAGCACTACATATATTTATACCGCCGTCCCCATCCCCCCTGTCCACGCATCTTCATCTCATAATTTGTACGATGTATATATTCTCTATGCATTGGAAATGCCTCTAAATATTATTTTAAAAGTTCTCTTTTTTTCGGCTGTTTTAAGTTTTTCCAATATTTTCCCAATTAATCACGAGTTTCTGAAAAATACTCATACTTTTGGAAAAATGATATTTACCCAAAAAGATTAATGCTACTATGATATAAATAAAATAGGTGCTTGTATTAGGTGCAGAGTAAGAGTTAACAACAGCTTGCTTTTTGTATACCTTGTTTTAGAGAGATATTATTTAATAAGAAATAAACTGTTATTTTGAGTTATACAGATTTCTTCTCAACTATTGATCTCTTTTTCTCCTCGCAGATTTCTTTTACCTATCTACTTTTTCTTTCGTGCGTAACAATAATTTTTGAATGCATCAGTTTCCTAACAGGTACCAAACAAGGGAGGTTGCAGGATTTGCATACATCAGTTTTGAGGTTGCAGGTTTATAGTAGAGCTTCTGAAACTTGTACCATACAAAGGAGGTTGCAGAATTTGCCTACATCAGATTTGACTTTGGAGGGTTGAGCTGTATCATATTTTCCAAAAAAGACCATTTGTTAATCATTTTGCCGGATGCCAACCATGCATTGGAAATTACCATAAGATTGTTGGAATGGAATGAAGAGGCCTTTGATTGAAGAAGGAAACATCAAAGACTCGAGGAAGATGTCACATCACAGTATATTAACAATAGTTGCATTGTTATTTTAGTTAGGACATTGTACTCATCAATCAGTCTAATAAAAACAATGGCATATAGTTTCCTCTGTAAAATCCCTGTAACTTCATCGTAAGGTTTGAGTTGTTGAGAATTTCAGAGACAATCAGCAATTTTTCCAGTATCGTACCTTGATAGATTCTGAGTACAGTGGCACTAGATCAGGGGCCTCTTCTACGGTTCTAAGCATCTTGCAATGTGCACGACAATATTCATAGCATCCTCCAGTAAGAGCATTGCAGATAATGACAACGTAGCTGCTTCTTGAAATATTTGTACATGAATAATACAACTAGTTTGAAATTGGTTACCAAGTTCAAGAAGAATCAATCAGCAATGGATCTATAGTTATCCAATAAAAACCAACCTTATATAAACAAGTATAAACATTCGGAGATTTAGTTCCTTGCTAACATATTTATGTAAGAGAAACAAAACAGTATAAAGATGACTAAGTCCTTTGTTTCCAATGAACAACTAAAATGATAAAATCTACCACAGGAAATGCAAATTGAAAACAGCATGCTTAAGGTAACCAGGTTCATTGTGTTCAATCAAGATTCCCTTAATAAAAAAAAATATGTTTCTACCCCTTGACTGGCATGGTATTTGGGATAGATGGCATTATTGGGGCGTTCTTAATTTTGCAACCTACAACTTTTTTAAATGAACTTTGAAAAATGAATCATTAGTAAATACGAAATTAAGAACAAAATTTCAATTTTTACAATAAAAAGAGAACTGCTATTTAAGACACTTCCCATTGTTTTTCAAAAGGAGATAATAAACGTTTGTTACCTTAACCATTGAAATGTTAAAAGCTTCTGGAGATCGTGGGAGAAAAATCCAGGAGCAATGAGCTTTCTTGTCAATCTCAGACAGCATGCTTTTCCCTTGATGGTTGTGGAGATCAACTACTGCAAATCACCAACAATTGAAGAAAAAAGCAGAAGGCAAGATTTTATTTCAAACCTGCCTCCAAAAGAAAATTTCAAGTAGGCCGCTATTGGTCAAATTAGGATACAAAAATGTTAAATACCTTACCATAATAGACCATCTAGGCAGCATATGCTCACGAGGAAAGTCAATCTCAGGCATTGATTGAGTACTGTAGAGAACCTCTGAGAGGCTGAGAGCAGGTCGTTCCAATCGTGGTTGAAGAGATCTCCTTCCGGGTACCCTGTCCTCTACTTGAATTCTTACTTAACAACATTTATCATTCCTTATATTATTCCGTCTGAAATATAGAACAAGGAAATCAATCCTGAAAACGAAGCCGAAACAGAAATACCACGGAGGCGTGGGGCCATTGCAGTTCTCACCCTCTTTTCTGACCAGAAACAGCAAAGGATCAATGAGATTGATCCCATGTTTGAGCGGTAACCATTAGACCACTCCACCCTTGATTGCAAAGATAAAGTTATTCTACATGGCTATTTCTAAATTCTAATTTCAGACACTGTACCACTATAATCACAAGAAATCAACCCATCATTTCCTGAATTGATCCTTCTGAAAAGAGAAACAACAGATTCCATGAACAGGGAAAAGGAAGTGAAATGCTTTGGAGGCAATTGTAGTGGTCAAGCCTCTTATCTGATTTGGGAATAAGCGTTTGGCCTATTTATTCCCTTGACTTGGATTAAAAAGGCTCTGGATTTGAAGGAAACTTGCATAAATAAAATTGAAGGAAACTTGCATAAATAAAATTGAAGGAAACTTGCATAAATAAAATGATCAATAAACCAAATGGTGTTCAAACTTTAAACCATGCAGAAACAATAAAAAGAACAAAATATCATTTGCAGAGAGTGATTGAACTGGAAATAAAATGGAAACGTAGAGTAACATGAACAGTAAATCAAAGAATTACAGTCAATTTAGAGAAAAAACCATACCAGAAATTGCACAAAATTCACCAAACACTACAAATCTCCAAAACAAAATTGAATTGCAAAAAAAATCCAGCACTAAAAAATGAAACCAAATAATTGGGAACCAAGTAAGCTAACCATTGGAAATGAGCAACGGTGAACTGTGCGTAAACATTGAAGAAGGACATTTAATTAATCCTAATGTATATGCTTGTGAATTAAAGCACGCTCTTTGGTAATACAGAGGAGATAAATGTCGCTGTTGGTAGTTTTCTACATTTGAATTAAGGTAAGATAAATGTGTTCTAGCTGCCAGGTAATGAACGGCTGCCACGTGAGCATGGCGATCTTATCTAAGCAAGCCTAAGCAGAAATATAGGGGTCTAGGACCAAACCTTGCTCGTTTTATAATTGGAAGCCCTTCTGCACATCTATTCAATTAAAATAGAGATAGATTCAAAGATGGTTTACAATAAAAAGGTGGACTGTGATGTCTTAAAGAGTGCATCAATTGTTGCAAAATAACTCCAATAGCAATAAAGTCATTGTTGATTTATTTATCTTGGTTTTAGTTAGTTTCTATCAATAAATATATGTGAAATTTAAATAATTTTACAGATATCCTTTGAGGGAAAACGAAGATCAGCATGTCTCTAGAACTCACAAAGATGAAGGATTGGATTTTTGTGGAGGTGGCATGGCTGCTCAGATCCTGTGTTGGAGTTTATGGAGAGTTTGTTTTATTTGTATTGTTTCAATGCCTTTATAGCTATAGGCCCAATACATCATCTCAACCATGTACGTTCAATAAAATCAGGCAGGAAACACAGGCACGGAGAGCAAGAATGGTATTGAAAACGAGGACAAGTTGCAATCCAGAGATGAAGATGGTGATTAGTTTATAGATAATGACATATGGGAAAGAAGTCTTGGTAATTTTTATGTCAGTTATACTCAAAAAAGTGGAACAGAGAGAGAGAGAGAGAGGTGGCTGAAAATGCATCCCTATCTTAAGAACTACAGAGGGGTAGGAAAACACAGAATTTCTTGACTGGTTCCCAGTCTAAGCCATGCAAGAATCCCATTGAGGAGGTTCTTCAAGAACAAGCATGATTACTGCATGCTTCATGGCTTTCATTTATTCTACAACAATGTTCTCAATTCTCAATTCATCCACAGATGATAACAGTTTGAGCTAAAATACCATTGCTAAAGGGCAGCCATGGTAGCTCATCCTGACACAGAACAAATATGGTGGATTGAGTCAGATGTTGTTATCAACAAGTATGGAGTTTGAACGCCCTTTGGTGTACCACGGGTTCAGTGAGCCCTCTGTATGTACATTTACTAAGATTTTATCTGATGTTCTTCCTGACAGTACTGGGACTGATTCAGATGATCAATCTGCTCTGATATATTTGAGGATCAAGGAAAAATATAAGTTCGAAGATATAGAGAATTCTTACTATTTTCAAGGGTATTGGGTGGATGTGGTGGGGATTTATGAGAATGTGAGCAAGTGTATGCGTCTATGGAAGATGAAAACCAAGCTCTAAAAAGAAGATATATATAGAGAAAAGTGGCAGAATATATAGGAATTCTTACTTCTTCCTATATAGAGTGCCATTGCCTAAGAGGGGCAGAATATATAGCATTATGTGGGGATGGGATTGGGGACTGTTGAGTCAGTTATATATACAAGGCCGTTGCCAAGGAGGGGCAGGGATTTTACACAGGAGACAATTTGTTATTTTACTGGTGGGGATTCATAAGAATGTGGGCAAGTGTATGCATCTATAGAAGATGAAAACCCAGTTCTAAAAAGAAGACATATATAGAGAAAAGTGGCAGAATATATAGGAATTTTAATGTATTCCTATATACAGGGCCGTTGCCGAAGAGGGGCAGAATATAGCATTATATATGGATGGGATTGGGGACTGTCGACTCAGTTATATATATAGGGCCGTTGCCGAAGAGGGGCAGAATATATAGCATTATGTGGGGGTGGGATTGGGGACTGTCGAGTCGGTTATATATACAGAGCCGTTGCCAAAGGGGGGCAGGAATTTTACACAGGAGGCAATTTGTTATTTTATTGGTAGGGATTTATAAGAATGTGAGCAAGTGTATGCGTCTATGGAAGATGAAAACCCAGTTCTTAAAAGAAGATATATAGAGAAAAGTTGCAGACTATATAGGAATTCTTACTTATTCCTATATACATGGCCGTTGCCAAAGAGGGGCAAAATATATAGCATTATTTGGGGATGGGTTTGGGGACTGTTGAGTCAGTTATATATACAAGGTCGTTGCCAAAGGGGGGAAGGGATTTTACACAGGAGACAATTTGTTATTTTACTGGTGGGGATTTATGAGAATGTGAGGAAGTGTATGCGTCTATGGAAGATGAAAACCCAGTTCTAAAAAGACGATATATAGAAAAAAGTGACAGACTATATAGGAATTCTTACTTATTCCTATATACAGGGTTGTTGCCAAAGAGGGGCGAAATATATAGCATTATTTGGGGATGGGGTTGGGGACTGTCCAGTCAATTATATATACAGGGCCATTGCCAAAAGGGGGAAGGGATTTTATGCAGGAGACAATTTGTTATTTTACTGGTGGGTATTTATGAGAATGTGAGCAAGTGTATGCGTCTATGGAAGATGGAAACCGAATTCTAAAAAAAAGATATATAGAGAAAGTGGTAGACTATATAGGAATTCTTACTTATTCCTACATACAGGGCCGTTGCCAAAGGGGGACGGGGATTTTACGCAAGACACAATTTGTTATTTTACTGGTGGGATTTATGAGAATGTGAGAAAGTGTATGAGTCTATGGAAGATGAAAACCCAGTTCTAAAAAAACGATATATAGAGAAAAGTGGCAGACTATATAGGAATTCTTACTTATTCCTATATACAGGGTCGTTGTCAAAGAGGGGCAGAATATATAGCATTATTTGGGGATGGGGTTGGGGACTGTTGAGTCAGTTATATGTACAGGGCCGTTGCCAAAGGGAGTAGGGATTTTACGGAGGAGACAGTTTGTTATTTTACTGGTGGGGATTTATGAGAATGTAAGCAAGTGTATGTGTCTAGGTAAGATGAAAACCCAGTTCTTAAAAGAAGATATATAGAGAAAAGTGGCAAACTATATAGGAATTCTTACTTATTCCTACATACATGGCCATTGCCAAAGGGGGGCGGGGATTTTACGTAGGAGACAATTTGTTATTTTACAGGTGGGGATTTATGAGATTGTGAGCAAGTGTATGCGTTTATGGAAGATGAAAACCCAATTGTAAAAAGAAGATATATAGAGAAAAGTGGCAGACTATATAGGAATTCTTACTTATTCCTATATACAGGGCCGTTGCCAAAGGGGGGCAGGGATTTTATGCAGGATACAATTTGTTATTTTACTGGTGGGGATTTATGAGAATGTGAGCAAGTGTATGCGTCTATGGAAGATGAAAACCCAGTTCTAAAAACAAGACATGTAGAGAAAAGTGGCAAACTATATAGGAATTCTTACTTATTCCTATATACAGGGCCATTGCCAAAGGGGGGCAGGGATTTTATGCAAGAGACAATTTGTTATTTTACTGGTGGGGATTTACGAGAATGTGAGCAAGTGTTTGCGTCTATGGAAGATGAAAACCCAGTTCTAAAAAGAATATATAGAGAGAGAAGTCGCAGACTATATAGGAATTCTTACTTATTTGTATATACAGGGTCGTTGCCAAAGAGGGGCAGAATATAAAGCATTATTTGGGGATGGGGTTGGGGACTGTCGAGTCAGTTATATATATATATAGGGTCATTGCCAAAGAGGGGCTGGGATTTTACACATGAGACAATTTGTTATTTTACTAGATGCCAACCATGCAGTTGAAATTATAATAAGAAGTGTAATGCATAGTATTGCTGAAATGGAATGAAAAACTGAAGAAGGAAGCATCAAAGACTAAATAGTAAGTATACATTTACTATAATCCATAAAAACCCACCATCTGCTTGCAATCTTGGATCACGCAAAAATATTATCAGTCAGATTCCTGGGTTTTCTTGGCATTTTAGTTTTCATTATCAGTCAGAAGGATTTTTAGTAAAACCATCTCTGAACCAGGAGAGGATAATCTACAGTTGAGATGTTTTTTGGGCTTGGTCTCCTAAAAACAGAACTAGTTTGTCTGCTTTGTTTTAGAGCCCTGCATGAACACAACTGTTGTACAGTATGATGATATACATAAAAGAGATGCATGGTATTAGGCACAGAGTATTAGTTATTAACAAAAGCTTGTTTTTTGTACACCTTGGTTTAGATAGATATTATTGAATCAGAAAGAAACTGTTAATTTGAGTTCTATTGATTTCTTGTTAACTTTTGTTCTCCTCTTTTTCTCTCGGCAGATTTCTTTTACCTGTCTTCTTTGTCTTTCATTCATAACAACAATAATTTTCAAATTAATTAGTTTCCTAACAAGTTTTTAGCAGAGCTGCTTAAACTCGTACCAAACAGGGGAGGTTGCAGGATTTGCCTACATCAGATTTGAGGTTGCAAGTTTTTAGCAGGGCTGCTGAAACTTGTGCCAAACAAAGGAGGTTGCAGGATTTACCTATATCAGATTTAAGGTTTGAGGGTTGACCGACATAATATTTTCTAGAGGCAACCATTTATTAGTCATTTTACTGGATGCAATCCATACACTCGAAACTATAAAAAAGATTGTTGGAATGGAATGAAGAGGGCTTTGATTGAAGAAGGAAACATTAAAGAGTTAAGATGACTTAGCCACGAGGGTTCTGTGTTTTTGTGTGTGAGAACCAGAGAAAGAGTTAAGATGTTGCGTCAAACTCCAAAGTATATTAACAATAATTACATCGTTATTTTAGTTGGGGCATTGTATTCATCAATCAGTCTAGAAAATTCAATGGCATATACTTTTCTTTGTATAATCCATATAACCTAATCTTAAGGCTTTAGTTGTTGAAAATTTCAAAGTTATGACAATTAGCAATTTTTCCAGTTTCATACCTTGACAGATTCTGCATACAGTGGCAATAGATCAGAGGCCTCTTAAGCCACTAGCTACAATCAAGCCCTCCTACAGTTCTAAGTGTATTGCAATAATGAGGACAATATCAATAGCGTCCTCCACAAAGAGCATTGCAGATAATGAAAATGTAGTTGCTTCTTGAAATATTTGCACATGAACAATACAACAAATTGGAAATTGGTTACCATATTCCGGAGGGATGGGGAAAAAGTAAGCAATGGATCTATAGTTATACGATAAAAACAAACTTATATAAGCAAGCCTAAACATTTGGAGATTTAGTTCCTTGTTTTGTACTGTTAAAAACTTCTGGAGATCAGAGGAGAAAATCCCAGGAACAAAACGAATCAGTTTCAATGTAACCTTCCTCAGGTCTGAGTGGAGCTTTCTTGTCAATCTCAGGCAGAGTGTGTTTTCCTCAATGGTTGAACTAATTCAAATCACCAACTACACAAACAACTATATATTATACACACACACACACACACACACACACACACACACACTAAGTGTTTCAAATATATATATATACACTTCAAACCCTTAGTAAAATTATAACTATAGATAGACAAACACATATACAAGGAGATTATACTTCAAACCCTCTTCCGAAAGAAAATCTCATGCATGTTACCAATAGTAAAGTTAGGATACATTATATGTTAAATACCTTAGCATATTCAACTTTCTATGCTCCCGGCATACGTTAATCAGGAGAGGGAATCTCTGAAATTATTGCAGGGAACATCTGACAGCATGTCACTTCCATCGTGGTTGAACACTTGAAGAGATCACGTTATTCCATCTGGATATGGACAGTGTGCCCTGTTCTCTACTTGAATTCTTCCTCCACGTCATTCATGAACGTGCCCTAGCAACCAAATCAATTATAAGGAGAAAAAAAGCCATAACCGAAATACTATGGAGGTAATTACAGTTCTCACCCTCTTTTCTGACCAGAAATAGCACAACATCAATGTGCTTGACCTCACCTCTGTGTGGTAGCCATTAGCCCACTCCGAACCCAGACATGGTTGTAGAGATAAAGTGATTCCATCTGGGTACTTCTAAATTCTGATTCCTCACACTACCAGCAATACCATAGAGGCATGGGGCCATTCAAGTTCTCACCCTCTTTTTTGACCAGAAACAGCACAAAATCAATGAGGTTGATCTCACGTTTGAGTGGAGCCCGTTAGCTCACTGCACCATGATTGCAGAGATAAAGTGATTCCATCTGGGTATTTCTAAATTCTAATTTCAGACACTCTTATAATTAGGAGAAATCAGCCTAAATGTTTCCTGCATTGTTCCTTCTTTAAAAAACAACAGCAGATTTCATGATTTGAGTTGTAGTAGTCAACCCTCTGAGGAATAATCCTTTGGGCTACTTATCCCCAAGACTCGGATTAAAAAATCCCCCGGTTTTGTTGAAAATTTGAACAAATAAAAAATGTAGAATGTACCAAATTGTGTTTAAACCATGAAGAAGCAATAGAAATATCATGTGCATAGACTGTTTGAACCAGAAATAAATGTAACAGTAGAATAAAATGAACAGTAAATCAAAACATTACAGTCAATGATCCATACCAGAAATTGGAGGATTACACAAAATTCACCGGACGCTACAAAACTCTAAAACATTATTGAATTGCTATGAGAGCTAGCATTGAAAATTGAAACCAAAGTAAGAGAAACCAAGTAATCAGCGGATCCATTGCAAACTAACCGTTGGAAATGCTGAATGGACGGCTGGGGATAACCGTTGATGATTATCAATGGACGGTCCTAAATTAACCTTACAAGCTATATATGTTGCTTTTTTTTGTTGTTCTCGAGAAATGAAATGGTATGGTTTTAATCGAGTCCATAAGACTGAATGGTCTATACGATCATTGAAAATTTCAATTGTTTAATGGTTTGCAAGTTTAGAGGTGAATGTAATTGTTGGTATTTTTCAAAAAAAAAAAAAAGGTAGCTAAGATCTACGTCTACTTTAGATCTGTTGAGAAAAAACATACTTACACATGGAAATAATGGATGATTGTTTTAAGGTCTACCATTCATGTAGATTTAGGGGCATCATGGAATTGCTCTTACTCTCAAATCTTTCGTCTTTCAAAATAATAATCCTACATTGATTGGTGGGGCTAGGTTCGTTGTAGATTTGGGACAATTGAATTGACTCTTCTATAACTTATTATTGATTAATTGTGGATAAACATGTATAATTATTTAGCTTGCACTCTATCTTGGAATTTAACTTCTAGGACTCTAAAATTCTCATCCACTCATTTTTGGAGAAAATAATCCCAAATATATTAAACAACAAGAACCATCAAAGGTGACTGAGGTTCATTCAACT